>JANCMC010033613.1:4953114-5015397 GCA_024363005.1 Charaxes varanes
TTCATTTGAATGATCATTTCAATGATCATGTAGCATGGTCGGGGACTTTGTGTAACTGCGCAAAGTATTGTAAAACTTTGTAGTCTTCAAGGACAAAAATGTACAAACACTTTGAGCTACGTCTGGCGCGGGCATTACAAGAAATAAGATAAAAAGTAAAGCGAATTGGAAACTTCGATATTTAAAAAAAAATTACGAATAACGAACTCATCGTGACAATATTTTTTACACTGTACAAAAAAACTGTGCAAAAACTATTATTCACTTAAGATCATATTTTCCTCAATAAACCAGTAAAAATAACAGCGCTTCGAAACTTAATTGAATTATAAGCCGTTTTACGATTTAAGATATTTCTAAGAAATGTCCGTGACTCGAAAAAACTTGAAATTAGACACTTTAATGGACGTTAGAAAAAGTGTCACTGTGACAAAAAAGTGAAGGGCAGTGACCCCCTGATCATTAATCAGTGAAGAATTGTGTTGAGTCACTTAACATTGAGGTATCCTTGAATATTTTACCCTTTGCCTTCGCGGCAAAAAAGCTGTTATTTGACTTTACATCACACCTCATGGCGGTCTATAGTCTATGATACTTAGATTGTATTTGTGTTGAAGAAACATTTACGAAAGTACTAATATATCTCTATGGAACAGTTAGTTATTCAGCCAATCATTCAGTCATTCTGTCACCGGTCTGTTTTTTCTTCTCTATTAAATCCAAGTTCATTTATTCACATAAATACACTTAGGTTTTTATAAAACTCTTGAGAAACATTGTTAGCATATATTTTTTTTTTAATGTGTGATATTTTGGTGATAATGTATTCGACTCAAAGCTAAGTTTACGTAGATTATAAAAGGGGCCAATGCAGTATAATGATGACAATGAATAATATTAATACGTAATAAGTACACCGCTTTATAGGGGGCATTACAGTACTTGTATTCTAATGTGCATTAGAGGCTATCCACCACCCTCTTTAACGTGTGAACGTTAAAGGGAGTGGAGGATACCAAAATGTGACATTGTGTGATAACGGGTGGGGTGGGGGGTTAAAAGCTGTGTGACGTCACACGTTTAAATAGAAGTAAAATGTATTTCACTAGATAAGAGGTTATTTTCAGGAATTGCTGTTCGTGTACCCGTGAGGCGGTCGGTGCAATATTTTGACCAATTTTAAAATATAGAGACTCGAAATTTTCTATGTTAATATATACTCATACTCTCTCAGGAAAATTATTTTGATCGAAATCGAACACAATTTTGACGTTATTTAAAAAATAACTTTATCACGTGTCAGTTACGGAACTCTTCTATATTAACGTGTGTTGACAGACTCTTGGCCAGTTTTTAACATAATATGTAAAAGTTTGCTCATGGACAATTACGTATGTCATACTTAAAAATCAATTTTCGGATAACAGCCAAAAATATATAACGATATCGGTCAAAAAGGGCCTAAGCCGATTCCGCCATGTCAAGGTAGTAAATAATAGATGACGTCGAGGTCGGAATGGAGCGACCACACGTATATTGCAGAAAATCCACTCCTAAGTTCCGGATACTAATAATTTATGTCAAAACGCCTTTCCATTTTTTATTTTTTGCACGCATTATAAGTGAAAGCGCCGCTTAGATATATCCGCTCTGTTTTGGGACAAGTATAAGTAATCTGTAGTTCTATATTAAGATATAAGTATAAATACGCTAATCTCGGAAACTACTGGTCCGATTTGAAAAATTCTTTCAGTGTTACTTAGCTCATTTATCGAGGAAGACTATAGGCTATATATCATCAAGCTAAAATTTTACGCGAACGAATTGGCGGGTAACAACTAGTGTTATAATATATGAGTAACAAGACTCGCGAACGCAGTACCAAATTGTCTAGAAGTACTGTCTTAGTAGATAAGCTTATGCCAAATTGTTAGACGGCACGTTCCCAAGACTTCGTGATTATCCGCTGTAAATAAAAGTGATTGCGAAATATACAGTCTGCGAGAAGTTAATGACAAGTTGGTGTATTATTGATCCCTATCAATATAACCCCGAAAAAGACACCAACGTGTCCGTTACACAATATATCAGCTGTAGTCAGTGGTCGGCATTCTTTTTTTATTATTTAATAAGGGGCAAACGAGCAGCCGGCTTTCACCCAAGTGACTACCGACGCCCATGGACAGCTGCAACACCAGAGGGACCGCAGATGCATTGCCGGCCTTTGAGAAATGAGTATGCTCTTTTCTTGAAGGTCCCTAAGACTCATTAGAAAAGTTATTTTGACCTAAATCGGACAACAACTTTTAAAGTTATTTAACAAATATGTTTATAGTGTATCAGATACGGAACCCTTCTATATAGGCGTGTCTTAATACGCTCTTGGCTATTTTTTTTAATATATTGAATTGTACTTTTGTCGTCGCAACAACAATTCATAATAATCATTAAGCATAATTATTATGAATTATTATTGCATTAATTACATTTATAAAAGTATTTCTAAACAGATTGTATTGTTACCTTTTCAGACGAGGCATCACTCTTATAATATTTCGAGATAAATTATCAGTGAGTACAAACTTATGATTATGGTGTGATTCTACAAGCTATTTCTAAGTTGAGTAAAGAATCAAGCACATTTTGGATGAATTAACGAATCATCTCTGGAGCCCTTTTCCTTATAAGTGACCCATAGACAACAGCATTACCATTTCGAAAATGAAATATTATGTGAGTATTTTAGTTAACTCTTATAACTGAGCCTTGACTGTAACTAAATTCAACCATTCAGAACGTCTCATCGTTATCAGAAGATTTTTATAAAGGTAATTTATTTCATTTCGAAACTATTCAATACCTTATTTCTATATACATACATATATGTATTGAATTATTTGAAAATCTCGTGTTAGTTTAAGTTATTACAATTATTGTTTTATAGGCTGTTTATGTAAATTAATTAAATTAGAGGTAGCGCCCATTGTTTGTTAGTCGCTCTAAAACTCGAAAACCGCTGGACCGTTTTAAATTCTATTTGAGTTTTATCATTCCCCTTATTTCAAGGAAGGTTTAAAAGAAAATATATAAAAGGAAAGTCGAAAGAGCATTTATAAATCGCTACTTCAGTATACTTTAAATAAACTGTCGACAGACGTCCTATGTAAAATTATTATTTAATAAAACATTCGGCTGTTATCACATTTTATGAAACAGACAGAGGACATTGGAAAATTGCTACATAGGGATAGCTAGAATAGCCGAAAATTGGGGCAAGACAACGTCTGCTAGTATTTAATAAAACTTCAATTTATATATAAACATTTATTAGGATTTCACAGCCTACTGACTCAAATGTCGAACCGTAAAAAAATACCTACTACTAATAAATACAAAAAGCTTCGTATAAAATATTATGTTATTAGCACCCGGACATACATGTGGCCTTGCAAGTATTTAAAGGGCGGACGAATCAGCTGGTTTTCTTTTTATTTCATACTGTTTCAGGGTTGTCGACTCTATCTCTTTTGAACCGTCAAATATTTTAAAAGCTACCACTGATTCGGAAGAGTTGAGCCACGAGAAGAATCAGCAAGAAACTCGATAGCCACTCTTTTAGAAGTAGTTCTTACAAAACCGAATTCAAATTACATTTTTGCACGTTAACTATAAAGTACAAAGATGGAGCGACTCAACTCCAAGAGTGCTACGAAGATTGCGTTCCCATACTCTTGAAAGTAGTCTAGCCATGGTGGCTGCCTGCAAATAAAAACAGTTAAAAGTTAAATATCTTTATAATTAGCCATATTGTTTCCTTTCGCTTCCACAGTACCTCCAAGTTTAAACTTAAAGTCTAAACGCTAAATTTTACAATCGATAATAAGATTTATTTAAGCTAAGATGCTTATTGATCTTGTGCCACTGACATATTTCTGTTCTTCTTATCAAATAAATTTTGATAAAATTAGGCGTTACTTTTCAAAAATCCATGACATGCATGAAAAACTAAACTACTTTGCTTTAATCCGCGAATGAATACGAGGGAAAATCGGTGTAATTAGGTATAATCTCTTCTTCCGTTGAGTGCAATAGGACTGTAATCTGATACCGATGCCGCTGGGGTAGAATCGCTCCCGCTCTTAACAGAAAGAGGATTTATTAAGAGGCGAAACGGGTATATTAAACATAACTAAAAAGTATTCTTCTTTTAAACAAAAAAATACAAACTAATTAATTTATTGAATAATAGTAATAATAAAATCTTTTATTCCTCTTACTAAACCTAATTACAATTTTAACTTAAATTAAGATCCGTTGCAATACCTTCCATTGAATGATCGTGGAAATGGATATAAAATCGTTTTAAACCTCATTAATTGCGTACGGTCTAATGTAATTTAGCGATTATTTGCTATTAGCTAGGACGACATAAATCCGATTTAATACGCTTTAATTAAAAAATTTACTTTAAGCAACGTAAAAAATACGTAACTTAACAAGGACAAATCGAAAATATAGACATTATCAAATTTTAATTGAAGTACTCGGTACAACTAAAACTCGATTTAGTATATCTTATAAAATTTATATGTACAATAAATTTGTCACGTGATAACGTCATATAAGTGGATGAACGCCATCTACGCGCACAAAAAAGCATGACTCATTGTCACGTTCCGCCTGAGCCGAGCGTGTAAGTTAGAGCGCGGAACAAACGATAGATAATCACGATTGGTATAAGCGTTCGGCGTTATCAGTTGAAATTATATTCCATTAACGCCCCGATCTGACGTTCATTAATTCCATTAACTGACGCTTTTTATTATATTTCAACCAAAGCTGGGAGACATTTAGGCGTGACGGGACTTCAACGACATCATGCTATATACAAGTTTTCCACACCTTAACTAGTTAAGATGACGTCGTTCCTCGTAAACGCAATCGTGTTTTCTTATCCTATAAATTACGAGTCTATTATACATTTTGTAAGGTACATATTCATAGGTACATTTTTGATTATATATGATAAAAATATACATAATATAAAAAAAATTTATCTATGTTTTTTAAGGGGATATTTTTTCTAGAATAAGCCACCCACTTGGTGACCCCCAAGTTATTAACAGCAATTACGTCGGCTTAGACCCGCCTGGGGCAACTTATACAGCAATTTTGCTTCTCCCGAACAAGAAAAATATACATAATTATTAATGTCTTTCTTCAAATTCTCTGTTAATTATAGCTAATACAGTTTATATTAGAACAGATCCACATGCTATACAAAAAATATCTTATTATCACCTAAATTGGCAGGCGGCAATAACGACTCAGCACAAAGGTTTCACCATCAGTCACTCTCCGAAATTTAAGTGTTTTTACCACAAGTAAAAAAGCAAGTAGTTGAAATTTTTTAACAAAAAAAAAACAAATTAAATAAGCAGAGTTGCCACTACATTCGTAACAAAATAACGAATTCGTGATTCGAAATGTGTATATCGTTTGGGGTTCGTTTGTTTAATTTTTATACATATTTTTTTTATTATTATAAAAAAACACAAACATAAAAAACTGTACAATGGATAAACTTATCCCTATAAGAGATCCTTTCTAGTTATCTGCGAGTGTAGGAGTAATAGTAAAAAGAGAAAGGTGCAGGCACTAGAGAAGTGAAATACATAATCGTATTGGAGTCGGATCGTGACGTGTAAGTAGCTTAAAAGAAAGGGGAGAATGATTGATAAGGCTGGTTGCCACGCGAAAGCTATTGTTTTTGCCACCATAGACCTACATCGTATTATTGTATTCAACCAATTAAGGCACATTGTTCGGTTTTATTAGAGCGAGATTTTATTATTTAATTTAGATAACGTCTTGGTGTGTTTAACCAACAACAAAGTCATTGCTTTTATCAGTTGTTTTTTGTTAAATAAATTCGTGGTAGACATAATGAAGTCGACACCTAATAATATTTATAAGCTCAATAGCTCTTTGATGCAAAGGAGGACGTAAATGAGTGAGATAGCCGGTTCAACATCTTGTTTCGTTAACTGTTGACGATTTCACCTTTAGTACAAACTTTTACGCACGAGAGTTTAAAAAGCGTTTCGTTAAATCTCGGCGTTGGCGCTGTTCCAGCGTCGTCTATTCGAAAATATACCATATACGTATACATATAGCTTTGAAAAAAGAACGAACGATAAAAAAGCGCCGCGTTATAAAAACACTGCCGTGTGAACAGAAACTTGGGAATCCTTATTCTATCCGATCTATTTGAAAGCTTTTTTAACGCGCGGTAAAAAAGCGCTCATGCGAATGGAGGCAAAGCCTCCTAAGGGGGGAAGGGGGTTGTTATTTTAATGTATTACACAATCTTTATTTTAATTAAAATTACACACACAACTTAATATCTAAAATGACAATTATAATGTATGCATAGAATGAATTGGCATACAAGTTAGTTTTACCGAGTTCCTGTGATATTAGTTCTACTCAACTACCACACTCCATATTATTATCCTAAAGTCGGAAGTTAGTATTCACTGAACAAAGGTTAAAACATCCACAGAGCAGGTTACACATTAGTTAGTACACATTCCCATCGTTGAAAAGTTTAAATATCTTGCCCTATTATTTATTCCATGAAATTTATCTGCCCTTAGAAATGAGTTTATCGATTACGCAATACATGATTGTATAAACAAATCGACACCTTCCACGTAAGTTGTTGTAACCCCAAATTCCCAGCTTTACAGTAGAGCGTTACAAACAGCAATATTGTAATATAACAGTCACTTTTTTAATGTTATTGTAAACAATAATATAATCGTCATTATTGAATATATAATTCTATATACAAATGGGTTATATAATGACGATTTTACTCCAATTTACATGTTTGTAACGCTCTACTGTTAAGTTGGAAATTTGGGGTTACAACATTTACGTAAGAGGTATCGAAATATGTGATGTTAAATCGATTAAGTGAATGTATAATAAAATATTATTTTTGTTATTGAAGACAGGGAGAAATAGATTTGGGGGAGACCTATGTCCAGCAGTGGGCTGCAATAAGCCGATAAAGATGAGGATGATAATAAACTGTGCATGAATCCATCATCTAAAATACCTAAATCCAGATTACGAATAGGTATTTTTAGGAAATTATGCATAAAAGCTTGCGTATCGTATACAGAGTAGAGAAAGCGACACGATAGTATATCTATTATTATTAAATTGTTTATTAAATGCAAAATCTAACAAACCTAAATCTATATTATGAATATCCTTCATGGTATAAGAAATTATACGAACACAATCTTGCGTACCTTACGTTATACAGCGAGGAGATAGCGATGTGATCCATTCAAAGATTTCAAACAAATTTTTTTAGTGAATGCATCAACTGAAACACTTCCCCAAATCAAGATTATGAATATCCTTAACGGTATATGAAGTTAAACGAACATTGTCTTGCGTATCGTACTCAGACGTGAGAAAGTGATATTAGGATCACAAATCTACTCATTGATTAAAATCAAGTCATACAATAACGAATTTTTGTATCTAATGCATCATTTAACGTATCCAAATCTAGATTACGAATATCCTTAATGGTATAAGAAATTATACCAACAAAATCTTGCGTATCGTATACAGAGGGGAGAGAGTGATATGATCTCAAATTGATGCCGAATTTTACCCTCATGTACTAAATCCAAACAAATTGAAACCTTACGGTGGAGATTCCGATCTATACTCGTATCGTCGTAACAATACTTATTTATTTGAAAACTTTTTTGTTTCTATGCGGAAAAGGGGTAGACTAATTTAGATCTGCCCAAAACTAAACATTTTTAATTCCTCCTTCTTCCTAGTCACATTTTGTCATATTTTTTGAAACCATTGCTGTGACATCACGATGTGATGTGATGTCGAAAACGTCACGTAACGAAATGTCGTATGTCATGTGAAAAGTGTGCATGTCTGCACACGAGCAAGTGAATGCACAGCCGGGTGCGCAACTCTCTCTCTCTCTGGCCCTTTTTGCAATGAAGTTCTTTAACGTGGGTTACGGGCTAAAATCATTTTCACGTATTTACGTGAATTAAATTAAATATCGTTGCTTTCTCATTTGAGAAAGCAACGATATTTAAAATTTTTTTTCCTTGATCTGGTGACATCTACTAGTAGACAGGCTAACTACATAGGTCGCAAAACGATCCTGCATTTTTATGACCCTTAATAAATTATACTAAATGTAATTTAAATAAATGAAAAATAAATCAAGATGCCATATGTGATCACCCAAAAAAGGTATGTTATATTCAAATATAGGCTAAAACATTATTTATTTTGGATTACTATTTAAAAAGGCTTCAGGTTTTTTATTATATTTCATAATAATATTATACCTGTTGAAGTAATGCTTATTTTAAAATCACTACATATTTACGTGACAACTTATAGAATAACAACGTAAAACTTATTCTGATATAAACGGACACAAACCTTCTATTACAATTTAGTTGTTTGTAACGCTCTACTGTAAAGTTCGGAATTTGGTGTTACAATAACTTATCTGGGAGATATATCTAAAAACTATTGCTAGCATTTTAAAAAAGTTGTTTTATTATATATAAATATTACCACGAGAAAAAGCAGCAAGAAACTTGTTAGTCACTTTTATTTTACTACTTGATAAAAAGTCGCCAAGAGTGTCCAAGACACGCTCATATAGAGGATTCCGCGTCTGATACCCGATAAAGTTATATCTTAAATAACTTCAAAATTTGTTTTCCAATTTCGCTTAAAATAATTTTCCTAGTGAGTTTTTAGCATGTTCTATCAATATGGAAAATTTCAAGTCTCTACCTTTTTCACTGAAGCTAGGCTTGTTTTGCAGTTTCTATTGTGCAATTCGCTATATTTATTTGCAGTCAACGAAACGCTTCAAAACATTGTTAAAACACGGCTCTACAAACATACCCAACATTCGACGATACCAAAACTATATTACTAGCTATGCTCGCGACTTCGACCGCGTAAAATTAGGTAAAAAATATATATTTATTTTAAAGTGGTGTTGTATGTTCTATAGCTTTCCTCGACAAATGGGCTTTCTACCGCTGAAAGATTTTTTTCAAATGGAAGCAATATATCCTGAAATTAGCGCGTCCAAGCAAACAAACTATTCAGCTTTATATATTAGTATAGAAGTATAGACACTATGTAATGTGTTTTCTGAAATGTTATCAACGCCGACAGTTATGAGTTTGAAAAAAATTACGCTGACGAAAAACTGTATGAATTTTTCATTCGTTTGGAATATTTAAAAAGTTTTTTGGTTGATATTTACAAAAGGGGCAGTCTACATATTTCGTTTGGTTCGCCAGTTTTGTTGATGAGTTGATGGGTTTCTGATAACTGGCAACTCTCCCTTATAAGGCTAATCTCTTCTTTCTTTAACGGCAACCACAACTTTTAGAATAATGAAGAGTCTTAGAAGAAGATATAGAAGAAGTTATGACTCTTCTTTGGCCTAATCTAGCCTTTCGCTCGATTTTTGGGCAACCATTCCTCAACATTGCATGTTTTAAATCTTTCAATATTCTTGAGCTTTTTTTTTATCACTATGTGCAAGTGTGGGTGTTGGATAGGGTAGTGCTTTGTATCACTAACTATGCTACAGTGAACAAACTCACAGACTGTGCAAATTCAGTAATGGTGTACACTCTATGCTATATAGAGATAGTTTCTATAGGTGTTGAAGAGGTGCATCGAAGACTGTGTGCTAGAAGTGTTGAAGTAAGTGCGGAAGTCTATCGATTGAGATCTATAATTTCAGGAACAATTTTGAATATTTTTTGGTGAATATTTCGATCTATATAATTTATCTATATGTCTATTTTTTAATATTATATATATAAAATAAAATAATTATTCGATATCATCTGTTCCATAAGATATTCTTTTCCAAAATATCACTGCAACTTTAGCCTAACGGATAATCATAGAATTAAAAAAAAAATCTTTGAAACCGAACTCTAAGGAAAAAAAAACATTTTTTTCTTAGTTTTGAATTATTATTATACAACATAGAATCTCAGTAAGTCGAACCCGTGACCAAAGTATAATTAACGACAAATTTGTCTTTTGACTTATTTGCTGACATTGGTTCTCCATTAACATTTTCATTGGATGATGTCATTAAATAATATTGATGTTATTTGCTTACTTTACTAGCATTTAATTATAGATTCACGACATCACGACGCTTTTCCTTGAACGATCTGTAACGATGCATAATCAAATTTTGCATTTAATATTGTTATTCTAATGTTTATTATAAATAGAGTTATGTAAATTATGAATAAGTGTTATTATACGTGCGTCGCGTGTAAAAATTTTTTTTAATGTAAATTGGCCCGTTGATTAAAAAGGTGACTCGCCCCTGATGTATATGTTCGGACGCTTTTTAAGCGTAAAGAAATATATGTCTATCTACTAAGTATTATAGGAAAATTGTAATTAGACTGGACACTTTCAATGAAACCAATTGTTTTTCTTGCTATGAAATAAATATTACAGATTTTTTTTAAAGGTTGCAATTAAAAGAGAAAAACGATCGTATGCGGCCTGCCTCATATTACAAAATACTAAAACAATGTGTTTCCAGAATCAAAACAGCATCTCTGTTTTTACGCATTACTTTATATTTCTTAAAATGTATTAAAAATAAACGATTAAATAAATAAACAATCGGTTAATGGCTTTAATTAACATAAATAAAACGTAACATGGTTAGATCAAGTCAATATATCAGAGAATAATCCAAGCTTGTGCCAGCCCTAGAGTATGCCAGATCCTAAATAATGCTTGAACTGGATTTAACAGATTCCAGTGGTATCAGGTTTACTTTGTATTAGGCTGGGAACGAGATCCTGAGGTTAATATGTGGCACCTGTAAATTGGCAGGGATTTACTCTACTATTCAAAGCAAAGCTTAGATTATGGATACTTACTATTAGAGACAATCTCGATTCTAGAACATAAGGCTAACTTAATACACAAAAACATTATAACCCATTAGGTAATATATGTCTTCACACGTTAAAACAACACTAAGCACAAAATTTGCCTTAATATTTGTTAAAGTAGGTATTTCATTACCATAGAATATCATCAAATAATGCCTAGCTCAATATTTTCCTTAATAAGGTCACGTTGTTATTAAAAACGTGATTATTTGCTACTAAAGGTGTCTGAAGTACCGGGGGACATTCTAGAGACCTAGTTGATACAGAGATATGATTTATTCCTAGCAGTTGTTGACAGTCGAGTAAGGACGTGAAGATTTTTTTTAGAAGTGATATCTTGAATGTAACCCAAAGCACAGCACTACACTGACTTTCCGACGTGCCTCAACGCACGTTTCGCTTCGACACCGAAGCATCATCAGGAGGTAGACTCAACAAGACATACAATAACTTAGTCTTAAAATAATTTTACAGGATCTTTAAAACTAAGCGTTGTCTTATTTATAGATGTTACACACAAGCTTGAGTAAAAATTATGAAATTGAGTTCACAGATATTAATTTTTTATAATTGGACAAAGTCATCTTAATTTCTTTGTGATGTAACTAAGAATTTACGGATTAACGCGGTGCTACAAATTCATGAAAAACATTAGAATAAAAGTACTATCAATCAGTTATTGATGGTACCTTTAGTCTAGTACGGCAGAAGCGGAAACACGTTCCAAAAGTAGGCGATTTCTGGCTGGATTGCCAAAATTGAATGCTGGGCTTTATCCTAGTCTGGTTATTACACAGAGTTTACTTTTTCTTTAAGTTATAATTATAATACTTCTTCTTCTGCTTCTTCTTCCTCATGCTATCGTGGAAATAGAAGTATATAAAGTGGTCTTTTTTATTTATATTTTATTACTAGTCACAATTAAAATCGTAATAATGTGAAAGCCTATCCAAATTTATGTATAACTTTGTTCCTACATCAAACATCTGTTAAGGTTTTTCACAAATTGATTTTACGAATCTAAGCCCAGGAGTAAATTGTGGCCCAACTTAGTCCCCTTTATTATGATGAAAATAAATTATCTTTTCAAAGGAATAGCAACTTTTATACCGAAGCTCATTAAACTTTTCGCGACTCAATTTTCTCCCGATCGACGCTTCATTTTTCTATATAATCAACGATCAGAAACCAGGGTAATACAGGGGCATAGTGACTCATGGGACACATATTTGGCTTTTACGTAAAGGGTGCACTCAATTTTGTTTATAAGTATTTTTTCTACTTAAAAACAAAACAGATATTGCAAGGTCTTGGTTCATACTAAGATGCTTACTGTTTACTTGAATAACCCGGTACTCATGTACCGGGTTATTCATGGAAACGAGCAGGCAGATGAGCTTGCTAGGAAGGGCTCTGAACTTGGTATGAAAGAGGCGAGGCGGGCGTGCCGCTAGCCTTGTGCCTCATTGCAGGAACGAGCTAACGAGCTGTTTCTAGCCGAGTGGAGGGCAATAAGGGGGTTCAGGCATTCAAAGTTGCTTATAGGCAATCTAAGGACCAGTTTTTGTAAGATCATTTTTGGCTTATAGCCAGCGCTATATGACGAGATGGCAATTATGTCGAGTGGAAGAAGGTTACACCAAAGCAAGTTAGACGACGCTGTACGGATGACGACGACCGCAGTACAAACACGGAAAATCTTCATACAAACCAGCTCACGCTAGCGAAGTTGACGTGCCTTACCACAGGTTTAGATAAGTAAGGAGCGATCTGTTTCAATGACATTAAACATTGCAATTTGCGGGGCCTATGAAGAATTGTGAGTTATCCTAGGTCGGAAGACTACGGTTACTTCAGGTTGCAGGCGGTTCTAGAATTACTCGTTCGAATTTTTGAAGCCTTGTAGCTGCGGGTACAAGGGAAGGGGCGAGTACAAAAGATCCACTTGGATCTTTTTTATACATAACAAGGGGCAAACCAGCACCCGGCAATCACTTAAATGGCTACAGACGCCCATGGACACTTGCAATACCAGAGGAACCTCAGACGCGTTGCCGGCCTTTGAGAAATGAGTGTGCTCTTTTCTTGAATGTCCCTAAGTCGTATCTTGAAGGTCCCTAAGTGGATCCGGTCCGAGTCTAAGTGCATCCGCAATGCGGACCCCATCAGCCATAAATAATATAATGTGAGGTCTTTTTACACATTTCATTCGGGGTATGCTAAAACAAAAGCCTTGCTATTTTAGATGTGTTAGATACACATTTTAAAGTACTAAGATTTGTTTTATATTTTTACGGAACATGCTCTTTCTTTAATACGAATGGAATATTCTACCCTAGAAATTTATATATTTTTGAAGTATTCGCAATTAAAAATGTGAAAATTTTTCATTTACACAAATCTCTCGAGTCTACTAGTTATTGTATAAAATTTCCCAACATTATAGCAAAATTATTATGCTGGAGCGAAACAGCTTCATTTGAATGATCATTTCAATGATCACATGTCGTGGCCGGGGACTTTGTGTAGCTGCGCAAAGTTTTTTAGAACTTTGTAGTCTTCCAGGATAAAAATGTGCAACTGAGCTACGTCTGGCTTCGGCATTAGAGAAATAAAGCACCAAAACTATAGTAAGGTGATTGAGATTTTGTAACTTCTATAATTGGATTTGTCCTTAAGAATGTGTGGATACCACTTTCATCCGTATTCCTGAAACAGGATCTACAGCTAGTAACAGAAGAAATGATGACATCCTGAAAAACTACAGGATTACGAAGTCCGCTAATGAGACGTTGATTATGTTCCGCGCCTCGAATGTCGCTCACTTCCTCAGCATTTTAGTTTTTCTCTTTAATTTTTTCCACCCCAGCTAGCAAGTGAATGCAAAGACTTCCACCAGTTTTGTTGTTCGCCCGTAGACTTTAAGCAGATTTCATTAAACGTTTTCTCCGCTCTGTTTAAGTTGTATAAAGAGAATAAACTTTCGATTGCGAATTGTTTCGACTCTCCCTCTTTATAATAACATCAAGATTTGTAGTTATTATCTTAAATGTGGTTTTCTTCAGGTTCTTGAATATTATCTTTAATATTGGAGCCAGACAGCTTCATTTGTATGATCATTTAAATGATTATGTAGTGTGGTCGGGGACTTTGTGTAGCTGCACAAAGTTTTATAGGACTTTGTAGTCTTCTAGGACAAAATGTACAAACACTTTGAGTTGTGTCTGGCTTCGGCATAATTTCATATTCATTAAGACTTCCGTTATTATTACTATGATAATAACACGTCACGAAGATGTCAAAACTTGAACATACGCTGCCAGGGGTGTCGGTAAAGGTGACGGAGTCGCGAGTTGAATGGTTTTTTCCCACCTCTAAAAATGCACATCGCACCTGAATAAATTTTCATTTCAAAATCTTTATATATATTTCTTCTTTATGTGTGTATGTCACTGAGCTTCTCCTAAACAGCTGGCCCGATTTAAATGAATTTTTTTGTATGCGTTTGGCTATCCCTGGTTGGTTTAGATTCATAGCCGTCAGATGGCGCTGCAGTCGGTATCTAGGTTATTTATCTATACTAATATATGTAACAGGAATGGGGACGGGGACGGAAATGGGAACGGGTATAATAAATAATATTATAAGATAATAGAATGCAGTAAATAGTAAGTAACTCAAACTTCGGGCAGACCAACGTCTGCCGGGTCAGCTAGTTAAATATACGGCCTATAGTTGTCAATATTAACTTGTTTTTGTTACTTAAGATTATATTTAATACTGTACTCTAACAAATAAACCTATTATTTTGGCTTTATTAGATGTTACTATCCTACTCGCTCTTATGAATGCATTCAGTGACGATGACGAGTTATAAATGCTTTTTCCACATTTCAAAAAGTGCGCTAGGCGCATCCCCATCCCTATGTTGAACTGGCCGCTGAGCTACAAAGGTTTAGATGCAATAATAATCATATTTATTGTCAAATCATATCGCATGCTTAATCGATAGAATCAGGCGTTACTTTGCGGAAATCCATGACATGCATGAGAAACTAAACTACTTTGCTTTAATCCGCGAATGTCTGTGATGACGAGCGAGACTCGCAGACGCAGTGACTCCTCGTCGTCTTCGAGAGCAACCACAGCCGTGGCCCAAACGGTTGCTTTGAATTCAACTGTAAATGACAAAGTTCCACCATATAATTTACATATTATTAAAAACATGTAATTAAAATTTTTGACGTGATTACGTCTTATACGTTGATAATTATAAGCTTCATAACTATGGAAGTTTGTCTGAAATGCAATTTCTTTAAAGATCGTCAAAAAATGGACATAAAAACACAAAAAGGTAAGTGTTTCGATTTTTTGTAAGATTTATAATTTTAGATTTTTATGTGAATTTTAACTTTATAGTCTTTTTTATATATATGATTTTTGAGATCTTATTGTTATAGTATACTGTATCTTTGTGTTTTTCTAGTAACTTTTAAGCTTATCAAATTGGGAAATTTTTGAAATTTATGCGTCTAAGATTTTCATGTTCATCATCATGTTCCTACCAAAAACATGTAGGTAGAGGGAAAATTTGGATTATCTATACCTTTATCAAATTAGGAAATTCTTAGAACCAAACATTCAAGAATCCAACGTTTTTATGAACCTAACCAAGCACTAAATAGTATTAAGCTCATCCTGACTAACTTTGAGGCTCTATTCTTAAAAAAATACCAGAGTATATTGTATCTACGATGTTCTTTTTTTTATAAATGTATGTATAATTCAAGATTGATGCGTCAACCTTATGTCCTTGTCGATGTCGCTAATAATCTGTATGAATTTTTAGGGTTCCGTAGTCTTGAAGGAACCCTTATAGCAGATATATATAAGGCTCATTCGTCTAAATAGTCTATATGTATAAAAGCGAAAGGTCATCTAACAGGAAATCTTGAAAACCGCGGGACGTATAAAGATGAAATTTGGCAAGGAGGTAGTCTATAGTTAGTAGAATTGCGCTAAGAAGGGTTTCTTCAGTAGAGCCAGGAGGAGAAGGTCTAAAGCTTTATTTTGCGCGGACGAATTCGCAGTAAACAGCCAGTATATAATACATTTCTATTCCAGGTTTAGCTTGGCTGATCATTCCAGGGACATGGTCCTGCTACTTTTCTTTGACTTTACTCTTCTTTTCTACTTGCATTGTTAGTTTGAGAGTCAACTAAATCTATTTTCTGTTTTCTTGTATTCTACATGCATTTGTATCATTTTTTTTTATTACGGAATTGACTAACAAAGATGCTAGAACGAGAAAAAGGTTTTTTAATATACTACAAAACGCGATGGACTGATTTTAACGATTGATTTTAAGCTGTATTGGCTACCAGTTGTAGAACCACGGGATTCTTGTGCTATAAATCTGTATTTATGCATTTTAAAGTCAATATTTTAAAATAACTTCGCTCCGCTGGTTATTTGTTATAATCAGCGGAAAAGAATTGCTCTTATCAGATTCAGCTATTGCGGCTAGTAAACATCTTTACTATGGCGAGCTTAGTGTATGACGACTCGTTTCCATTATACCAGCAGTGTTTAAAGACAAGAACTGAACCAAGACTTTCACAAACTCATTGTAAAAAACTTAACAAACTAATAATGTTGTTAAACTAAATTATTTTTTTTGTGTTTTCTGTTAATAACACTATATACTGTATCCGTAACTTTAATTTTAATTGTACCAAATATGACAAAACAAACATCGCCCATGTGGCCAAAACAACGGCCGAGCTAAGGTACGATTGGGCTGGCCATGTCTTCCGCATCGGATGATCTTTGGGCCCAAATCTTCACTTTATGGACCCCAGATCGGAAACGACCTCGCGTATCGCCGTCTCTTTCTTACAAGACGGCGTCTATCTCGCTCGCTATGGTACGTACTAGTGCCAGCTACGCTCAGTCCCCTTAACGACGTCCACGGTCGAAGACGCCGCCATGTCGTGCAAGTCTCATCTGTCCGTAACATACTCCCCCCGGCGCAGATCTTCGCAGCCTTTTTTTTTCTGGGGAGGACGATGAGCCTTCTTATTGGACGTCCTTTTTTCAATGTCTTCCGTTCGATAATTTTCTCTCTTTGTATGGTTTTTATACATTTTAGTCTTAGTTTCAATGTTCGTCGTCGAAACTTTTCTCTGCGCAGTCCTTTTGCGTTCTTACTTGCCAAGAGACAAGTTGATAAAAATTTCTGCAAAGGAAGGAACTGACTTCTGACACACGGTTTTTAAAAACTATTTCAGAAGTCAGGGCTCCTTAATGTAATGTATTGTATGGTTTAACAATAAAGAAATAATAATAAAGAAATATAAAGAATTTAAATAGAACCAAGAAAAGTTTTAAATAGATAACCAGGCTTCTGAACACGTAAGATAAGCAATTTATCGCTCACTCGGTCTAGATTTTTGATAATATTTTGTCATATATCATCATAAAAAGGCAAACTTTCCTACAGGCCGACAACGCATCTGTAAGCCTTCCGGTTGTGGTTTTGCCTAACAACTTCAGTAGTCACTTAAAACAAAGTGGTCCGTCTGCTTTCAGGTTGTAGAACGTTATATTTAACGTTACTTTGTGGCTGGTTATTTATTTTTTTAATTGAAATAGGATCGAATCTGCAAGACTATAATATTGTCCCCGTTTCCGTTTCATTTCCCTTTGCTGTTCCCGTTCCATAATGGTACACTATTCTGGCGTTAATGTATTAAACATGAAAGATGTATATATATCGCGGGCTTTCTTGTAGAACTATTTAAGATAAACATTTCCTTTATGTACGTGTAACTAACGGTTTATACAGCGCAGGCCAGAACGCAGATGGCAGAATTTTCTCCTACTTACCTGACATTTATCGTTATATTTTGGACAATTCACGGAATATCTTTATAATCTATAGCCTAGGCGTTATTATTTAACACTTTAAAAAGGAAATTTAAAAACAATTATTTGTACTCCCACTCTGTATAATATAATATTTTATACTAGAGCAACAAAGGAGTGAAGGCCCCTAATTATTTTCCATATAGTAAAATCATTTTTTTTTATTGAAGTGTATCAATAAATTCTTACGAGACAAATTAAATGCTATTAAAAAACGTATATGGGTACAGTCTAGTACAAAAATTAAACCAATCTAAATTATCCAGTTAAGGATATTACATATAATAAAAAAGGGTCGTAAGGATATTAGTATATATATACTTGCGAGCATTTTTTGACGAAAAATCACTGAAAATTTAGCGGAAATCTAGCTCTCGGAGTTTCTTGTACTTTGTGATATTAGTCGTAAGGTTGTAGAGATCGTGGGGGTTCCGAGGATAACGTCAGATGGCAATCGGTTATCTTAGCTCGCCCCACATCCACATCCTCTACAATCTAAGCGGACCCTGGTATTTAAACGGGATAACGCTAAGAAGAAGGAAAAGTGTATAAAGGAAATGTTAATCTTAAGTAGATCTACAAAAAATCCAAGTCTACATATATCTATGTTTCATTAAGTTTAAGCCATTAACGCCAAAATGGTTAACCATTTTAGGATAATAGAATGTAGTAAACAGTAAGTAACCATGTGTCCTGCCCAACTCCATTACACTTGCTGGTTTTTATTTCTACAGGTTTTTCGCATAACGCCGGGAGAGCATTCCACGCCTTAGCCGTTCGGATAAGGAAAGAAGCATCGAAACGCTTCGTACGGGATGCCGGCACGTCATAATAATTGTAATTCTTTGTCAAATGCAGTCGAACTAACTTTTGCATATTGGACAAACCTCTGTGGCTTAAAATGTGCAATTTAACAATGTTTTATAATGTATATTGTTACAAAATTAAATAATAAAATAATAAATAAATAACTTAACCCACCAACGTAAACCCATAAAGCTAAAGAGTTTGTTTGTTTGCTTGAACGCGCTAATCTTAGGAACTGGTCGTATTTGAAACATTGTTTCAGTGTTAGATAGCCCATTTATCGATGAAGGCTATAGGCTATATAGCCTCACGCTAATAGGAGCGAAGCACCATTGAAAAATGTTTCCAAATCGGCGGTTCTTTTTCCCTTTGGAGAGCTTCCGCTGCGTGCGCTGCGTATATGGTTAATCTTTGGAAAATATCATGTAGGACAGAACTATTCCCCTTTAAAATCTCTAAATAAAAGTCCGTGACTATGTATGTCTATCTCTTAAGGCTGGCTCACTATAACCACCTTTATGGTAACCAAAATTTTAATTCTAAATTAATGCAATATTTGTGAGGGTGTTTTTATAAACATGATAATCCTTAGCCAAAAACTACTTTTAAGCCCCTAAGTGATAAGAGAGTCTGATTTGAAAATTTCTTTCAGTGTTAGCTAGCCCATTTGTGGAGGAAGGCTATAGGCTATATTGAATCAATCATCACGCTAAAATTGAATTTATTTTTTTCACCTAATTTTACATGGACGAAGTCAAGGGAAACAACCAGTTTAAATATAAACAGAAACAAGTCGACCCATGTTCTCGTTAACTTTGCATCACAGCAGTGTAGTCACATTCGTATTTTTAAAACGTGTTTTGCTTTTATTTCAAGGATTTAGCGAAGCCGTACCCCCGATTTTGATTCGCTTTCACCTAGGGCTTAATTGAGGCAGAAACGCTTCGTGAAAAGTTGTTTGCGTTCCGCAAAATTTCACAATATTTTAGAGACTGTCATAAAATTCTTACATTTGACAATTCCACCAAATTTTTGCATCTCAATTTAATTTTATCACTTGTGCTGTGTTAAACTTATGCTAGAATAATCGAGGAACAACCCTCAACCTCAAGCTCATGCATCACCTCATGAATCTCAATTCGTCCTTCCGTCGAAATTTCAAGGTTCTATATATAACTTTTATATACAAAACCTACTTTAATTAATAATTTAAAAAATAATAATAATTTGGGCCTTGGGCCGACGCGTCTGAGTAGCAGTACCTCTTTCTCAAATAAAATTGGCGTGAAGTGGCGACAATGCTGTCACATCAAGTGATGGTATTATTGTTGCGTTCGTAAGGTTTGTGAGACGTCCCGGTGGCCTAATCTTGTCATGGAATGCCCACAATGCATTTGCTAGCCTTCTGGTCCTGTAGATGTCTATTATATGAATCGCCTTGTCGTTTGCCCCTTGTAACATAAAAAAAAAGAAAGATGACTACAAAACAACAAAAATACCCAATAATGTATCTCCCAGTTGCCCTTTGTCTTCACAAAAGATACTTAACGAAGGGGAAAATATAATACCTACACAACGTCTGAGTACTGTGCTGTGTGTATTATATTTGTCTCGGTTCAACAAGCAGATTTGTGAAACAGAAGAGAAAACGTTACAAATAAAGTGGGTATTAAGGGCGACTTACGCAAAGTACTCGAAGCTTAGGTACAAAATTCACATTTACGCCGAAAAGTGCTGATAATAACAAAAATAGACGGGCTCAACAAACACTCTGGGGGGCACAGAGTAAAACATCCTGCGGGGCTATGAACAATGCCCCGTAAAAAATGATTTTTGCCGAACCTAATATTTTCTTTAGAAAAATTTGTCTCACTACTGGCAATAACACAATTCGGTATGAGTGTCTTTGTTTTTTTTTTTTATAATTTTATTTTTTACATTGGCACTTGGAGTTCAATGATGTCTTCCAATGTTTATAAAAGTAAATGTTTTACCATCTAGAAGTGAAGTATCAATTAAACCAAGAGCCATGTCCTGACTGAATGAGCAGCCTCGGAAGGCAGCATCGGGAGGCAGCCTCGAGGGGTAGCTCCGGGAGGCAAATTCCTCGGTCTGTCAGGATATGCCTCGCCCGAAGAAAATTCACGTTCTCCAAACAAAAAAGTTGCATGGCCAACGTCTGAGGCAGCCTCGCGTGGCTGCTCGTTCAGACAAGTCACGGCTATGTAACAATAAAACTAATTAGTATGACAAGGGGTAAGCAGGATTTCTAGATTTTAAGTAACAAACTGTTAAATTTTTAAGAGCTTTAAATGAGCTCTTTTCCTAAGGATTCGTATCGATTCGGAGGAATCGGTAATATTTTATGTAATATTATTGCTACTTCATAAATTAGGAAAGACATTGCCGAATTTCCGAACATCCTTGGCTTTCAATTTTAAATTGGATCCTGGTTTATTACAACTATTAACAATTTCTTTAGGGTGCTAAAATATCGTCATAAAACATTTTGTACTTTATTGTCTTCTTTGTCCACAGAACTCCCACCAGACAAGCCTACAATCAAAGCAGAGAAAGGATGGTATGCGTCAGGGGATTCTCTGCGAGCTCAGTGCACATCTCCACCCGCGGACCCACCAGCCAATCTCACTTGGCTTCTGAATGGGCGTGATGTAAGTAAAATGCCAATATTATTTATATTACAAGATACAAACGGGCAGGCGGTTCACTTAAGTGAAACCTACGCCCATGGATATTAAATTCAATTTTTCCTACACCTTTTACGAACGTTGTATTGATTAAACGGCATAAACAAAAGCGCTCTGGACTTATACGACCGCGTTGTGCCTATTTACAAAGAAAAACATTCGATTATGCTAATTTTTACTGCTGATTACTGTGGATATGGAGTTTATACGCTGCCCAGACGTTACGCTGCATCATATTTTACAACGATAAAAAGCTTATATGGAGCAAACGTCAATTTTAACTCGTAGGTACCACAGGGAGTACGCATCTCGATTTATAATCCACGTTTTAGTCCGAAGGCCCAGCGTCGCATCTGCAAGCCTTTTCGAAGATGTCCAAGGGTGGCGGTCCAACTAAGTGATTAGATAGATGAACAGTCTGCCCGTTTGCCCCTTGTAATAAAAAAAAATACATCTTATACTAATATATAAAGCGAAAGATTTTTTTTGTTTTCTTGAATGCACTAATATCAGGAACTACTGGTCCGATTTGAAAAACTCTTTCAGTGTTGACACAGCCCATTTATCGAGGAAGGCTATATACCAATACGCTATTGACCTCATATTATGGTACGGTAACTAACATCGTGACACGAGATTTTTTTATTATATATATAGATTAAGTCATGATAAACCCATAAATCGATGTCGACGTTCAATTAAAAGCCCAACTCTACAAGAAAAACCGTTATGTTGTCTTAAAGTTGGACTTATACGAAATAAGAAAAAATGGAAACACAATTATTCTGTTGCTTCTTGTGAACCTAACATTTATTATTTTATTAGTATGGTTATGCGAAAACGTACAGCCTTTTTACAAAATATTTACTTAGGCTCACGGCAAGCATATCTGTTACATAGTTAAGATTATACACACGGAGGAATGAACTGAACAATAATGTTACAAAATTGACGGCCCAAACAGAGGCAAGAATGATCGTCTTGCAATATTTTTATGAAGCAACTAGTTGACCAGGCAGACGTGGTCTTGCTCGATTTACGGTCAGACGAACGCCATCTATTGGAAGAATTCCAAACATGTGACAACTCTGCATCTTTTAGTACTTTTTTGATATTTTTTATTCTCTTTATTGCACAATTTAACAAAGAAACAATTGTACAAGTCGATGAGCTTACTGCTGACAGTATTTTCTGCCAGCTTACCTAACCACGAATGAACAAGAAATTTAAAAAAAAGGAAAGTATTTGAGAAAAAAAACTAAGTCCATCTGAGATATAAAAATAATTATGATAATATTCTTTTGAATTTTACTTTCTTTCTATTTTACTTATGTCTTTTGGATCATTTAATCCGCTGTCAGTAATACTGAAACGCTACTTAAGGTAAATTATAGTTGATCTAAAATTAAAAGCTTTTATACTTCTGTGACTGTTCTTTTATGATTTCATTCCATATAATAAATAGATGATCATATCAGGTCTATTGTAACGGCAACTTTTCAACATTTGCAGAGTTTTAGAACATTGCCTTGTACATAAGTTGCTAGACACGAACATTATAATATAGTTTACATACTTGACATATTTCAAATTGTCTTTTTTTAATATCTAAGAAGGGGCAAACGAGCAGGCGGTACTCTTAAGTAACTACCGACGCCCATGGACAACTGCAACACCAGGGCGATCTAACGCAATGGAGTTGTTGCACTTCATAAAACCTGTGTGTTCAAATTCTTACTAAAAGTTCTTCATTTCTAAAAGTTTTCAGGAGCCTCTGAAATTAACGTATAAAGTACAACAGTATTAAAATCATATTTAATCACATTCGCACTTTCGCATTGCAACCATTCGCTTTCGCAAATATCTAAGGTAATATATAATTCGTATTCCTTAGACGATATCAAGTTTGAATCGCAACAGCCCTGCAAGTGGCAGTGACTTAATATGTATTTAACCAATGTTGTATCTAAATAGTTTGGAAAGATTGGCCCAATTGGTCCAAACAGTAGGCTAAAACATCTTAAAAACTTTAACGATACCAATGTTATGATATGGTAATCTCCATATATAGCCCAGGAAGTACATGTGGTATTTGATTGAACTCGCGTGAAGTCTAGGTGAGCAATTAGTTTTATTCTTATGGATATAAAAAATTTAAATTGTGTGTAATTAAACTTTCGTTAGCCTAACATATCTTAAAGTTTTTGCTAAACAAGCTTTCTTAATAAACATTCATTGTTTTTACAATCCATAAGCTATAATTAATAATATTGTTCAGAAATTTTCTTTTTATATCTATTATGTAATAAGAAACACGCACTTAAAAATACCAATCCTTTATAGCGCGGAGTGTAACAGGGAGAAAACATATCACCAGAGCTTTTCACCTTAGTGCTGGAAAACAGGTCAGAAGTACCACAGGCCGCAAGACGGCCTTCTTTACATAGACATCCTTTTATATAGAACAAATCAAACCATCCATCCTACCAAACTATCACGGAAGTAGACCACATTATGTACATTTTATAAAGATAAAGTTTAAATAAATAACAATGATATTGTATGAACCATTTATCGAAACTGAGTTTTTGACTAATTTTATTACAATTTTAAAAATAGCATTTATGTGTATAGCTGTATTAGACTTAATATAATCATGAAAATTCATCGGTTTAGAAATCATTTCATCTTTAAAACTTCAAACATTGTATCATAGATGTACAAAACTTATTGCAAACAATTGTGATGTTGTAATTCAATACGGAATGATGCCTATGCGCAGCGCATAAATTAGCCAAATATTAAGGAATTTATGTTCTCAAATGTAGACATACGTTAAGGTGAACAGAAGGGTTTTCGCTCTATCCATCACGCGATGGATATTGCGAAACTGTAAGGGGTCCTCGTAGGATTACGGAATTCGAAAAAATGTTCCAGCTAAAATCTTATTGGCCACTCTTTCAAAAGTAATTATTACAAAAAATAGAGTTCAATACATCTTCATATAAACTGTATCGCATAAAGTCAAAAGAAATAATAATTTAATGTTTTTTCACTGATCAAGTCAAGATTTAAATAATTCTTAATTGCGTCCAGGTATCGTTGGCTACTTTACCGGTGCCAATGAAATCATTCATTATATTACGCGAAAGAAATCGTGACGGCGCTATTACAAAATAAAAACTACCTTGCCTTTAAACTTAGCCTATCAAGAAAACAGTGTCTAAAGAAGAGCCTTTCTTGGAAAAGGCTGAAAATTTCAACCGGCGAAATTATTTTCCTTTTTGTAAAGTTATATATTTCCGCCGCTTGGAGATGAGAGCCCTTAACCATGAAGTGTAAAAACATTTCATAGCGATATTGCAACTTATTTTAAGGTTTCGTAAAGCAGAAAAATTATTGCGCAAATCTGCTGCCGGGATATATTTCTGCACTGCTTTGGACACGATCAATATTATAGTTATGTACCGATACCACTTAGAAAGAGCTATTTCTATAATGAACTTATAAGCTACTGCTGGTGTGTACAATTTTGTCGGGTTACCATTGTTATTTATTTTAGTAAAACGCGACCAAATTATAATGGCTATTTCGCTATTGAACTTACAAGGTACAGGTGGTGTTTTTAATTTTGTCAGGTTACCATTGTAATTTGATACGCGCGTGTATCAGCCTATAAAGGCGTTCGAATTAGGTATTTTTGTATCATTTACAAAGGATTTTATGATATATTTTTTAAAATAATATGTCGAACATTTATATAAAAGACTTCATAATGAATTCCTTTAAACTAAAACTTTAAACTAAGATGGTATTTATTCAAGTGGAAACTAAAAGAGACAAAAAGCTGACTAGCAAACGCACAACGCTACTCAAATAGTACTGTTTGACTGTAATCTATGTGGCGTTACGTTCACAGTCAAGTATCTCTTACACATTATAAATGAAAAATCTCGTTATTACCTATTTCTCCTGTGACCTTTATTTCTGTTACTTTGCAAGATTTTTAAAAGAAAGGAACTGCTTCACTTCTATTTGGTTTATGAGGAGATAAGAGCACTTGTTACTGCGTAAATAAAAGGTTAATGGCATCTGGCAAATGGGGATAAATTATTATATGTTATAGTTAAATATTCCAATTATTTAAGCACAAACTACAAGGGAGCAGCAATGAAATATCGAGTCGGTGACATAACTGAAATTGTGCGAGGTATGAAGTTTCTTGAAAATCGCACGGTTGTGGATTTTAGGACATCAAGGTGGTGAGGGTGAAATTCAATTATACAAGTTTTTAATACACTTTCATTTGATACTCCACACAGATATCCGCTCACTATCATTTATTTATCCCCTCTTCCACTCGCTAGTTAATGCTATTACCGATATAATATGGCTTTTTAGCTAACGGCGATTTTCACAAAATATAGACCACAACCACCCTAAATAGCAGTTAATTGATATTTACATTACATGTTCATTTTTTTCGTCATTTATCATCATCAAATGTCAGGCCCTCGAGTATCGTAAGTGTCTCACCAGTTAACCTGCATATGCAGTAATGTTATGCTGGAAACGTGAGGTTCGTCGTGAATTGAGATTGGAGTTCATACCCTGAATTGAGGCGAGAGAGGCCCTCAGTCATATCTTTACTGACGGAATCGTTAATTTTGAGAATATTCATTTAACAAGGAATTAAATAACTTAATATAATTAAAAATTATTTCCGAAAAGGCATCCAAATCATTAACTGCACGATTAGCTAATTATAAACCACGAAACTAACGTCATATGTAATTCTAAACGGGTTCCAAAGAGGTTTTACTGCGATCAAAAGTATTTCAATCATGAAATTAATTCTGTTTGCTCTTTATTACATTCCGTACAACAATGTTGACTCTCTGATTACTTCACCAGTGCCACAGGAGTGCGGCTTTTGGTGCCGGAGACGGTGGCCAAACTATTATAGTGTTAATACATTAAAAAATATTAACACAGACACGTTTGAAAATGTGTGGTACGTGAAATATAAAAAATTTGACTTAAGCTATCGGCTAATACCGTTTTTTAGTATTATTTTGTATAGCTTTTTATATTAAATAAAAGAGTATTATTTTTCAGTAACAGCAAAATGTATTATGCTTCATTTGTATGATTTTAGTCTAGCGTGGTTTTTAGGATTTCGTATTACTGCAAGGGAATCTTATAATTTCGCTCTGTCCGTCCGTCCGTCTGTCTACCCATTTCCAAAGTATTAGACGTTGAGACTTGAAATTTTATGTACGTTATTTATACCGTATATATACGGATCCGGCAAATGTTTTATTATCCGAGCTTTGATTTGCTATAAACTTATATGGAAACTATTATTCGATGAACTGGCGCCATCTAGCGAGTGTCATTTGTGAATCCTAATCATCTTGACTAATTTTCTAGCACAAAAACATACGCCAGTGGTTTGATTTACGTTCGAGAGCACTGTTCAGAGGGCCTAGCACGACTACTACCTACTTTTCGAACCGAAGTAAGTTGAAGAGTCGACCCTACTTAGGATGAAAATGTTCGTGCTAGGCTCACAGCGGACCATTCTCAGCGTCAACGCGGGTTCTATTAGCATTGATTAAGCATAACACGATTATCCCGTTCACATAGAATCATGAAGTTTAGCAAGAAGCTACATCTTGGAGTACATACATGTATAAGAAAAATTTCGAATACTGTAAATTTTTTTAAAGAAAAAATTGCATTGACCTCGTAAAATTAAAAGATATCTTACGAAATGTATAAATCTTAAAATAACCTTGTAAGGTATTAGACGATGGTACGGAACACCCGGAACGGACTCGCACTTGGCCGGTATATTTTGTTTTAGGTTTGCTTTAAATGCTTAAAAAAATATACTCAAATGTAATATTAGAGAAAAGGTTGAACGTGTTCTAGCGATATTTTTATTATTTGTTGCAGATATAAAAATAGTTTTGGATTTTGTGCCAAATCCGTGAGTTAGTTTGTATGGAGATTTTCAGTGTTTGTACTGCGGTCGTCGTCATCCGTACAGCGCCATCTAGTTTGCTAGGTGTAACCTTTTCCACTTGACATCATTGCCATCTCGTTATGTAGCGGCAGCTACGCAGTTATTTTTTAAATGGATACAATGGCCCATCCAGATCTTTATATCAGGAAATTTCCCTCACATATTAAGATCGATAGTTCCCTAGTGGAGCGCCAAGGGAAATATTTTTAACTAATCCAATAGTGACCTCTGTGGCTTGCGCCATCTTGGTTCCATTGTGACACGATGATATGTTATAAGAGTGACATGAATATATTTACAAATTTTATTCTCTAGTCGGTGCCCGATTTGAAAAATTCTTTACGTGTTATTAGATAGCCCATTTATAGAGGTAGGCATATATCATCACGCTAAAATTGAGTCATTTTTTTAGCTGATTTCACACGAAGTCGCGGGCACAGCTAGTATATAGATATGTTAAAAAATACTTTGTACTAAGTTTGACAATACGGCGTCTGTTTTAGATAGAGCTAGTGCCTCGATAGCTCAACGGTATAAGGGTATGATGGACTGAAATCCGCAAGGTACCCGGTTCAAACCCCACCGCCGTTGAAGTATTGTCGCACCCACTCCTAATAAAAGCTTTTAATTCAAGCTTAGTAGGCCTTGATTAATTGGAGTA
The DNA here is from genome assembly GCA_024363005.1 of Charaxes varanes. NCBI lineage: Eukaryota > Metazoa > Arthropoda > Insecta > Lepidoptera > Nymphalidae > Charaxes > Charaxes varanes. The sequence continues at coordinate 4,981,285 of JANCMC010033613.1, forward strand.
ATTATTCTATTTTTACTAATAGAATAATATAATTTTGTACTCAATCTCTGCTAGTAATTGATTAACAATTGCAATACCACCTTTCAGATGGGACAGATATAATGTAAACTCTTGTTATAGAACTTCGGCATCTTAAAATTTGTTTCCATATTCGTAAAAATTTGATTGTAGAAATAATATTCCATGTTATACAACGGCAGTAATAGTACTAATAATATGGATTGCTTTACGCTGCATTGAATTGATTGAACATATTGTACTTTAAGATCTTAATAATTTTACACGCAACAACATCAAAGAGACGTATGTTGTTGAACAGGACATGACATCATGTAATCTTACTGCGTTAATTCCGCTCAGCTGTTGGGACAATTGCATGTCATTTTTCTATAATAGTAGTTTCTATAATAATAGTTTCTCTATGTGATCATACTTTGGTGGTACTGCAAATTGCTTATGTCATGAAATATTCAACACATTTAATATATAAAATTTAATTGATGTGCAGGTTATAACCAAAATGTATAACAGTCACAAAAAAAACATGAGACATATAAATTTAATTAACAAAAAAAGGCATAACTTAATAAAAAATTTATATTTTTGTTGAATTTATATGTTTATTATTAAACCAAGGTTGACCATTATAAAATAATAAAATAGATTGTTATGTAATATTATAAATTACTTCAGTGTGATGCATTGTTTTCTATTATCATGTTAATTTTTAATTTTTGTTGCCATTATTTTTACTATAATACAGAGTCGAAATACATAAATTATTAACAAATACATACATTTATGTATTAATAAGTGATGTATTGTTTTTGTATAAATTTATTTAGAAATAGAATTTATAAGAGAAAATATATAATAAAAGAGAATTATATTCATATTGTATAGTTTACAAAAGAGGAAAAAGGAAAATTTTAATACATTTTAACGGGAGCCTTTTAGTAATCATAGAATGAAAAATGCGATATATATAATGATTTTACATAAACCTTTTTTACGTACAAACTTCTTACAAAGAGTCCCGTTGCGGGTGTTTTTCTCGCATAAGTTAGCGACCACTCTATAATAATAAAAAGATCTACGGACGTCTGTTCCTAAGGTAAACAACTTAATGCCTGTGTTATAGGTAACAGCCGCCTGTTATACACAAATATATTTTTTTAAGAAATATGTAAATACATACATATGGATAATACACCTAGACTCGAGGTGGAAATCGAACCCACGACCCCCGGAACACCTTCATAATATGCCGCACCGTTCTGGGAGGTTATTGGTCAATTCATCTATTTAGCTACTTAGCTTACTAGCTTTACTCATGCCATACCATTTGTTTACACCAGCGCCGTTGTGGGCGGTTTTTGAATTACTATATTGGACACTTTTTCAACTTTTCTCCCATAACAGATGTTCCTCCTTAATACTCCATAACTTATTATATTGTGTTGTCGGAAAATTATTAACTATTGTATCTATTTTTGTTGCTCAATCTCCTTTGTGTCTTCTCCATTGCAGAAAATATAGGCAAAATAATTTATATATAGGTACAAAAAATCTGAACACTTCGAAAAGAAAACCATTGGATAATACCGGAGCCAAACATAGCTTAAAGTGTTTGTACAGTTTTGTCCTTGAAGACTACAAAGTACTACAAAACTATGTGAAGCTACACAAAGTTCTCGGCCACACTACATGATCATTGAAATGAAGCTATGTCTGGCTTCGGCATAAGAACAGAAACAATGAAGTTGTAAAAATAGCGTCAATCTCTTTGATTTGTGGAAAGAGCAGAAATTTAAGTAACGCAAATATTATATATTCATTAAAAGAATTTTATTACAGGATTAATATTAAAAACCTATGCTGTAAAAAAAAAAAAGTTTAATTTTTCATGAATGCTTGACAGTGTGATTTTCATTATTATGAAAACTTTTTCATTCGTCCAGCCGCCATTTTAATTGTTTCCAAATCGCCATTTCACAGTAGACAATGTAGAATATTTCACATAATTAAACAACTAGATAATAATAAACAAAAAAATAATAATAATTAATTACGAATATAATGAAATAATATTTGATTGTATTATTGAGTGTTACAAAATAAACATATTCGAGCACATTATTATGAAATGTATTTGAATTAAAATTATAAGGCCTTGTCCGTATATTCAATATTACATATTATGCATTATATTGTATGGAACATCAAAATTTTTGGGAAGTTGCAAACTTTTTAAGCGGTGTAAAATTTTCCTTATCATTGTTTAGGTTCTTTAAGTGTAGTATTCACGTTCTTCTATGTAACATGACTTGAAAAAATCTAAAGTCAGGTTCTTTACAAGGTGGCGTATCAACAGAGCCCCTTCGAAACTCTAGTGAAGTATTGTTAGATATTCACGAATCTAGGGCAAAATTATTGTATTCTAATATTCATCGTTTATAGAAAAAACTAAAGTCATTTCACAGCAAATTCATATAGACTATCCGATTAAAGAGTTTTTTATTTAAAAATGGGAATAATCACGACTTGTTTTTAAACTGTCTTTTTTTAAAATCTACAAGTGTGTGCTTTTGCAATTTTTATGATTACTCATTGTGTATTAAGTGTAATTTTGTATAATTATTAGAGTGTCTCGTTGTTTAATTTTATTATAAACATTCTGTAACATTCTTGCAGAAAAATCATTTTAGATGCAATTGTTTTTTATGGCTTTACAACATCGAAGACCTTTAATATAAATTTCTATTCACGCAAGTTAATATATCCATGGCTCCTAATGTAATGTAAGTCACATTTTTGTCACATTCACTTTTTTACCTTTTTCTAAACGAACTCGATGAGGTCTATTAATTGTATTACTTTAATAATAAGGTATTTTCAAGTATTTTATGTTCAGATTAATATATTCAATAAGAACCCGCCAATTTTATATTGAAAACGTAAAAAAGTATAAGTGATAAAAATGTGGTTTACAACACTTTACGTAGAAGCTGCGATATGCGTGTCAACTACATTTGACCTACATCTTTCTAAAGAACACAGTGCTTTTTCTATTTATACTTTGTGCTGTTCTTTTTTTTCTTTTAAATTTTATATACGTCAAGGGAAGCAGGTCTACTTAAGCCAGAATTAGTGGCAAAGCCGAATTATCACTGAAAATTTATTAAAATAAGTCTTTTTTTTTTAATGCGATAAAGGAGACAAATAAAAAGTATCTTTTTATACTGGGTTTTTATATATATGGACGGTGTCCATGGAAAACTGCTCTACCATAAAGCTCGCAGCTGCTTTGCCGTTCTCGATAAGTTAGTAATATGCACATTACTTGAAGATCCCTCAGTTCTATAGGTTATTTATTTCATTGAGAAAAAAACATACGTAAATGGCCTCTAACCTTAATTATGAACTAATTAGTATACATCAGATGACCTTTAGTTTGAATTAATGCTAAATAGTAGAAGATATGTAAATAAAGTATACGCTGTAATCTTGACTAACGAATAACTTATATGACATTTATACTTTACAAAAGATATAAAAAATAAACATCACACAAAAATCATATTTTTATACGCGAATTTTTCTTAATATGCCGCCTTTATTGTTTTAATAGGTTTTTTTTTTATTTTTATGTCAAATGATTTTTTTATAGAGAGTAACAAAAAAATATATATTTTGTGACTATTTAGAGGTTGACGAAAAGAAATCACTTCATCAATTAAAATATCGAAAAAAATAACGATTATTTTTTGTTTCCGATGCCAAATTAAAAAAAAGATACGAAAAAACTTAAATCCATAAACAACGTCATCGCCGATACACGTCAGAAAGCTGTGACAAACGTAGTTTATCGTGTCATTATGGGGATATTAAAAATGTCATCCAATGTATTCTAATATTACACTAAAAACTATAATAATTATGTGACCTTAATATATAATTGCAATATTCACTCTGTCAATAACAACAATACGTTATCTGTGTCAACAATTGTTCGTTTTTTTTTAATCTGTGTAGGCCGACCGAAGAGTATATTAATTCTTTTATACTGGAAGCCTCAAAAGACAGTAATAAATTAATAACAATATAATGTATGTACTAATTTATATTTGTCTGCTAAATATATGTTTTGAAATATTGTGAAATTGGTAATTGTTTTATTATTGCTAGAAAAAAATATAGATTATATTTTATATCAAAAATATGATGGTCTTTACATTATCTATGGTTGTACGCGTTTATAAAAAAAAAATCCAAGCGAGAAAAATTATTTTTATGTCATTTCACCTTTAATAAGTGTAATCGATTGTATTAACTGATATTTTAAAATGATTTATTTATCTGTATTCGTATTTTATTCACACATATTAAGGGTGTGAAAATAGTATGCGTACGATAAAATATCATAATACATATATACGACTCGGTCGGCCATTATTAAATAGAAAGTCAGTATAACTTTATTGAAAGCTGAACATAAATCGGTATTCTTAATAAGAGGGAATTTTATTTTATAGCTTATTATTTTAAAAATGTTTCTTGCAGGAACAACTACTTAATTTTTTTTCTATTGGCGCTGAAAATTTTTTTTATCTCATATGATTAAAAAACATATTATAAGTTGAATAAATAACCATGGACTAAATTATCTCACACCGGAAAGGTCGTAGTTTAATCAGTAAACATTATTTGAGTCGATCGCTAGGTTAAGCAATTCTTACCGCGGCCGGGTAATGGATGGGTGACCAATTCTAACTCTGGTTTTCGAATATCCGACATCGTCCTTGGTTGGGAAGGCACTTAAAACAGTGGGTAAATATATAAGGCTGAAGAGTTTGTTTGTTTGTCTGTTTACTTGAACGCGCAAATCTCAGGAACTACTGTTCCGATTCGAAAAATTCTTTCAGTGTTATATAGTCCATTTATCGAGAAAGCCTATGTATAGGCTATATGTCATTATGATAAATTGTTCCACTTAATATACGCGGATGAAGTCGCGGGCACGGCTAGTATTAACAGAGTCAAAATCAAAATCTTTTAATCATATATTTTGACTTTTTTATAAGGTCTTATGAACGTCATATGTATTTTTTTTCTGTTACAAGGGGGCAGACGAGCAGACAGCAGGCACCGAAGTGCCTACCGGCGCCCATGGACATCTGCACGACCAGAATGGGTACAGTAACTATTTCACGTACAATAGATGCAATTTAAATTAATATAGTTTTATTATTTACTAGCCCACTTCGTCAGCGTCATTGAATACAATGCTTTTATTCAATTTTGAGGTTTTAATTATTATCTAAGGAACTTTTGAGTTCCTTGGTGTTTCTTCTAAACGATTTTCTTTTTATTAAAAACTAGCGGACCCTTTTTAGCTAATTAACCAATCTCCTTCATGCCTTTTCATAAAATGTGTCACCGGCTGAAAGTTTTATGAAATAATAATTTTACACTACGTCAGTCAAAAGGTCTAATACCAACTTCATCTATGTACATCTGTGTACCAAATTAAATAGTAATTCTGTATTTAGCGATGATATCTTCGCATCGCGTTACTAACACAAGCTTTTTAAATGTTACTTTAAATACCACCGCCGAATTTTAAGTTACTTAAAAAAAAATTCACTTACATTAAATCATAATAACAATTCAACAACATATTCAAATTCAAATTCAAATGATATTTTATTCAAGTAGACTTTTACAAGCTCTTTTGAATTGTAAAATATTTTAAAAGCTACTACTAATTCGAAAATGTCGAGCCATGAGAAGAATCAGCAAGAAAACTCGTTAGCCACTCTTGTAAAAAACAGTTTTTACAGAAATGAGTTTTTCACATTTTTGCATGTTAACTATTAAGTACAAAGCTGGAGCGACTCAACTCCAAGGAATTATAGGAAAGGGGAAAGTAAGTAGACGATTATTAAACATGATTTTTCTGAAATAGAGATTAATATTCATATATTTATACTCTACACTAATATATAAAGCTGAAGAGTTTGTTTGTGTACTTGAACGCGATAATCTCAGGAACTACTGGTCCGATATGAAAAATTTTTTCAGTGTTATATAGCCCATTTATCGAGGTAGGCTATATACCATCACGCAAAAATTTAATCTAATTTTTTTACCCAATTTAACGCAGACGAAGTCGCGGGTACAGCTAGTTTAAGCTATATTTATATATATCCTCTGCAAAAAAAAATGTATCAGAGGATACGGCAGCCATACTGCGATGTGCGCCAAGCATTAAAATATTTGATTCGAGATTATACGGGATACTGGACTAGAAAAGAATTTCTAGAAGAAATATCATTAATATTTTGTCTAGCAAAAGGATTTATTTTAATATTATTAACCGTTAATAATTTATTTATTTACAGAAAAAAACGTTTCTTCTGAGCGGATTGAACGACTCAAAAAACCGACAATTTTATATGAGCGTCCATTTTACATTTGCCATGCATTTATTTTATTATTTGTTTATTAAATACAAATGTAGACAGTAGCAACATACAATTTGATGGTCCGGTAAACTAAATGTATAAGTATATGTAACATGAGCCCTAGAGCATCACTAATAAACAAATTTAAGGACTTTAAAATTATAGATAGGTTTCCGTATCTGATACGCTATAAACGTATTTGTTAAATAACTTCAAAAGTTGTTGTCCTATTTCGTTCAGAATAATTTTCCTAATGACTTTTTAGCATGTTTTATCAACATGGAAAATTTCAAGTCTCTACGTCTAATAGTTTGGAAATGCTAAAGGGGGACCACTTACGGGCAGACACACGGACGGACGGACAGAGCGAAATTAAATGGGTTTCTTGTAGTACCGCGGGACCTTAAAAATAACACGATGATTTCTAGTTATTATAAATAAATAAATAAATAAATAAATATATAGGACTATATGACACCCGGACGTCTGTTCCTAAGGTAGACAACTTAATGCCTGTGTTCCGTGACATTCTTTAGAAGATAAATTTACTTTAGTGTGAAACATGACCATTAAACTTTTTTTTTATACATCAAGGACAAGGCCTTTTGGATCTTTCTAATAAAGAATAATAAATGTTATGCCGCGATTTTGTCCGCGTCGACCAACCTTATATCTTACGAGCCACAGAGGAAGGTGTTCGCGTGGCAGAGTTCTGGAACGGAACTGTCTGATGTGCCATCGACACGACAAGAAGAAGACGGACAGATTCACAGATATACAAAATTTTCATTAAAATCGATCAAGCCGTTTCGAAGGAGTTTGTCAACAAGAACACTGAGACACGAGAATCCATACTAATACTAGCTAAAGCTGAAGAGATATTGCGAAAACAGTTTGGTAGCCTTAGACTCGAGGTGGGAATCGAACCCACAACCCATGGCACGGAAGGTATGATCACTACCAACTGCGCCAATGAGCCAGCCAATGAGAATATGTAATGGAATGGCTAAGCCAACCTTGTTGATTAGGAACTCTAATGCATAGATATAATGTTAGATAAATCCTTTCTTTTTTTTTTTCAATCTTTAGGATAACTTCCATCATTTATTCCAATGTTTATCGTATTTTTTTTAATCTTACAATTTCATTATATTTTTATATTTTTTTTCAGGTTGGTCTCTTCACCCCAGATATGGCGTTTGAAGCTATAGTAAAGAAACAGATCGGCCGGCTAAAGTTGAATGCAACTAGTAGGCTCGGCGCGTTTATTTTCTGTCCTTCGAAACGAAATCCTTATTGTCCTCTTTATTTTCTAGCCATGCCTTTGTTTTAAAAAAATATAGCAATGACTTGGTCATTATGGTTTCCGTCCACATATTTGCCATTATGTTTCCCTTGAAATTTACATTTTATCATTTATTTTTAATGCTTTGGTTCTTTCAGTATTTGTAACAATTCTGTGAAAAGGTTTTTGTTGTAATTTATATAATAACACTTTTAAAAACACTTACTTTTATACGCCGTATGAACTATTAGGCGGTATTATTAAAACACACGTTGCGATGGCCCCGGCGTAAAGTGTCGTAAGCCATATTTATGGCGCTTTCTATACCATTGTAAAACTTTGATACTACATATTTAGCAAATGTTACAGACTTTTTTGACTAAACTATGAGCATGGACCAAAAAGACCAATTATGACATTGGACATTGACGAAGAATATGTTTGAAAATATTGATTTTGGTTGCTTTGGAGATGAAAAATAACAGGAAAAATAAAGGACGTGAAAAGACAATGCTTATGCTTTTTTTCCATGATAGCAAGGAAAGTTTAAAAAATGGAAATAGACAGCGATGAAGTTGATAGAAAAGTAGATTACGCACTTTACTTAAGTGAGTAATTAATGCACTCGTGTTACTTTACTATCCGCGCGTGCTTAATAACTCACTTTGCGCTCGGTGCAATAATCTACTGTAATCATTAAATTTTTATTTCATATTTTAATATTATTTCCACATATATTTTTTTATGTTGGTACCTGTCTCTGTACCTTTACTTCCTATAAAATAATATAATTTCCTCAACGTCCACTTCGCTTTCTACATTACCTCATGTAACAAACATAAAGATCAAAACTTTTAAGACATCAATTTTGTTCCTTAACGCAGTTATTTTTATAGTAACGTCGCGCGTCAGAGGTATTTATAAATAAAACGATTTTAAAATATTGAAACTACTAATATAGAAAAGGTACTTAAGTGGGAAGGCAGACTATTTAAAGCCTTTGCCAACGTTAGCAGTTGCTAAAAATAACTCACTACCAATAGAAAATCTATATTTAGTCCCGGGCTATTGTTGGCAACATTGTTTGAACAATAACTCAATAATGATCAACCACTTTATACTATTTCGAGAACCATCGTTCTCCCATTACCGTTTGATGAAAATATTTGTTATTAGACATCTTTATTAATAAAATATTTTTATCAATAATGAAACATATTTTGGGAATAAGTTAAACGTCACCAAAACTATTTTGATATCCTGAATATGATTCCTTTCTTTCACATCATACATAAGCGACGTCGGTATTACAATTTGTTAACTATAAGGTTGCAAGCGCTTGATGAGAAAGGTTTCGGCGTTAATTAATTAAAAGTTTTATTTCAAACTGTTACAAAACTAAATTACTTCTCTAGATGGTGGCGACGGAGGAAACAACTGTGCCCGGACAGATCGAAAGCCCCGGTACTTTCGGCAAACTGCGCCAGACGCTGTCCTCTTCACTTCTCACGGCACAAGACAAAGGTAAAATTATTACACAAATGTTCTTCTAACGTTCTCGTGCAACGTTTTATGTATCTTATCGACCGTAACTCCACTTTAGTATACACTTCTATTAGTACTGACTTTTATTGTTTTTTGCCAAACATTAATTAATTTTCTCTGTCTTTCTTTATAACTACCATCAGTAAACGATTTATATATATTATATATATCCGTAAAGCTTAAATATCTTACTATTGTGAGCTAAAACTTATTTGAGAGTGTAGCTCGCTTGTACAAATTTATAAATTGAAAACCACGAATTCCGCCATAACGAACATAACGCAGATTTTCCAGCTGCTATTACTGTCTCTTCTTCTTCTACCTCTTCTTATTCTGCTTGAATTGCAGAGGATGTGGTTTTGGACGAGTTCGGATGACTGTCTGCCGTCTGGCGTCATTCCCGGAACCCCCACAATCTCTACAATCTTACTACGAAGATCACTCAGAGAAATTAATCGGGACTCACTGTTTTAGATACCTTCCGAAGACGAAGGTTTTATGAAAACCAGCGTTATGTATCACGAATCTATCACCCGGCCGTGGTAAGAACTACCTAACTTAGCGATCGACTTAAACACCGCTGATTAAGGCACGCCCTGCTCACGAACTAAATAAGAAAAAGATAAATAAATATATAAGATATTTTTTGGTAATTTTATCGAAGTCGAAGACAATTCCTTAATGGCTAGATGAAATAGTAATGTGAATCTCCAACGTCCCAACCTTGCCTTGACTGTGAGTGGCATCTGTCAAGGTCAAACAACTAACTATCTAACAAGTTTGTTGAGAATAATTTATAGCTTGCTACCGTGTGTACGGAGTAATGTAGGCCGCTAATGTTGTTGACGATATGGGCCACGACACGTGTTAACTTACTAAATTACACCAAGGCGACGCTAACTTACTTAAAACTTCTAGCTTTTATAAAAATTAATAAGAATAACTGAAAATTTTGGAAATAATTCATAATGCACTATTAACTTAATAATTAACTGATTAAACTTTAACTTCCTCAAAGTTAATAATAAGTCCATTAATCATTAGTATAATTCAAGAAAAGTCCTTTTTTAATACCCTATTTCTCGCAAATGCTCAAGACAACCCCGTAATTAAACCCCTCCACATGTTTTAAGTACATATATATACCAATACTAGTACCCCCAGTTTAGTTTATAAATTAAAATGGAATTATAATCCTTATTCCAAGATTCTAGTACATTTGTGACCGTAGGACAAACAGCAGTCCGAGTATCTCATCCAAATCTCTTGAGACAAAATGAATTGCTGGTATTCATTTTAGAATATGTACAAGAAACCAGTGTATGTTATGCTTTACAACGATTTGTAAAGAAAATGGCTACAACCTGACTTAGAGAAACTACAATGCAAAAATAAGTTTCTCCAAGCTATACGGATCGCTCTTGCTCACTTACGAACTTTTTAGTAACATCTAGGAAGCTTCTTCTACTTCAGAACTTCAAAAATTGTACTTTTTGAGCTATTATTTTTGTGCTGTATTCGTATCTAGCCCAGAATGAAAGAAATATGAAATATAGGACGACGTTAAATGGGGCACAAAGCAGAAATGCTACGGATCTTCAAATTCGACTGGGACAGGTCGGTACTTCTGATTGATTTTGTAACTCAGATTCCGAATTCGGCTGCGATTGTTTTAAATCGTAGTTATGATTAATGAAGACATGTAGTAATGACTTACAGTATTCGACGCGTTCCGTTTCTCGGTCAAAAACGGGTTTAACCGCACCCCTCGGTTTACACTTTTTTATGTTTAACAATAAATTTAAGCTTTACAAAAACTACATTAGTTCATCCTTAATGCTAAAGTTATCTATATAGCCCATTTGAGTTAGATTTTAACCGAGAAAAAATCCTTTCAGAAATTTTATTGCTGCTATGTTAAGGTGTCAATAATAGCCTAAATTCTAAACTTCGACCAAATTCCGACGAGGCGTTAGCCGCCATATTGAATTTAAGGCAAGCTCGTCTTCAAGCTCTAATCTGCATTATTTTTATTTTTTTTACAAAATGCTAAGGAAAGCGCTACATTAGAGGTAGCGCCATGCTTGTAGCCGAATTGGGCCGGCGCATCCGGGTACCAGTACCTCTTTCTCACATGAGATCCGCTTGTCGCTCTTGTTCACTTATGTCTTACAAAGTACACAACGAATTTTAATGCGGCTTCCATCAATAGACTGAGTGATTCAAGAGGAGGGCATGTGCATGTTTAAATATGTGTAGCCTGAATGGCATTACGATAGTAATCAGAAATCATTTAAACTATGTATTTATCTGATAAAATAAGATACATAAAGGTTAATAAACATATTTATTTATATATTGCGAGCGAGATTAATAAAAAAAGGTAACAAAAGATACAACAGTTCGCCATGATAGCTAAAACAGTCAGTAGAGCGTATGTCGTTACCGTATATTATAAGTGCGTTCCAATAAGCGATCGCAATGTTTTAAAGTGCTCATTCTCTTTTTTATTCCAAAATTCTAGACTAGCACTTATTTATTGACTTCATAATTGATTTACCGGCTTTAGAAGTCTATTACGGAGTGTCAAAGAAAGTCTTTTTTATTCCAAAATTCTAGACTAGCGCTTATTTATTGACTTCTTAATTGATTTACCTGCTTTAGAAGTCTATTACAGAGTGTCATAGAGAAAGTCTTTTTATTCCAAAATTCTAGACTAGTACTTATTTATTGATTTCATAATTGATTTACCGGCTTTAGAAGTCTATTACAGAGTGTCATAGAGAAAGTCTTTTTTATTCCAAAATTCTAGACTAGCACTTATTTATTGACTTCATAATTGATTTACCGGCTTTAGAAGTTCGTTATAAAGAGGTAAAAGAATAGTTTTACGAACAAAAGCGTGTCGAAACATGTCGCGACATGAATCACATACTAAAAGATTAAGGGTTACATATTTGTGGGAACTTTATATAAAGGTTTTGGGTTGATAAAATTCGTTAATTAGAGGTATGAATACTTTTCTCGATAGTTGAAAATTCGTTATAAAGAGATTGGTCGCAAAAAATGTTCGCATTGTAAAGGTATATTTTATATTGACTCTTATGGAAATTTAAGGGGATTTGTTAAATCAAGGAAGTCGTTATTTTGAGGAACGTTATATTAAGGTTGCACTGTATCAATTAATCACTAAGTATGTGAAATTAAGAGAAAGTCAACATATCAATTAAGTGCCTGAATGTTTGTTTAAATTTAATAATGCTTATTTATAAATTCAAATATTAGAATAGAAAAAACGGATAAAGATTGGTTTTGAAAAGAAATAAATTTGCTATATTTTTATGAGAGTTTCAACGTCGATTGCTAGATTCGACAGAAATCAAAAAAAAGGCATAATTGCTGTATTAATTTCACTTTATGGACAATGTTTAATCAGCCTGTTAAACAGGTAAAACTTGTTATAATTAAGCCATCATTAATGGCTCAAAGGGAATCTCGCACAAACCCGCCGCTAATTTACAAAATAGACTTAGTAAATTTGCCCCAAAACAAAAATAATTTATCTCTCTGCAATAGGGAGCTGTAGGTGCGAAAATATTAGCGGCGTTGAAGTTAGAGGTAACAGACGTTATATTTTTAGCTTGTTTTCAATCAATGAATTTTGTATTTTGGCTGTTTTTTTTATCTATAAAATAGAATAAATAAAATAAATAGAAGTAATTAAAAGTCCTACTAAAACAGACTCCATTCTCCATTTGAAAAAAGGGAGAAACACGTCGTCGTAAAGACTAATAGATACACATAAAAACCCGCCTATAAGCCTGCTAATTTTGATAATCAGTAAAATAGATACTAAATAGTAATGATGTTATAGTGCAGTGGAATAAGTATGATTACACGGACACTGATGGTTCTAGATTTACTCTTTGCAATGCTTAAGCCCCTCTGTGATAAAGGCGGCCCACGCGGATGAAATCGCGGGGTACAGCTAGTAATCTATATAATTATAAAAGCCTAAGGTTACCTTTCACGAAATTTCAAAAACCACCGGTCGTACAATTATAAAAATTGGCAATGACGTAGTTTATGCTTATTAGAGATCCGCTAAAAACTGACTTATCGATGGAGCTAGATGTTGGAGGTCTAAAGGCTCTTGCGAGTGTAATTTTACGCAGACGAAGTCGTAGGAAACGGCTAGTATTTAATAACCATATTTTGTATGTTATATATAACCGTCATCATCGTCATACAACTATACAGTTTAACTTTAATTTGAACTTAAAACAAAAATATCAGGCCTTGGCGCTCCGCTAGTCCCGTCATGTCGATCACTACCGTGCCCCAAGATATGAGATTTATTAATTTTCAATATTTTGTTTGACTCATTAAGTCAATAAAATCAATACTTAATTAATGGTTAATTACGATATTTTAAAAATAAATGAATTTATCTAAATTTTTCAATGAAAAATATTTAATTGTGAGTTTTATTTTCTTATTATGGCCGAAGCCACGAAAAAAAAAGAAAAAAAAATCTAAGCTGAGGAGTGTAATTTTCAATTACCTTATCTACATATGTATTACTTAATGCATATAACTTACTTAAGTGTTTATCGCCATTATAAAGGTTGTTGTATCTGGTTTTGAAGTTCTCTTTTTTTAAATTTTAATTGTCTTTCGGTTTTGCCGCGATACTCTCACAAGCGGAATTAGTATAACGAATTTGATCATTCTGTGATACGTGAGGAAAATTATTTGTATAGTTAGAAATAAGAGTATTGTATCTTGTGAGATTTTTTCGTATTTTTACGAATAACCTTTGTAAAGTCTATCTCCCGAGGCTCTGGCACGAAGATTTTGAACCGTTCGAATTCGAAGATTCGGCTGTATTTAGTATGAACATATTCGTGCTAGACCCACAGGAGGCAAGCTTTATCCTGTCACGCTTTTAATCAATGCTGATGCAACCAGCGTTGACACTAAGGAGGGTGCGAGGTTGGCATAGCACGAATATAGCTTACGCAAAAACTGGTCAAAGTATAAATAATAGTAAGACTTGTAAATTTGATAGATAAATAAGACTAACATTAGCTGGGGATAAACTAATTTGGCGACCTAAGCAGCCATTCCATCCATTCAATAGAAACATCCATCTGCCTATCAAATAAACAAATATCGAACAAAGTAAAAGAAATTAATATCTCTTATAATACATTACTATGTAAGTATCTTTCCTCTTGCTAGTGAATTTTAGAAGCAAATGACCCAACGTAAAATGCACAAGACAGACAAATAATCAATTTTATAAACTGTAATAAAAAGACAAAATAGGCAACTATTTTGTCATTTCTTCAGTTTAGGTCACAAAAGGGCATTAAAGCAAAGTAGTTTAGTTTCTCATGCATGTCATGGATTTCCGCAAAGTAACGCCTGATTCTATCAATTATCTTCAGCTATAGCTATATTGATATTAATATAAGATATACCTAAGATAAATTCTTTCAAAAATCCTATAACTAATTGAATGATGAAAAGCCTTGGAACTAAATTGCTCTAATAATTAAAAAAAAACCCTTTAAACAATTCTTCACTTTTAAACAACACAACACAACGTACACAGATAGAATACTATATATAGCGGCAATTTTAACTTAATAAATTTATTACATCTGTGTAATTTTCCATAACAATAAAATAACAATGACATTGTGTATTCTTTTTTATACATTCTCAAATCTGATACGTATAGAGCCTTTTTCCATATTCAAATTGTTACAAGCTCTACTTAGCAAAATGTGCCCATCATGTCTTCATAAGTTATTGAGTGATGTAACAGGTAATAGATATAGAATACCTACAATACTCTATTAAGTTGAACAAGTTGTTGGCTAAGAAAGAATTCCTGTAGTACGTTTATCAACAGATTAAGCTTTGATTTCAAAAATTAAATGAAAATTAAACTATCCCTTTGGCTTTAAAAACAAACGGATGATTGTCCTGGCCTTATATTATCATTCCGAACCATAACCATACCGGACCGGGTGGATTAATTTGAACTTAAGTTCACATATCTTTACTGAATTACTTTTTTCATAAATGTTTAATTTATAAAATTTTAATGCTATACATATTTTGTAAAGTGTTTAGAAAATAATTGTATGTCTGGTTTATACCTCGCTGTAAGCCAAGTCAGCAGGGCACTTGAACCTGACGGGTAGGCTGTGGACGCAGACGAAAAATTCGCTGCAGTCCGCCTTATTTCTGAAAGCTTCGAAATCTCTCCTGCATAGCGGTTGAAGGGGTTCTGAAATAAATTACCAAAAAAGTTGATCTAAAAGGATGAAAAAATATCTCCTATTAGGTGTGCTCGTTTTAAACATACGGTACACATATTTGATGAGGAATATGTTATTGAAAACATTACAATTACGATGCGAAGTATTTTTTTTTTGTACTTAAGTAAAATTTTAATGGATCAAACTGGACGACGATTAAGTTGGATCAGAAGGACAGCCTATCCTTCTGAGACCGTTTGTTTGAGACCAAAACAAATTAAAAAAAAAATAATTAAAAATTAGTTTATTTGAAAGCATTTAAAAAACGTATTTAATTTTACAATTATAATTGATTTCTTTCTTTAAAATAATATAGATTACTAGAAAAAATTCAAATAATAACTGAATAAGTTTTTTCTTTATTCTATTCAGTGTAACTTACCGGAGCATTCACCTTTGTGCACTGATGTATCTTGTCGTCATTAAAGGCATATATGGCACATATTCGACATATATGGAGAAGAACGTAATAATATTTTTATGGACTTGCATAGCCTAATAAGCGTTTACGTAAATAGACTTGACGTCATTAAAACTCATAACGTGTAGGATGAAAAATTTGACATTTAATTTTTACAACTACAACCGTGATGATTCAGTGGTCGAAAGATGCTATCTTTAACAACACGTTACATAGTCAAACTTCGAAAATTATTTATCTTTTTGAATTATTTAATCTGACTTTTAAAAAAATCGTACTCGTAATAGTTTAAATACAGTGATAGAAAATTAATTAAATAAATAAATATATATAGGACTATATGACACACGGACGACTGTTCCTAAGGTAGACAACTTAATTCCTGTGTTATAGGTAACAGCCGCCTATTATACACAAATATATTTTTTTGGAAATATAGAAAAATATATACATATGGATAATACATCCAGATTCGAGGCGGGAATGGATCCCACGGCCCCCGGAGAGGAAGGCAGGGTCACTGTCCACTGCGCCAACGGGTCAGTCAATAATACTCACTAATATACTTAATTAATACAATCATACTTACCCTTCAATTTCCTGTTATTACAATTAACATTGTGCGGGTAGTCACAGTAACCATCGTTCGAAAACAGAAGACCAGTAGGACACTCTTGCTCAAAAGCCCAGCCGTCCCAGCAATTAAGGAAGTTGCTACAAAGTTTTGGTGAAGGTATCTGAGCGCGTCTTCCAGCACAAAGGGGGTTGGACTCGACTATAGGATCTTTATATCCAAGCAGAAGGAGTTTGTTCTGGTAAACGGGATCTCTGTTAATCTCTTGTATAACCGCCTCCGACACTGGCACCATGTAGGCAATAGATGTTCTACTCAGAGATGTTGGCTAAAATATTCAATGTTAATGTATTAAAAATGCTTAAATTTAATTGTCACTCAGAAAAAAAATCTAAATAGTTTTTATCTCTCTGACTGCCTGATTTTTTCTCATTATAATGGCAATTCAGAGAGCCCAAGTTGAACAGTGAATGTCTAACGACTAAAAAAGCTGGTTTGACCATTATAGTGCTAAATTCATATTTAATAATAATAAACGTATATTTACTTTATTTACAAATAATTAAATTAAGTAAAATCTGTGGAGAGAAAAATTTAACGTGTGTGTACACGTAAAATTTTTTACAGATCCTTTTGAGAAAAATAGTATAAAAATACACTAGTTTGTATCTTATACAAAAATTACTTACGAAAATAGGGCTTAGGAAGGTATTCAAAAAACTCCAGTAGAATAAATTTTCTTGATCGTTTTGGCCATAATGATAGATAGAATTTCCATATGTATTAACCAGTTGACCTTGACCGTCGTAAACTGAAAACGATAATCGAGATAACTAAAATCTTCCATTGAGAGGTATATTCTTAAATAGAATCTATACTGATATATAAAGCTGAAGAGTTTGTTTGTTTGCTTGAACGCGCTAATCTCAGGAACTACTGGTCGAATTTAAAAAATTCTTTCAGCGTTAGATAGCCCATTTATCAAGGAAGGCTATAGGCTATATATTATCACGCTAAAAATTTTCACCTAATTTTACGCGGATGAAGTCACCGGTAACAACGAGTTATACATAAATGCGAAACAATTTTTAATGGCGACTCCATTCAAGAGTGATCTATTAAACACTATTATTATACTGCATGAATAACTACACATATGGAATTAACTCATTGCTGAGGAATTAATTTTCACTTTAAAAATGGCCAAGAGCGTGTCAAGACACGCTCATATAGAAGGGCTCCGTATCTGATACGCTATAAACGTATTTGTTAAATAACTTCAAAAGTTGTTGTCCGATTTCGTTCAGAATAATTATCCTAATGAGTTTATAGCATTTTCTATCAACATGGAAAATTTCAAGTCTCTACGTCTAATAGTTTGAATTGCTAGGGGGGGGGGGACCACCTTAAATTCAGATTTATTAGAGACTAGCTGATGCTTTCTATTTTGTGAACTTAGTGTAATTTTTAATTTAGATATGTTTACGTCATTTTGTAAATACAGATTTATGTAAACTTTTTATCTTTCCTCTACGAATACGATTTGTTTTAAGGCAGAAAGTGTTCTGGGCATTAAATTTTTATATGTATGTCACAAAAAACTTTCAAGCGCTTCATGCCATTTTTACAATCGGTTGGTATTAAGGCAGATACATCATAAAGTTTGTATGTTGTCCGTTAAATTCACAAATTTTTTTTTTTTTTTTTTTTTATGTTACAAGGGGGCAGACGAGCAGGCAGTAGGCACCGAAATGCCTACCGTCGCCCATGGACATCTGATACGTCCCGGTAGCGGCTCCAACGATTTTCATGAAATTTAGTATGCAAGGGTTTCGTGGGTGATTAATCGATCTAGCTGGGTTTTATTATTTTACAGACTTCAAAAAAGGAGATGGCTATCGATCAACGTTATTTTTGTTTGTTTGTTATCTTAGAACTTTCGATTGGGTTGCCCAATCTTGATTAATTGTTTTTTTATTAGAAATGTGTTGCTTTCCGATTGGTGCCATATTAATTTAGTCCAGTTCTGAAAGACGTTGTCCTAAAAAAACTAAATAAGTCTAAATTCAGATTAAGTATTTGTGTAACAAATTGATGAATAACTTAATATCACATCAGTAGGTGTCTATTAAGTCGTTACTAAAGTCTAAAAATAATATTATTTCAAGGCTCAACACTTAAACTGACTTTAAGCAGTCTTATTCAAATGCTAAAATATTGTTCCCACAAGTTTATCCTGAACTCATCCGCCTTGGAATACTAATTAGGTGTCATTCGTTGTTAAAATGTATTTTTATGATTTTTGATATATTTTTTAAAGGTAAATTAAATGATATTTCACGTTCGTAGTGCTTTCCTACTACAAATATCTCCAGTCTATAAAAATACACTTGTTTTTTTTTTACCTAAGCTATTTGAGGAGGGTATAAATTAGGAGACACGGAAGTTACGATTCAAAAAACCCAGACGTTTTTCGAAACGTCTGTGGGATTCTGGATTTCAATTTATTTTTTAAAGTGCGAGAAGTTTTATTGATATCTTTCCTTTAACGAGCATTCGCTTGTCGTTTCATTGTTTTTTTTTTTTGCAAAACACTTTAGGCTCTATGTTGTTACAAAAAATACATAGAAGTTGGAACAAATATTAGAGCGTAGATACTTAATTTGAGCTTGAGTGTGGGCATACTTTGAAAGGATGGGAGATAGGTAAAACTAAATGACAATTATCATATTTTTTTTCGTAGAGAATAACGAATCATCTTATCACTCTAAAATAGCGTCATAGAGTGATATATGAGTGGTTCCAAAATGTACGCAGAACGTCAACAAAACAAGAAATGAAATATTTTTAAGAAGCCGAGATGAAATAAACAATATCATCATTTTTAACCAAGAAGATGAGGCTAAAAGCTTTATAATTCCATAGAAGATATATGTATCCGTTGCAAAATGAGTCTTGTTTTCTATACTTACACGTGACAAGCATGATAAATGGGTTATTGATAGATGTATTTGCAAACTAGTGGGAAAAACTTGGGGCGTGCTCCCGAGAGATACGTTGTTAATGGATTGAGTGCATGCATGGAAGTGGGAAATATGTCGCCTCTTTAGAGACGTTTCCATGCTTTCTGTGACGATTCAGTTTTTTTTTTACAAGGGGCTACGGGCAGGCTGTAGAACTAAGCCTTTGTTCAGACAAGGAGAAAACCACGCGGAAAACTATCAAATTTAAGATTAATATCAAACGGAAAAAGAAGGAAATAAAACGACTCAAGGAAACTGTTAAATTATCCTGTGGTAAGTTTTTTATCGTAGATTCTCGTTTTAAAACAAATCTATTTTAAAATATTGCTTGTCAATACAAGTGTTTCGTTATAATAAATTTAAATTATATATATTTGTAAGTTTACTTCTGTTACGCCGGAGAGAGACATAGCTTCATTTGAATGATCATGTAGTGCCACACTATACGGTGTACGGTGACTTTGTGTAGGTGTGCAAAGTTTGGTAGGACTTTGTAGTCTTCAAGGACAAAAATATGTAAACACTTTGAGCTATGTCTAGGCCCAGCATAGGGGTCTATTTTCTTGGTTAACTCAAAAGCTGACACAAATTAACTAACTAAAAAACAATTTACTACCTACTTAAAGAACCATATAATAACTTAATAACACTTAATAACTACTATATTTCTTTTCATAATTCATGTTTTGTTTACATTGGAATTAGCATCTTACAAACACAGACTAAAAGCTTTTTAGATCTGTAGCCAATTGTGCCCAATTGTTTATTCGACAATCTTTAATAGTTCCACGGTCGAAGACAACGTTTATGAATTTCGTGTTCATGAATAACTAAAAAAATCGTTAATAATTTGAAGCGGCCTAAATATGGATTGGCGTATGATTTAGTTATGTTTCAGTGTATCTCCCATCGAATGTCGTTTGCACGTGAATTAGTTAAAAGGCTTATTTTTGCTTGTTATGCATTACGTTAATGTCAAACAATAAGCAGCAAAATTGTCTTTCACTAGGATCTGTCATCAAAAATGGTAAAGCACTTTTTTGTTCGACTATACAAACGAATATTGCGTTTTGATATTATAGTATTCTGTAGTTAAAAATGATTGAACAAATAAACTCTATGGATTTCTACAGATTGGTGCTTTCTTTTTAAAACTTTATTTACGATTTTTTTTTTAACGGCAACTGGCAACGCATCTGCGATCTTTCTGGTAGCTCAGTTATCTATCCATAGGCATCTGTAGTCAATCAGGGGAACCGCCTGCCACAGTTTGTTTCTATCCGATGTATTGTCTTCACAGTGGACTTATCGAATTCCTGTAAAGGAATAACGTAAACTAAAAAGTAAAACCTGTAATAATATAAACGAATAAACGAACTAACTAGTTATAAATTGGGTTACGACACTTAATTTCTGAAATAATATATGCATATAATACTAGCTCACGACGTCGTCACGTCACGTCACTTATAACTAAATGGTTTTAAAAGTGGTTATATTACGACCGATACAGACCTACCTAATATTAACAAAAATTTTCATAAAAATCAGTCAAGCCGTCTCGGAGCATGTTCACAACAAAGATTGTGACATGAGAATTTTATATATAAGATATAATATAAAATCACGTGGTTTTATTTCAATCATTTAATATGTTAATATTGCATATTATAAAGCAATATTAGGCATTCGCACACTTTAATTCTGTCACATTCCATACTTCTCCATCGCGCAATTTTTGTAGAATGGTACATATAATTATGGCAACACGTATTAATTTCCAAATTATAAAAAAATCTAAAATATCAAAATAAAAAATAAGAAAAAGCGGAATTTAACAAGAGGCGGAGCAAGTAAGCTAGCAGCCGGTGGTTAGCGTTCCAGTTAAAAACCTGTCTGCACCTGTATAAGACCTATAATCCAGCCACCACAGGAGAACCTCTTTTTTAATTTGAATGCAATATCCCACTGCTGAGCAAAGGCCTTTTCTAAATGTTTTCGCATAGTAGGTAAAAACAATGTCGCCGATCGTTCTTGTACGCTTAGACCTTTTAAATTACGCAATGGATTATTAATCATTTAATACGGAGTTTTCGTTAATAAACAGAGTAATTTCAAGAGAAGTTTTATATTACATGAATATATTGGACTGGTTCGAAGCCGCGGCGGTTCGCTAGTATTCTCTAAAAAGATTATAAGCACATTCACTATTACCTATGTGAAAGCCTTTAGCTATCATAGAGTTTTTTCGGCCAATAGGTTAGACTATTATAATTTATGCTTAAAAAAACACTACATTTCTACATAACCCACATGATTTCCTTTGACTAATAAATGTTGAAAACTTATTGTGGTAAATAAAATAATAATTTTATATTTTAAACATTATTATAAATTTATTCTGTAAATATTCCTTTCATATTAATATTTATTTAAAAATTACCTTTTAATTAATTTGAATATCTTCCAATCAGTTAATACTGTGTACATATAGCTGTACCTCGCGATTTCGTCCATATGGGCCACTCTTATCACTTAACGGTTTAATAACTGGTTTACGACCGATTCTCAGACGTACCAAATATGGGCCAAAAATTTCATAAGAATCGGTCAAGCCGTTTCTGAGCAATTTGGCAACAAACACTGTTACACGAGAATTTTATATTTTATTCAAGAAGAATTATTGATTTTAATCAAGAAGAAAGGTTGTTCTAGAAGCTATCTTTAGGTTGCTGTTATTAAAAAGTTTGTTATATTTTCACTAGAAGGTGTTGCAAACTACTTTTATAGGTTTAAAGATTATTATTAAATATAGTTAGATCAATTTTAAACACATGTTTTAATATCACTAGAAGATGTTGCGAACTACCTTCATAGGTTTAAACATTGTATAAATATACTTAAATAATTCATAAACAAAGTTTTATACTCGTATTTGCATGAGTGCAATTATATTAACAATAGGTATTGTAAAACTAAATAAATTTAAATTTTAATACGTGTATTTATTCTCTAGGAAAACAACTATGATGCCCGTTACCAGCAATCCCGTATAGTCCCCGGTAGGATAAATATAACTCTCACTCAAGATGTTTACGTGGTAACTAAAAAATTATAATTTAATATATATAAATGTTTTTTTATACTTAATTGCAGACACTTATTACCGCAAAGGTAATCTTGCTTTAGGGAATATCATAGAATTATTACTTTCATTATATAGCTTAGGTAAATCAATGCTCACGCCATTTTTTGAGCTGATGATAATTGTGTAAATACAGTTTAAAAACAAGTGTAACCTCAACCGAGTGGACTGGGTCCTACGCGAACATTTAATTAAAAAATTTATTTTGTTTTTCACTAAGTATTTATAGCAGTTTTTAATATTTTCGAAATTTCCTTTGTGAGCACTGAGTGCCTCCCTAAGCTTAAATTAAAAGCCTGTGTCGGGAGTGGGTGCTCAAATGCCCCAGCGAAAGCGACAGAGTTAGATAGGATAAATTACAGATTAGTTGCGACCATTTCATTTTACCGCCTAATTATTTCATTTCTTTAGTTTCTTATATATCCAGTTTCTTTTTTTTCTTTTTTTATTTTAGATTATAATCCAATACAGTATTTATAGTTTTATTCTCATAAGCGAATTTTGTAATTAGGTTAAGTGAAGTGAATATATGGTTTTATTATTATTATTAGGTAAGTCAGAGATAAATGTACATTTCGAATAATCTGAGGAATTAAGCGTGACATAAGAAAATGTGTGCCACAAAGTTGTGAAAAAGTAAATGTATTCTAGACTACAAGAACATACACAGTTTCCGAAGCACCGAGATAAAGTTTACTTAGTACAGTGCAGAGAGCCTAGCACGAACGTTTTGCATAGTTTTACTTACTTTAACGTTCGACATCGAACGTTATATGAAACATCTATGCTACCGTTTAACATAACTTAGTTACTTAATATTGCTAGCACAAATTAAATTAGAACGGACATTAAAAATACCGAGGACACTGAGTGTAGAACATAAATAATAATATAATAAATATCCTTTATTGATATAAAAATGGGATGATACGTTTGAATCAAGAGAGTCGCGAGCTAGAATAAATTGTTTTTCAAGAGCAAGTAAGTGCGGAGTTCGTTTTTGTATTTTCTAATATCTCTATTTATATTTTTTTAAACGTGACTTCGGGCTTTTCAGGTTCTAAGGGCTTACGATTTCTATTTTAGGAAAACTCTATATAAATAGTACAAGTTTTTTCTGAAAGGTAACTGACAACAAATAAATATAAATAAGAAAAATAGACAGATAAAAAGAATAAGTTGAGTGTCACTAGTCGGAGAAAAGCTGTGGAAATGAAAGATGAAGAATGTTCTTTTAAACCTTACACAGAAACTATTATTCTATTTTTAACTATGTGTAAATATCAAAGAGGCAAATATTAGATTACATGGAATAGAAATATTGTGACGGAACGAACCGTGGCCAACTGTCAAATGTCTGTCTAACACTTTTTTATTAGACAATGCCTATTCACTCTTGCTATGTTACAAAAACTATAGGAAACGTGTACTTTAGATTTCGTTTTAAAGTTTAATAGTCTTTTATATCAATGCAATATGCAAGCTCTATTAGTAGAGTTTGCGAGAATACCATTACTACAGTTTTTTTAATGAGAAATTTTCGGAGGTATATCTAATATTCTCTTTATCAGTTCAGTTAAGCTTTTTAAAAAGTTAGACATAGGAATGGCCTCAACGATAGCCCAGCCAGGTTATCAGCTGAGCACCTTACGGTTTTCAGTCAAACCAATAATCATTGAGCTGTCCAAGTTTAAATGTAATTGATTAATTAATTGTCTTATACTGAATCCAGACATAGCTCAAAGTGTTTGTACATTTTTGTCCTTGAGGTCTACAAAGTACTACAAAACATTGTGCAGTTACACAGAGTCCCCGGCCACATTATATGATCATTCAAATGAAGCTATGTCTAGCTTCGGCATTATCGAAGCTGCCATCCTTCAGACTTCGTTAGAAATTATGCAATTGGATAGCCAGTTTTTTTTTAATTTTGACAGGTCGTAGCATCAATGCGGTTGTGTGTTTCTAAACTTACTGTATCGCTAGCAATACTGACTAACGAATTGTGAAACAAAACGTACCACTGTGAGAAAAGAACTTTTCAAACTAAAGCGAGAATCGAAAGCTGGTACAAGCATGCAATATATAGTTTACCCTTTAATACTAATTAAAACTAAGCAATGGAAACATGAAAATACTAATTTAATAAGAATCACAATATAATTATAGTATGTAACAATAAAATAGTTATAAAAAGGAAAGTTAATACTAATAGAAATATAAAAATTTTTGTGTCTTCCTTAAAAGGTGCAGGCATTTGTATGTACCTACAACGGAAAGAAACAACCATATCAATATAAATATATATTTAGGAGGATGTAATTTGGTAAAGCGCCATCTATTAGCAGCCTTAGAGACGTTCGACGAAATAACATAGGTCACCATTACCACTATGAAGGATGAAGGATACCACTATGAAGGAATAGAAGGACACAAAAGGGTTCCCGCCGCGGGCTAACGATCGGCCATTTTTTATGCTTTTTTTTTCAGCCAACAGAAGGCTAATCCCGACTTGTTAAGTGATTTTGAGATATTAATGGGGGCTAATGAGATTTGATTGCGTTTGTGACGGTTATCGTATTAGGTCTGTTATTTTTTTTAATGTCGTGTCAGCTTGGTCGTCAGTGTATTTTTTTAAATGTATGTCTATCTTCTTTGTGTATTAAAACATCAAAACGAAACGTATAATTAAAGATTTTAAACATAAGTTTTCGTGGTCTAATAACATTATGATCTATTTATAACGAGTACGTACCACGATAATTAATTTTGATTTTTCGATATTTCGATGAAATCGGACAACAACTTTTGAAGTTATTTAACAAATACGTTTATAGCGTACGTATTTAATACGTACGGAACCCTTCTATATAAGCATGTCTTGACACGTTCCTGGCCATTATTTTTCCTTGTGCTTCGAGTTCTTTATCGCGCCTCGCGATCGGGAACTAATGAGGGCCTAGCACGAACTTTACGAACCAAAGTTAGTCGAGGAGTCCCGTTTACTTGGGACTAAAATGTTCGTGCTAGGCCCTAGGTCAACTACATATAATATCATCACAAAAATGGTATATTTATTCATTCATTCATAAATATTTTTAGTGTACTTGCTGACGCCGCGACTTCGTTCACGTGGGGCACCCTTGTCGCTTAGGAGTACGAAAATATATAGTAGCCGATTTTCACACCATATAAAAATCTGTAAAACCGTTTCGGAGGAGTGTTGTAGCTGACATTTTGACACGAGAATTTTATATATAAGATATTCATTGTATTTATTTGACAATACTTACGTGAGGAATTGGCGGTGGTGGTTGAGCTGTGACTCGTGGTAGATGGATTTCCAGGTGGCATCCACTGGGCGGGTTTGCAGGCGCTGCAGCTGGGCGTGCGTCCTTGGGACCGCTCCGTTACGTCTGGAGCTGGAGTCGTCCTTTTTTTGCCCTGCCATAAATTATTTATAACACATTTATCTCCGGTTTTTTTGGCATTGACAGGTTGTTCACCTGAGTAACTATAGGTAGCAGTCCCAGAGTTTCGGTTTGTTGACAAATACTCACCATTCCGAAAGATGGATGGGGTGTATATTGTCATTCCTACTCATGATAGGTATTCAGGAGCTATTTGTAAGGTGGAATAGAAATAAGAGTTTTCTGAGAGAGAGGGAGAAAGAGAGAGACCGAAAGACAGAGAGGAAGAGAGAGAGAGAGAGAGACAGAAGTACACACACACAAACAGAGAGAGAGAGAGAGAGAGAGAGAGAGAGAGACAGAGAGAGTGTGTAAGAGAGAGATAGAGCAACTATACTGCCAGAAGGTCTGCGGATGTGTTGCCGGTCTTTAAAGAATGACTAGCTTTTTTGGTTCAAGTTTCCTAAATCATATTTAAATATTTGATCAAATATTAAATATCTTGAAAATCATTATTTGAACACCGGCTAAAATGTAGTTTAATATAAATGCTATGAGTAAGAAAAAGTAAATTTACCATTATCAGGATTAAGACGAAATTTGGGGCCAACTGTAAGCGGCGCGGTGACATAATACAACTTTATGAGCCGTTTTATCTCCAAGAGAAGTGCGGTCTCGATAAAATCTCTGCGTGTTCTAGTAAACGCTCAGGGGACCGCACTCCTACAGACTTTAATCCGATCTAAATAATGCGACGTACTTTTATTTCTTAAATGAGATGAGAGACCTGAATCACGCAAAGACTATATTTATCTATATATTCGTATGTGAAGCAAAAAATTTTGGCACCATTTAAGGAAAATTGCGCGTTTGGAGAAGTACGAATTTTGGCCGAATTATAGTTTAAATAGAGTAAGGTGTGCGAAAACGAATATTTTTATAAAACATACATATTAAAAAATAAAACCGCACGCACACTGATGCCAAATGATTTACACACACATGTATACGTTTTTCTATAGGATGGTGTCAAAGCGTAGTCATGACGATTGTATACCTAATAATTGTCAAATATAACAACGTCGATCTACAAATAATATAATTTTGCATATACCTGTTAACTAGGCATATAGTAAGAAAATATAAAGATTTGTGACAAATTTTCGACCAGCCGGCGATCACTAGTATTTGCGCAAAGAATTACCATACATAAAAATTTTCATTGCATTTGCGCAATCTGATCGCAATTGAAGATCTTTACGCAAAGAATATCAAATAAACGCGACAGGTTTTTTATCATCTTTATTATTTCTTGAAAAAGATGGGAGACCTGCTTATCGATCTACGTAAAGAAGCCTCACACAAAGAAGATTAAAATAACGCGACGCAAGAAGTGAAGAATTAAAAAAAACAAAAGTCATCTACCAAAAAACAAACGATATAAAAACGCTGTATAATATTTTAACAAGAGTAATTTGAAATTCGTGTGTAAATTATGGTAATAAAGTGCTCAGTTCTTCCAAATCTCGAACCTCACCTTAAAATAATATTTCCGTATGGTAAAATGAGGTGAAATTGTTATAAATTTAGAAATTAACTTAAAAGCGAACTATTTTACGTTTAAGAAAACAAATTTATTATTTTTCTATCATATATTGACATACCCTTTCTTTTTCTATATGATATCAAATATCTAACAATTTATTCGTTCAATATTATTTAATTGATCGAAGCACTTTAAAGGTTTTATAAAATGCATCAAAATTAATTACTACAATACCAAAATAACTGTCAAACGTCGAGCTAACATTCAAATTTAATATTCTTGTCCATAGATTAGTTTCAGTTTTAAAAAGAGATTGGTATCTTTTATATTTAATATACCTTTATTTAAGGAAATGAATATTTAACTGTATATTATTTTTGAAATGATTGTTATATATTGTTGTCGTATTCTATTCTAATATAGTGAATTTGATGGCTTACCTGGGTATCATAAAAAATTGATGGAATTCTGTTTTCGTGGCCAGAATTACAGGTACAATGCGTGTGAATGTTTCGGGAACTGCTTCTTATTACGTTGTCGGCTCCTATAAACGCCTCCGATTCATTCAAAACATTGTTGCGCGAGTTTCTGGAAACAAAAAAGTTTTCGTCTTGCGACCACGTCTCCGGCAATCGATCTCTATATCTGTCGCTCGGAAAATCATTATACGACAGCTGTCTTCTTATGCTCCTACATCGACTTCGATTATCGAGCGTTGAAAACTTTATTGGGGGCGAATTCGTGACAGCATTATCATTATTCTCGAAGTTTCTCATCTTCGTGCCCTTTTGTGAGGTACCAATATCGTCGTTGCAATTACGTAGTCTGTCAAAACACTGGTCTATGTTTGAGGAGAAATTCTCGTACGTTATGTTGTTTTTCAGATCGTCCTTCGACTGGTGACTTGATGTGTAGACACAATTTTGATTATCCTTTCTATTTGCTTTGTCTACAAGCGACAGCATTGATAGTCTTTTTAGTGAGTTCGACCCAGATGCCATTTCAGCGAGCTGGAGAGCGTTTTGAGGTTTTTTGATAGTTTCGCCTCTTATCTTTTTCAGATTTGACAGTTTCCTTTTAATTTTCTGTACAAGGGTATTGGTTGGGTCATACGATATGAATTGCTTTGAAATGTAACTCGATACACCTATTGTTTTGCTTTTATAATGCTTCCTGTCTAGACTGCGATGGGATCCCACAGCTAGACTACTATAGACACGTTCAAAGTTATCTATATTGTGTATTATTGGCGTTGGTTAACGCTATCAAGTTGAGGAATCTATTTCACATAAATATATTTGTAAAGTCTCTTTGTCTAGCAATTTTTAAGTAAATGGACTTTTAAAAAATCGGAAACTGTTCTTCTTTATATATTCTTCTTATACCGGAGCCAGACATAGCTTCATTTGAGTGATCATTTCAATGATCGTGTATTGTGGCCAGGGACCTTAAGTAACTTCACAAAGTTTTGTAGAACTTTGTAGAGTTCAAGGACAAAAATCTACAAACACTTTGAGCTATGTCTGGCTCCGGAATTACCAAACAACACCATAATTTGTTTTTTCTAACTTGCAGCATTACACCGATTTTCCCTCGTATTCATTCGCGGATTAAAGCAAAGTAGTTTAGTTTCTCATGCAAGAAAAAAAATACCCAATGGTGATCACATTCTTAGATTTATTAAAAAATTGGTGATTAATTTCTAAGAATTAATTATTGAATATAAATCTCAGTCAACGAAACTATCGTTAATATTGTAATTAGTTATCATGATGTTATAATTTTTGCGCTATCATTTAACATCATGTCATTCGCTGATTAGGTATGTGTTTCCCAGTAGTTGATTATTAGAGGTTGTTTAGTTTTAAATACTTCGTATTATATTTAAATAGTAACCGCAAAAGTAAATAGTACACGATAGGTTTATAAACTTCGTACAGACCATGCTTAACCACAGCGTTACTATTGTACCCAATAAATAAATCTAAATTTTTTTTTAAAATTAGGAATACTTTTTAGTATTCCTAATGCCGGAGCCAGACATAGCTTCATTTGAATGATCATGTAATGTGGCCGGGGATTTTGTATTTTGTGTTTAAGGACAAAAATGTACAAACACTTTGAGCTATGTCTGGCTCCAAAAAAAAGTTTGGCTCACTAAAGTGATCAGATTATTTCGAAGATTTCAGACTTAGTAAGACTTTTTCAGATGTTATAATTTAAAAAAAATACTGGCTACTTTCCGATATGCCTCAACTCAAGCAAAAACTCTATACACAAAGTTATATCTAATTTATACCAATATATAAAGCTGAAGAGTTTGTTTGTTTACTTGAATGCGCTAATCTCAGGAACTACCGGTCCGAGTTGATAAATTCTTTCAGTGTTAGATAGCCCATGTACCGAAGAAGGCTATAGGCTATATATTATCACGCTAAAATTGGATCTATTATTTTTTATCTAATTTTACGCGGACAAAGTCGCGGGCACAGCTATCTAATATATAAACAGTAAGATTATTGCATTTATACTGTAATATGATAGATTTTATTTTTTAGAACGATTCCTCCATTCCCATTTTCTCGAACTCGTTTTCCAAACGAGCCAATCTATTTGAGATCTAGAATAAAACCTTCGTTTTAGTAATGTTTAAAAATGATGTCAGATAATATGTACGAACCAACTATACCCTAATACTTACAGCTTACTATACTGAAAACAGGTAATTGCAACTAAATTTATTTTTATCAACACCATTCTTTTCTCTTAATATCTCCATATTAAAATAATTAATTGTTTCATATTTAATATCCTTGAAAGAAAAACACCAATGTCTAAAATTTTAAATTTTAGGGTGAATTACGTTATAGCGTGCTTTCGTAAGCGTTAAATAGTTTGTTGCTTGTTGTAATTTGCATTATTTCGAGATC
Source organism: Charaxes varanes (assembly GCA_024363005.1). Classification (NCBI taxonomy): domain Eukaryota; kingdom Metazoa; phylum Arthropoda; class Insecta; order Lepidoptera; family Nymphalidae; genus Charaxes; species Charaxes varanes. The sequence goes on from JANCMC010033613.1 coordinate 5,011,966, forward strand.
AGCAAGCGTATAGTTTAATGATGAAAATTATAAAATATTTACCAAAAAGCTAATGGTTAATACAGCAAAAGTTTTTTTTTTTTCTCTAACTTGTTACACTTGGGCAGTAGCGTGACATTTTTCATTTATTTCTACACACAAGCAACTTGACTCGCAAAGCGTGTAAATATAGAGTGATACAAAGTTAGATAAAGGGAAAATTCCAAGTGTAACGCGTAAAGGGAAGAATGAGTTCGGCCTAGGCGATACTAGTTTATCCTAAAATCGAGTTTAGCCTGCAACATTTATAACCAATAAACGAACCATATTTGTCATTAAAGTCATTGTTCTTTACAGTATTAGAATCCCTTTTCATTGCTGGTTTTTCATCAACCGTTTTTATTTATTTATAAAAGAAAAATATATATTTTTTTGTTCTTATAAATAAACTGACTTAATTTAAATAATTATTATAATAAAATAAATTACTCGCCTGGCCATCATAGAAAGTGTAATAATAGGCTTTGAATGTGGTTACAGGTGTTGTTTCTGTTGGTTACAGGTGAGTTATGTGCTAAATATCTTGTAATTACTTTTTTCTTATATATTTGTGTGTTTGTCATACAATAAAACTGTTGGTTACAGAAACGCTGTCTAGTTTACTTTCATTTAAAATTAATAAGAATATATCATACAAAAAAAAACTATATATTTACCTGCATAGTTCCTTAAAATTATTAGTAAATTCATTCATAAATAATTTGTTATGTTGTAATTACATTTTTTATATTAGAGAAGTTTATATTGTAATACAATGCTTTATAGATTTATTTTCTATAACACTAAGGTATTTAACAACACTGTTGAGTGTGCTGTTGTTGTGTTTTCGGGGGGTAACACAACTTACGTTTATCCTTGGTCATCTACGGACGCCCTTTTACAGACGCCTGAGTGAACAAAACAGTTTATTTTAGTCAATTCTTCAGCTCGTTTTATATTTCAATTCTGACTGCCCATAAAAGCTCAGACTACTCTTCAAATTTGATTGTTGTCTAAATAAATAAGGGATTTGAATGAATAGCCTAACGAGTGGTGTTTATAAATGATAACTCACCGCCGGACTGATTCCTCTCGCCGCCGATCCCGCACGGCCCTTGCCGCGGAATTTGCTAACCTATCTCATGTGAGAAAAAGAGGTACTGGTTCCCGGACGCGCCAGCCCAATTTGGCTACAAGCATGGCGTACCTCTAATTAAATACTCATTTTCATAATATTCATTTACTGTATAAACTATAATTTTGCCAAATTTTATACTCCTTCGTCCGCCCAATTTTATAAAATCGTACTGAAAGTTGTCGCTTCACGTTATAGAAAATAGTTATTCTGCAGTATTTTTGAGCTTAGTATAAATGGAAATCGTTAAAATCTATACTCTTATCATTTTCATAAAATTAAATTTGAATCCGATATGCGTACCAGGAACTTCGAGCACGCTTTCGCGTAACCGCAGTTTCGATTCGGAGCACGTACATATTAATAAACCCAAAAGAACACAAAAACTAAACACATGTTTCGAAAAAAACACAGTTTAGTTTTGAAAAAAAAAAAATTACAAAAAAAGGATTTATTGACTACTAAACTTAATTTGTTTTTTTTTTGATACAATGACTCTTACACTATAGTTTGTTATATAACGAAATATAAAAGATTGCTAGGCAGACGGTAATCTATAATATAAAATAATATTAATGTTGATCAATAAAAAACGCGGCAATTAAAATACAATAATATGCCAGATTTTTTACTATAATATACATAGATTCATTTTCCACGCCATCTTGAAAATACCTTTTGTCAATATTTTTTCTCATTTTATTGACTAATCATTAAAAACCGGAGTAACGTTTGGATAAAGCATAATATATTGCCATTGCCAAAATGTAATACATATTTACTGGATTGACCTGATCCTATATATATGTTAAGAGCCTCTCACAGTCAGATCTATTTTCACAGCGGTATAAATTTCACGGTCATTAACCGAAATTGTTAGTGTAAGATTAGTGTTATTGGGTAATGTGTTTTACCTACCTAGTGTAATCATTCAGCCAATTTGATACGCCTCTGTAACATCGTGTTCCGGTCGGGTTTATTATATGTGCGTTAAAATTGTTATTATAATAACAATGATGTTTTATATAGGTTTGCAACTATACACTTTAACAATAAAGTTTAATTTGATTTTAATTATACATCACTCATACATTTAAATATTACCAAGAACTTCTCGTAAGTGAGAGGTGGAAAGGGTGGACTACAGAATGGAAGGACCTGATTGAAAGCCCAGCTTTAACTCTAGAATGGATGCGATTGGTAAGAGACACGGGAGCATGGAATAAGAGAATGGATGCCCCTGCCCAGCAGTCACAGGTTGAAGGCTGACAATGACGTTGACTGTCATATTATATAAATGTATATAAGCAAAAAGTCACCAAACGAAATATCGAAAACCCCGGAACGTTCAATGATGAATTTTGGCGAGGATTTAGATTATAGTAAGCTTCGCTCCGATAGGAAAAGGTTTTTTGATAGGGTCAGATTAAGGAGGTTTAAGGGTTCTCGTAATTTTTCGTCGAAGAAGTCGCGGGAAACAGCTATTATATTATAAAAGCTAATAATAGTATACTACATTGAGCTAATTAAACCGTATCTAATTCCATTGTTTTAGTTTCAAATGACGCTGTTGCGTCAGGGGGTCATATTGTGCAAGGCGATAATAATATAATCATCGCTATGCGTAGTTTGTTGTGAAATCTCGCGAGTATTTGATCACATTTTTATTTCAAATTATTTACCCTTCCAAATTATATTACAAAGAAAATAAAAGTATAAATACATTTTACTTTTATTTTCTTTGTAACAATCCTGGTCGCAAAGATATTTAAATTTTTGTTAAAGAGAAAGTAACACAACTAAAAAAAAACAAAGAAAATAATTGTGTATAAGCACACATTAGTGTAATGTGTTTGATGTTGAATAGAAAAACAAGTGTGAGAAATAATATGAAAAGACAGTAAGAAAAACAGAAATCTATGAAAGTAATGTAAGGCTATTTCTAACCGTTATTTCAATATCCGACAGCCAACGCCATCTATTACTACTCTTCAGAACTATTTTGTTACAAAAGTTTGTAACAGATGGCAGTGTATGTTTTGTTACAAAATTAGATTTACACACCCTAAATCTTGAATAATAGATCAACAGTCTGCATGATCTATTCTAAGATTTAATAGCTTTAATCAGAAGTTAAACATCGCCAGGTGTACGGCCATTTGTATCAACTTAAAGATTTTTCAACAGTTCTACCACACAAGCTAAAACCATTATCCGTTAACTCAAATATGCTGGATAGCAAAGATTCTACTTAATGGGAAAATGGTTCTGACGAAAGG
>JANCMC010033613.1:5022901-5036156 GCA_024363005.1 Charaxes varanes
AAACAAAGGGGCCAAGAACGTGTCTAGATACACTTAGATACAAGAACTCCGTATGTGATAGGCGTTAAAGGTATCGTTAAATAACTTTAAAATCATGCTCCAAATTTGGTCAAACTAATTTTCCTAATGTGTCTTTAGCATGTCCTATCATTATGGAAAATTCCAAGTCTTTGCATGAAACAGTTTGGAAATCCTTGGGGGCGACCACCTTGCGGGCGGACAAAGGGCAACTAAAAGGGTTCCTTGTAGAACTATGGAACCCTAAAAAGCACATAGATTACTCATGAAACACTAACTTCAGTAAAAACATTTGAAAATTTAAAAAGTATGTATTATTTTTTTTATCTAATTCTTTTTAGGGTTCCGTAGAAACAAGGAACCATTATAATTTCGCTGTCTCTCCATCTGTCTGTCTGCCCGTAAGGTGGTCCGCCCCACCCCTCCTAGAATTTCCAAGCTATTACACGTAGAGACTTGAAATTTTCCATGTTGATAGAACACACATTAAAAACTCATTAGGAAAATTTTGAACGGAATCCGACAACTTTTTAACTTATTTAACAAAAACGTTTATAGTGTATCCGATACGGAATCCTTCTATGTAAGCGTTTCTTGACACGCTCTTGGCCATTTTAGTTAAAATAAATAAATATATAGGACTATATGACACTGGATGTCTGTTCCTAAGGTAGACAACTTAATACCTGTGTTATAGGTAACAGACGCCTGTTACACACAAATTTTTTTTTGAGAAATATATAAATACATACATATGGATAATACAACCAGACTCGACGTGGGAATCGAACCCACGACACCCGGAGCAGAAGGCAGGGTCACTGCCCACTGCGCTAACGAGCCAGCCTATATATCTATAAATATTATATATATATTTAAGCTACTAATAAATATTCAGGCTAACGTAGAATAACTCACATTGAGGTGTTCGATGGATGCCGCGAGTTGATTGTGTGTCTGTTTTACATGGGCCTTATTCTTCATTGCTTCTAACACTAACATCGAGTGCAGCGCTGCTGTATGAGCCAGCAAGGATTGTATACGGGTGCTTAAAAATTAAAAAAAGCCACTCTATATTCATATTTAAAAAAAAATTACAAATTAGAGTTAAAATTAGATTTTTTAAATTATAATAATATTAGAAATAAATTTTATGTTGAACATTTCATATTATAAATAAATTCCATTTTTTATAAATTTAAAAAGTAATTTTTATCTTCTAATTTAATTAAGTCAAATTTAAGTCAGCCATTTTTAATTCCGTCCTAACCAAGAAATACCTTCAAAATTTAATAAAATCATTGTATGTGAGACTAGTCGTCACTGGCGACTTCGTCCGCCTAAAATTAGGTGAATTTTTTTATTTTAGTGTCATGATATTTAGCCTATAATGGCCTTCCTCCATAAATGGATTACCTAACACTGAAAGATTTTTTCAAATCGGACCAGTAGTTTCTGAGATTAGCGCGTACAAGCAAACAAACAAACAAATAAACTCTTCAGCTTTATATAATATAAAGCTAATCTAAGCTTTACAGCTGTACAGCATAATAAAAGTTTTTATTTTTAATATTAAATATTCAAACCAAACCTTAAAGGCCGGCAACGCATTTGCAATGTTTGATTTATAATTCGGCTATTAGCGTGCGTCATAAAGAGATAAATGTCTGGCAATAGACGATTTTATAGCAATTATTTTTAAAATTCTGATCGTGAATATTTGTTTGTACTAATATATAAAGCCAAAGAGTGCGTAGATTTGTTTGTTTGCTTGAATTTCAGGAATTACTGGTCCGATTTGAAGAATTCTTTCAGTTTTTTATAGCCCATTCATTGAGGAAGGCTATATATCATCACGCTAAAATTGAAACTAAATTTTTTACCTAATTTTACGCGGATGAAGTCGCGGCACAGTTAGTTATTTAGTTATTAATAATATTAAAGCTTTAAAAACTGTATTATAAAATCATCTTGATTCTCTTTTATGGTCGCTACACTTGTATAGATAAATCGTTGCGAAAAACTGTTCAGTCCTCATGTGAGAAAGAGGTACTGGTACCCGGACGCGCCGGCCCAATTCGAATTATGATTATCTTTACATTCTAAATTTAAATTTAAACTTTTGTTCTGGGACGTCTTTTAGGTATAAACAAAATTGAAGAGTCTGTGACTTATTTAAGTACCTAAATAAAACACCCGCAAAGTTATATATAATTTTATTAAGGGTTTTAATAGTCGGGAAATATCTATACGAAATGCTACGATGTTAAGGCTTAAAGATTTTTACCAGCTTTTCATTTTAAGGCAATCCTGTGGGATCAGGAAATGGTTATTCGAATGATGATAATGTTTGGCAATAAATTTCTGTAACCAAGTCTGAATTATAGCAAAAATGGTGATAAGGAAATTACCCGACTGTGTTTGTTGTGGGCTCTTCTCAGTGCAGGGACCCTTGTAAATTTAGCTTTTAATTCGTAAATTTTATCACCAAATGATTAAGTAATTATTTAAAAAAAAAAAATATTATTATATATATGACGTTCATAAGTACTTGTAAAAAAGTCTATATGAATAAAGAATTTACAGTTGGAGATTAAATCGCTTAAGAGGTAAATAATAGTGGGTATTTGTTGAAAATATCTAAATAAGAAATTAAATATCACTTGTTCAAATTATTAATTAACGTGAAATAACAGTTTTTGAGATTTCACTTTTATGTATATAGATGTCTATCTAAAAACTTTCAGGGTTCCTTCAAGAAAATTAAAACCCTTGCAAAAATAACTTTAAAATTGTCTAATACACAATTTAAAACTTACGTAATTACAGGAGTAAAAATAATAAATTATATACATTACGAAAAAGATAATTCTAACTAACTTAAGTTTAAAAAATAAATTACGACAAAACACCGTCTTCATTGCCAGGCGGGAATGATCCTAGAAGGCTGACGGCAAAATTTGTATAAATTTGCGGTAAAAATATTAACATGTTTCAAAGTTACCAAAAAGCAAGCGAAGTCAGCGGACATCGGTTAACTTGTACAAAGATTAGGTTTATAATTATAAAAATTGGACGATATATTTCAATAAATGTGCTCATATTAGTTTAAAAGTTCGCTTTAATTTTACCATTTTGACATTGACATTACATAATAACCAACGTTTTCCAACTTGTGGATCCGACAGGGTCACAGTAAGCAAACCGCCGGGTCGTGAAAAACATGCGAAGATCTAATATTTATTAAACACTTTCATTGTTTTATAAAAAAAAATTTATTAAAAAAAAGTTATGAGAAAAGTTAAACAAAATCTGCCTAAAAATTTATAGACCTTCCTGTATTGCATTTAAAACTTGCTGCCCGTTCGTTCCGTTTTGTCAAAAGCGAACTTTTATATTTTTATTTTTATTAAGCAGTGCGTTTAGTTGGCCTACCCATATCATTATTAGAAAGAATACATCTACTTTCCACTATAACATCTTTTCATTTTCGTCTGTTCCTATCCCACAAAGTTGTCTGTCAGAAATTGCTTTTAACAATGAGGCCGCATTTGCACTGTCATATTTTTATCTGTGAAGCAAATCATGTATAGTCTTAAGATATCCTTTTTTGTGCGATAATGTTTTATGTGTCTATCTAAATAAATTAAATAAATTGTTTTTAAATAAAAAGAAAACCGCCTTCAAAAACCACCAAGGAACTAAAAAGCAAACAAATAATTGGTACTTTCATACGATTTAGTTGACACCTACTGATGTGTTGTAGTCAGTTATATATATATATATTTTTAAATTAGTATTTTGTGGCCTACTACTGGGCAAAGGCCTTCTTGATGCATCTTTCCCTTTCGTGGGCAAATCTCATTTACAATTTCTCCGCAAAGGTATCCAAATCGCGGCACCTCGTCCTCGGCCTGCCGACTGTTATTTTCGACTATTAAAATAAAAATTAAAAAAATGTATCGTTAATATTTAAATAAAAGTGGCCAAGAGTGCGTCAAGACACGTTTATATAACGCTTCTGTTTCTGATACGCGATAAAGGCAATTGTTTAATCACTTCAAAAATTATTGTCCAATTTTGCTCACAATAATTTTCCTAATGAGTGCTAAAAGTATGTCCTATCAACACTACAATATCGATGGTCCCTATTAACAATGTCGGTTCTGCAAAAAGACAACTTTTCAGTAGAGCTGTTCAAAGTTAAGTTTGACTATAAAAAATAAATGACAAGGCTGTGAATATTCAATTTTGCTATCATTGCAAAAAACTATCAATGCAAAATTGAACATCCACAGTCTTGTCATTTATTTTTTATCTTCAAAGTTAACTTTGAACTGCTCTACTGAAAAGCTGTCTTTTTGCAGAACCGACATTGTTAATAGGGACCATCCATATCATCATGCTAATATTTTTCACTTAATATTACGAGAATGAACTCGGGGCTAAAAACTAGTATGTTATATTTCATTTCAGTAAAAGTAACTCCAACATTTTGTTGACGATTGCTTCCCAATGTTCACGATACATTGCGCGCTCAAGAATGGAATGAGGATGGCAATATCTTTATCCTCACATTTGCGAGATGAATGGTTTTTGTGATTTTATTTAGGACATTAAATGTACCCTTATCACTAAGTTTGCGGTACGATGTCTTTTACACACTGTATAAATATAAAGTAATAAAAAGTTTTAAGTCGCCAACGTGCATCTTGTAATATGAATTTAAATACAGATGTCGCAAGTATAAAAAGCACAACACTTAGAACTCTGCATGAGAAACTAAACTACTTTGCTTTAATCCGCGAATGAATACGAGGGAAAATCGGTGCAATGCTGCAACCCGAAAGTTTACTAGTACTACTTTACGAATAACCTTTGTAGAGTCTATCTCCTGATGATGTTTCGGTGTTGAAGCGAAACGTACGTTGTGGCACATCGAAAAGTCAGTGTAGTGTTGTGCTATGGTGATGGATTTGGTCGTGCAGCTTTCGGATTGCAGTATTGCGCCGATTTTCCCTCGTATTCATCAGCGGATTTAAGCAAAGTAGTTTAGTATTTCATGCATATCATGGATTTTCGCAAAATAACGCCTAATTCTATCAATTATATACGCGTTTCGTTCGGTTTGTTATAGTTCCCGGTAGCCCAAACCCTTTTTTAAAGGCTTGTCTTTAGTCAGAGGCTTTAAAGCATCTGCAAGCGCTCTGGTGGTGCCGATGTTCATTGGCGTCGGTAGTCACTTCGGGTTTCTGTTTGCCCCTTGAAATATTAAAAACACACACTCCCCGTGATAAATATGATAAAAGATACAAATAGATCTGATATCTCTTTGCAAAGTCAATGTATCTAGCCAAGTTGGATCAATTATCTTAAGATATATGGCTTTAAATTTTCGCTGAACTTAGACCTTTATTTCTATTTGAGGCTAGGCCAAAGACCTTATCGTTACTGCAATCAGTTACATCTATTGTAACTGCCTCAGCTGATAGCTAACCCTAAAGACCAGCAGAGCACATAATCCTACAATGGCTTGAGGTGTGAGCGCCCTAATGCCTCCTGAAGACAAAGAATGTTCCCTCAATGAGTTATAACACTGGAGGAATAGAGTTGAACAGTCACAGAGTATGTTGAGTGCTTGGCCGTTTCCAGGTCCTTGTGACTAAACATGCAGACTGGTGATTGATATAGGCTGATGGTTGGTTGAAATAAAGACCATACTCATGTACAACTTTCTAATAATATAAGAAAGAAGAGGAAAGAAAAAAACATTTATTTATAAATTGTGCCACACATATTGTCATAGCATATTGTACACCAGGTTTGCTTCCATTAATTGAACAGTTTAATCGGTACTGTACAAATAGAGACTTCGGGGAACCACAAATACATTATCAAATGTTATGTGTGGAACAACCTAAAAAATGGTTTCAAACTCAGCATAAATTCTGTATGCCTTGTAAGCCATACAGAGCTGATTTTCAGCTGTAACCTAGTTTTGGGTGACGACACGGAGATTAAAATAACATTATTTAATAAAACTGTAATTTAAATTTAAGCAATTAATATTAAGGTTGAACTAAAACTTACTTGAGCCATACCTCATTTATCAAGAGTAATAAATAAATAACATAACTGTCCATGGCTGACCGTAGTCATTTACAGTAAATAAAAAAATGGCCAAAAGCGTGTCAAGACACGCTTATATAGAAAGGTTCCATATCTGATACGCATTTCACGTATTTGTTAAGTAACTTCGAAAGTTGTTATCCGATTTCGTTCAAAATAATTTTCCTAATATTTTTTTAACATGTTCTATCAACATGGAAAATTTTCAAGTCTCTACGTCGAATAGTTTGAAAATGCTAGGGGGGGGACACCACTTTACGGGCAGACAGACGGACGGACGGACGGACAGAGCGAAATTATGAAGGTTCCTTGTAGTACCACAGAACCCTAAGGAATACTATTTCTATCACCTTGTACGAAATGTAATCACGATAAATAGCATCGCGTTTTGCAATTTGCAACGCGGTCTAATTAGGTAGAATTTTAATCTTTTATATGAAAAACTGCGGCTTTTTTCCTTTCGCACAGGCGTTTCACAGCGGTTAGACTGGTGATCTATTTTTATTAAGCTGGAAACGGTTTTGAGCTCCCCGAGGTGGAAATTTTAGACGTTAGTTATTGCCTTTTGACTCTTTATTAAAGGTTGTTTAGCACTAAAAATGGGGTAAAGTTATGTTAAACTTTGCGGTCTTTAAAAAAGTTTTATAAATGTATGGAAAAGTAGATACACTTTAATGTTTTTTTTTAAATAATATTGTTCCTTCCATTTAACAGTAGATAGTGTATGATAACTCATCATTCACATCACTTTCTCTTCAACTGTTGGGTTTAGGCTTCTCCCAGCTCGTAACACTCTTTATGATCTTGAGCCAATCTGGACCAGGTTCAATCCACGATAGATATTAAATCATCGAACCACTTGATGCTGGACGACGTATTTCCTTTAAAAATTGCGAATTATTTATTATCCTTTTTACGATAAATGGCGGATAATATTCTTCGGTACTATTTGGGGGTTGTGTTTGTGTCCCAAAATCTTCAAATTCAGTGAATAGAGAAATCATTAAAACTGGTACGGTATGGTATGGTACATGGTTCCGGGGATGATGTAAGATAGCAGTCGGTCATCTTAACTCGCCCCCCAGCCACATCCCCTGTCGTTTAAGTGAGACCTGTTACTAAACCGAGATAACGCCACGAAGAAAAAAGACACGCTATGACTCATTACCGGAAACATAATAATTAAAATTAAAATTTTTCTAAGTAAGCAAAAATACAGTAAAGAGAAAGACAACTTTTTTCAGAAAACCTACTTGCGCCATATTAAAAATAAATTGTGCAGCAAGCAGCGAGCGATTTGTAACAAGCGCTAATTAGACGGAACTTTAATGTTTTCCGCTAAAAATCTCTGTATTTCAACTCGCGCTGCCATTCTCGTTTTAATTTAATAATATTTTACAGCTTTTTCATGGTGGAAGCGCGATAGTTTAATGTACGATTAGTACTACACGAGTAACGAATTTATAGTACGAAAGGACTTTGATAAAGGAGTAAAGGAGGCGCGGATTTAGCCTTCAAATAAGGTGACGGCGACTCGGCATAAGTACTTGATTATGTTTGATACAGTGCATTCCCTCACAGGATATATCTATAAAATATATGTTTTTGATACACTCTATTTGTAAGTAAGGTATTGGATATAACGTTATTAGGTTTTCGATCTCAATAGACCATTAAAATTTGAAATTAAAAGCCTACGAGGATGGTGAGCATGCCCATCGTGCCAACCACTCTCATTTTTCTTAAAAACCGATTCGAATGACTTGAGCAGTACTTGAATAAAACTGCCTATTCACTGAAAGTCCTTTAGTTCCTTTATATGATAACTATGAGAAGAGAAGTAGGTTATTCTAGAACGAATGCTATCTGAAAAACTCTACATCTCTCTGGTAAACACGGAAACCTTTTTTTTATGGGGTAAGAGGCAAACGAACAGGCAGCAGGCAGCTAAGTGCCTACTGACATAAGTGACTATCGGTGCGGATGGACATCTGCACGATCAGAGGGCTAGCAGATGGTACAAAACAATAATTTAGCCTAAACTATTTTGTAGTAGTAGTAGTATTACAAAAATAGGTTTTAATTGCACACTTAGTGGGATCCAACGTATTGCTGAGGTAGGAACTAAGGCAGTACTTGCGACTTGTCACCTAGATATAGGTTTAAGAATACACAATAAAAACTCGCGCAGTTTATATTGTATAGTTTTTTCGCAACGATTTATCGAAATGTGTGCAGCGGCTATAAAAGGCTCCCCTTTATGCTGTCTTTTGATATTGCTTTTACAAAGAAGCAAACATTTTTTGTACAAACTTTTATAGATATACTGGATCAATTTAGGTATAACTCCTTTAATATTTCCGTTTAAAAATATTAAATAAAGTTTTATAGAGCATGTATTGATTTGTTAGTGCATAATGCATAAAGGAATTTTAATACAATGTATATCGGAAATAATAAAAAAATTACCCGACTGAGTTTGCTGCGGGCTCTTCTCAGTGTAGGACGCGAGGAACCCCGGCAAACTTAGCTTTTAAGTCGTAAATTTTATCACCAAATTATTAAATGATTAATATATGAAGTTCATAAGAGCTTATAAAAAGTCTATATGATTAAAATATTGATTTTGACTATAGTGCGTTCAGTCTAAAAATGCACGCCCCTCCAAAGTATTCGTCTCCGTCTACGACGGAAAAGTACAGTCAACGTGTCTGTTGGCGGTTAATGGAGTTTATAACACTTTCAAGTAAAGGAATTTAGTGACCTTCTACTTGCGTGCATTTTTAGACTTTACGCACTCTATCTGTTTGATAATTCACCGTGCGGGTGCCGGGTCCATCGCGTTGCAGAGGAAGGAACCATAGCAGTGGCCGGGTCTTGTGACCCGGGTGTAGGTTTAGGAGCGCGCTCTTTATAGTGATCACAACTACTATATATACTATTTTGTACTATTTTAGTTTGTGTGTTTTACCCGTTCTATGTGTACAATAAAGGAAACAATCAATCAATCAACCAGTCAACTATTAGAGACGGTTTTTAAACTCACTCGTATGTTATATCGGAATTGCCAGACTAGCACAACATACGCATGAGTTGCATGAGAAGCTGAACTACTTTGCTTTGAGGCACATCGGAAAGTCAGTGTAGCGCTGTGCTTTGGTGGCGGATTCGGGTATTTTTATTACGTAATTTAGATACGCGAAAAGCGTAACAGGCGTAGCGCTGCGCGGGTCGTTGACTTGTTTTGCGCTTCAACATTTTGTTCACGATACATTGCGCGCTCAAGCATGGAATGAAGATGGCTATATCTGTAACTGCTAATTTTCGAGATGAATGATTATCGTAACCTTATTTAGTACATTTAATGGAGCCTTATCACAAAGTTTGTGTTACGATGTCAGATACATCCTGTATATGTATATTGTAGATACTTTATGATTTATTAGATAATGTTTACGTGTTTATACGTTTAATATATTCTCTTTCTTTTTTGTAAATGGTACTTTCTCTATTAAGCTATTTAAAAAGTTTTACCTATCGAGTCCAAAATGAAATTGCTGTTTGTGGGATAAAGGTCCCCCGAACCATCACTTCGATCCCTGGTTCATAATTGCTGGATTCGTATCCTTTTAAATTACGTGATAAATGCTTTTTTTTCATTCCAGATGAATTTCCTATAGACTGGGTTGACTCCAAACCAATCACATTTAGACTAACGAAACAATGTTTTATTTGCCGCAAGAATAAGACAACTTGACTCCTGCATTCGAAACTGTATCTATTACTAATCATATTGAGTCTCTAAAATTGGAGCTCAATTTCAAATATAAAGTAACATTGAATCTCGATTTCAAATATAAAGCAATATTGAATTTCAATTTCAAATATAATTATATACATATATTGGTGGTATCTTTTCGTTATTACGAATAAACAGAGACTTTCTTAGCAATCAACTTGCGACTGAGAGCGAACAATCCAAGCAGTGCACGGGATTATCAACCCATAATACTTTTATATCGTTATCTAAGAAATAAAAGATACTGTAATAGATTTCGGTACTACTTTTAGCATTTCAATTATTATTCATTTGTATCATGCAAACAATTCACACATGAACTCACTTCTGGGCGTAGCAAAATTAATTCAAAGAAACAAAAAACACAAACATTATTATTATTGAGGGTAAGAATTTATCAATAAATAAAGTTTAATGACGGGCTTTTATTGCTAGTGTCAGGATATAAAAAATTTCATCTTTATGCGTCCCGTGGTTTTCGAAATTTCGTGATAGGTGACCTTTCCCTTGTATATATATACATATATAGATTCAAAACATATAATGAAAAAGAAATATCTGATTTAAATTGGAAAAAAAACTGACTTCATCTTTTTTTAAGGAGACGTTGGCTGTAGAAGGCAGTATTCTTTGAGACTTTGAGATGGCACTTATTCCGAAGAGGTTCCTTAGCCTGGAACCCTGACCTTCAGTTACTTGAGCTTTAGCTTCCAGGACAATCGATTTTATTCGTTACTATCTGTAACCCGCAACTTCGCCAGCTACAGTCATTTTGTTCAAATTTGAGGGTGTTATTTTTTCGAAATTTTGTATGCTTAAATCTTTAAAACTACGCAACGGATTTTGAAGCGGTTTTTTTAAATAGATAGAGTGATTCAAGAGGAAGATTTATATGTATAATACTTATATGTTATAGAAGATTAAAGCCGAGAATTTCATTGATTTGTAGGGGGATGTCGTAAAAAAACGTATTCTTGTGCGCTTACGTCGCGTGCGCTGGCTAAGCCTTACGAGATAGAACATAATAATGTATTACAGAATTGTACATCTTAAAAAGATCTAAAATGAAGTCCGCGATGGCATATGTCTTTTTCCTAACCTAACCTAACCTAACCTAACCTAACCTAACCTAACCTAACCTAACCTAACCTAACCTAACCTAACCTAAAACTTGACATCTTGTCCCGTTAATTGATATGTTCATTTTGTTTACCTTGTTTGTGTTTTCATTTAAATGAATAATAAAACGTTATATGAACATTTATTTAGTAATGTTTAATTTAGAGCATACTTTTATTTCAGAATGGCTAGCACCGCATTTGTGTGTATTCTTCTTCTTCTTCTACTTCTGGTACTACCACTCTCTGTGGGCTTTTTAATTTATCGCAAAAACGCCTTGTTCATAGATAAACAATAATATAAAAATTAAATCTATTACGAATATATAAAACTGAAGAGTTTGTTTCCTTGATCACCTAATCTCAGGAACTACTGGTCTATTGAAACATTTTCAGTGTTAGATAGCCCTATTAGCCAATTTACCAATCTTCTTTATGTATTTTGCATAAAACGTGACACCGTCCGAATGTTGTATGAAATAATAATTTTACAAAGCTCGTCAGTCAGAAGTTTGTTTGAAGGATTCTGAGGTAGCGACCGCTATTCTGCCTTTTGTAGTATTTATAAATAATCTTTATTCTTTTCGTTTCTTTCTTTTACACCTTACTTGAAACAAAGGGAATGAAAACAAACAAACAGAATTTAATAAGGTCCAGCGGTTTTCGAGTTGAAGCGAGAGTAGCGAACAACGATAGATATTTGCAATATAGTACTCACGTACATTCTAGGTAACGGTCGGTCAGTAGAAGACAGACACTTGGAGCCCTGATATCCTACAACAAAACCTACCGAATTAAGAAACCCACCATTTTTTCATAGTCGCTAAAAAACCATGATATAGAATTCGGGACGTGTGTGTATTTATACAATACAATATTCGTGTGTCTAACTTACTACTTCCTAAATTAAAAAAAAATACAAAATGTACAAACTATAACGTAAAGGAAAGGAATTTCATCCACATGCATCATATTTATTTTCCCCATTAAAAACTTCATATTGTAAATAGAATTAAAGGGCCTGTTTTTTCCCTCGAAAATGTTATATTTTTAATTAATGCGTATGACTAAATATGCATCACTTACACCAAACATGCAATTGTCATCATTTTTGTCTCTCTGTCTGTTTCTTTCGGGTAATCTCCGAAAAAGCTGAACCGATTTCGACGGGACTTGCCCTGGTTTATAACTGATTTTAAAGTGACAAGGAATAACGTAGGCTACTTTAGTTTTAGATACAAAATTAGGGTTCCGCACAAATACAAAACAAATATCTCATGGATTTAACAAAATGAATGCTGGCTGTTACTAATTAAAATTTTAATAAAAATAACATTCATTACGACAATGCATAATTCACATACCTAATTTGAATCGATGTACAAACAATGTAGAACGTAAGTCATAAATTATAAAAAAGTTTGAACAGACCTTTACATATATAATCCACAATTAACCACAAGACACAAATCGCAGAGACCAATTAAATATTTTCACTTGCACTTTTAATTGATTTAACACCAACCGCCTGTAATTTGGCAACAATTCGACCAGACTGAATTAAGGACGCGCTGTAAGACATTGATACACCGTTACAGACAAAAAACACACATGCAATCGTTGTCTTTAGAAGTTAATTTGCCGAAACCACCAAATTGTTCAAAATAGGTAGATTTAAACTCGTTTTACAGAACCGATAATGTTAATTAACACTTACGAACGTGTGGGTTAGTCATAATAGCAATTAACGCGATCGACGAATGTGTCGGTAAACATATTTTTAATTAAAAAAGCAATGCTTCCCGTTTCCAAAGGCAATGAGGAACAAAAGGTGCGGCTTTCGTTTCAAAAAACCGTCGCGATTTTCTTGTACCTATATGTATCTAAGATCTAAGTTATAGATTTAAAGTAGATGAATTGAAAGAGTTAAATAAAAAGTTAAGTCAGTCTAAACTGCACGCGATAAAAGTCTATAAAGATGTTTATATTATGAATAATATACAGAAAATGTGCGACTTTTAATAGGCTATTTGAAATTTAGATAAAACATCTTAGGTCAAGGTTCCTTTTTTAAATTAGTTTATAGTGACTTATAATATAAATTTTGCTTTTTGAAATTATTTATAAATAATGGTGATATTTCTAATTTTAAAATGATTACTTCCTCCAGGATCAAAGAAAAGCTCGTAGC
>JANCMC010033613.1:5050437-5119842 GCA_024363005.1 Charaxes varanes
CATCAATTTATATCTTTAGAATATAAAAATGAGAGAGTTGTTTAATGCAACTACGAAGGGCCTGCAAACTAGATGCATTTTGTCCCTTTTTGGGTTCCGTACTTCTACAAGATGCTCTTATTATTTCGCTCTGTCCGTCCGTCCGTCCATCCGTCTGCCCGTAAGGTGGTACCCACCAGCATTTCCAAACTATGAGACGTAGAAACTTGAAATTGTCCATGTTGATAGAACATGCTAAAAACTCTTCAGGAAAATTATTCTGAACAAAATCGGACAACAACTTTTGATGTTATATAACAAATACGTTTATATCGTATCAGATACGGAACCCTCCTATATAAGCGTGTCTTGGCACGCTCTTGGCCATTTTTTATCAAACATTTGTACTTGTTCCTTCTCTACAAGTTTCCACAGTTACTTGATCTTAAAACACTATATTATGTAATGTGAAATATTCACATAAATTGAGGAGTTTTTCGTAAAAGAAGAGTACGCAATAAAAGTATAACTTTAAAATAAATAAAATAAAATCTATCAATATTAAAAGCAAAAGGTCACATAACACGAACCCTCGAAAACTGCGGGACACGTGTAGTTTTTGAGCTAGATGACATCCGTTAATAACGAATTTTTTGATATAGCTATGTTACGGAAGGATATGGACAAGCTTAATTTTACGCGGACGACGGACGAGTCGCGGGAAACAACTAGTAGTACAGATATAATATCTTGCATTAAGATGATCTTATAGTATTTCCACTGTGGATGAACTACTTCAAAGAGACGGTTTTATTGAAAGACTGTCTTATATTTTCCGCCCAATTACATTTTACAATTTTTTTACTATTAAGTAATAGGTTTTCCGTTTTCTTATTAGAGGTCACATAAGTTGCACTGCCTCTCAGTATCTACAGACATACAACCAGGCTCCGTTTTTAAATGAACGTAACGTAAAGGCTTTAGAAGAACAGGAGAAAATCAAAGAGGATTCATTTTTTAATTCTCTTGAATAGAAACACAAAAAGAAGAGAGTAGTAGCATGATTTTTTAACTCCTTTTAAGGCTTTGTTATTTGCCGCGGAAAATTTTCGTTTTACGCTCTCAAAGTAAACCATCTTAACGTGAATTTACCGCCATAACTTTCCTCAGTGCTCGGAGAAATCGCTCGCCTTTATGCTTCGCTAGAAAAAATGTAAAAGTAGCTAAAAGAAGCGCCTGATTATTTGCTACACGCCCATAAATAATATTGTGTGAATATTATTGTTTAAATAATTCTTCCGTTTGAGTTTATATAGTTAACAATATATCTATTGTATTAAAAACCAGTTTCTAGCCGATAGTTTTCACTGACCAAACTTTTCGTAATCAGTGAAAGATTTTAAAATTGTGATGATATCAAAGAGGTGAATTAATTTTTAAATTCAAGATTTTTTTTTAATTTGCCATATAGAAATCACAGATACAGATAGTTGTTTAATCTTTTTTTATGATACAAGGGGCAGACGAGCAGGCAGCAGGCACCGAAGCCTTCAAAGAAAACATATTTGAAAATATTTATATGTACATGTTTCAAAAATATCAAAAGTTGAAAAAAATTAAGTGTGACTGAATCTGTATGAAAAGGGCAAATGTTTTTACAATATTATTAATTGTCGAGCATTATTTAAGTGAAATTTTTTTTAGTGTCGTGCTTTTTTTAGATGGAAAATAAAATATTGAATAACGACACCGTCACCGACACCTCTGTACGTTTAAGTTTCATTTTTGACGGCTCTCCCGGTTTCCTCTCTATCTAATTAATTTTTACTTGCATGTTTAAAAAAAAATCAGATACAATTGTGGTTTGACAAGTTAAAAAATAAACGGTAGAACATAAAAGTTTGCTGAGGATAAAATAAACGGGGGTCTTAATTTAGATTTAATGAGGTTTTATGTAAATAAAGGAGCTCAAAATGTGTTTGGAAGTCGAGACTGTACCTGAGATCGGGTACAGCGTCGATTGGGGGGTATGAATGCATTTTCACAGGTTAAAAGAATGGACAACTCTGGCAGTAGGCTTGCAGTTGAGTTGCCAGCCTTTCCAACCTTTATGACACTGTGGTAGAAGCGACCTTTGCAAAAGTGTTACACTAATTGCGAATTTATGCTAAGTGATTTCTGAGAGCAAATTTTATTTCTTAAGTAAACCCATTTTTTTTGTTCAGCTATTTAGTTTTCGTCAAAAACGATATTTACCAAAGAAAGCAAGCAGGGCAGTCCTATTAGCGAGCGAGGGAAGACCGTCCTGTCCTCTCATGAAGAGCTTAGATAAGGTCCTGGCACAGATATGTGTAGTCGGCCTTATTTTTTGGTATTATTCGAGCGATCGTCGCCGGCCTGCTCTGCCTCCATATTTTAAATCTCTGATATCTTTCAAGATATTCATTTTAAAAATGTGCTGTAAAGGGCAATTTTGATCTACATAAAATGTACAAAGTATCTAGTGTATTTAAATGGAATAAGGATTAATATGGCATTCTTTAAAATGGCGTCGTAAATAGTTCATTATTTTTTCTAATATGCAAAATTTAAAAATAGTTTCTTTGGGTTATATATAGAAAATAGATATACGTATGCCATCGCGGACTTTATAATAGATCTTTTTA
The DNA here is from genome assembly GCA_024363005.1 of Charaxes varanes. Taxonomy (NCBI): domain Eukaryota; kingdom Metazoa; phylum Arthropoda; class Insecta; order Lepidoptera; family Nymphalidae; genus Charaxes; species Charaxes varanes. The sequence goes on from JANCMC010033613.1 coordinate 5,053,083, forward strand.
AGATGTACAATTCCTTAGTACATTATTTTCTTCTATGTTTCGCTTCTTTGATATGATAATGCAATAAAAATGCAGTATGAATGACTTAGTATTAATGTCTGATAAAGGTGGAAGTAAATAGGAAAGAGATAAAAAAAGGTACTAAGGTATTGGCAACAAATGCATGTGGTATCTCTGTAAGAGTATTATGAATATAACTATTGACAAACACGCCTAAAAATCCTTTGCTTCCAACCGAGTTCTAGGTTCTCAATTCAGCTATATTTTTTCATATGTTTATTTCCTTAGAACTTTAAGGTTATTTTTTTATATTATTTAATGTGTTCTTACGCACCACCTACTCTTTTACCACTTCATATATTTCCTTGTCCTAAAGGTTGTGTGGAAGAAATCGCCCGCGTAACATTAAGAAAAATAAAAAGAGTCAATTTTAGCGTGATGATATCCTATAGCCTTCCTCGATAAATGCTATTTAACACTGAAATAATTTTTCAAATCGGACCAGTAGTTCCTGAGATTAGCGCGTTTAAACAAATAAACAAATGAACTCTTCAGCTTTATTAAGAAAAAAACATACAACAGATTATTATGGAATTGAATGTAATGTATTAAGGACTTTTCAACCGACTTCAAAAAGAAGGAGGATCTCAATTCGATTGTATTTTTTTTAGTTTGTTACGTCAGCTGGGTCATTTATTTCTTGCAAATCATGCTTAGTGTGATCTTGTGTTTTCTAATAGTCATTGCAATGAATCGCCCTCTTTGCTTACCTGAATCTTTCTATACGTTCAGAATTTAATATTGTTACTCAATAGAAAATTTAAGCTCCTTAAATTTAATTCAAATAAAATACGAATATTAGAAAATATTTCGATACTTTAATAGTGCGGTTTGGTTTCCTAGTTTGTGCTAGTACTGGTGCGACAATAGTCCAGGACCGAATCGAACCGAAAGGGCTATCTTAAGAACTACACTCCATCCCGTTCAAGTATAAAGGTGTGAGAGGAAACCATCCTAAAAACTGCAATTTATTAACATTATGGATTGTCAAGAACATTTTATAAGATCTCTATTAGAAAGGATATTTACAGACGCACTAGTTGGATGGCATCACTCCGTAAGGAATGTAGGCCGTGGAAGATATGTTACTAAAGCCCATTGTTCAGTTATATAACTATTTACTAATACAGTTCAATTCAAAACACGGTGTATCGCAGAAATTGCTCACTTGAAGGCAACGAACTCTTAAAGATTTTGTAATATATTCCAGAAGCTCCACTTAAATTATTCGGTAATTGTGCAGTCTGGTTACTTTTCCCAAAAATGCATATATAATTTTTGCTTCTCGAAGTTGTCTATTGCACTCTTCTCTTCTCTTGATAATTTGGTCGGTGGAGGCTGACATTATATATTGTTGTAAAGTTTTCGACTTACAAATGCTTCAATAGGGCATTTTGAAGCAGATATATATAAAAGCTAATTCGACTGATATTAATTATATTTATTTAGCATAATATGTTGCTAAATATTTATCCTGTATTTATGCGAACTTTATGATACTTTACATTTGCAATGTGAACCTAACATGTAAGACATTAAACGAATATAATTAAGCATATTAAGCATTTTTATTCATTTAATACTTTTATATCTTAATTTATCCTTATTTTAATACTTTCAGCTACTTTGTTCGCTTGTTAGTCAAAAATCTAATTCTTTTTATAAACTTTCTGTACCTTTAGTATACAAATATATTAGCAAATCAGGACTTAGCATTCATTTTGTAATGATAGGTGTCCTTATTTGTGCATCATATCGGAAGGAAAATATGGGAGAGTTCTGTTACGACCGTTGACTGGGTAACAACTATCTAAGTACATTGTGATCAGTGTGATAACGACGCGTGCACACACCTATTTGGTGAGTTATAATTACAGTAAATATTTAATAATATTTACGAAGTATCAGTGGATACTACAGTATGTTTGTCTTCCATTAAGTTTGGAATTACTTTTACTAAAAGAAAGAGACTGTATTTAAAATTCCCGAGTATGACTTGAATATGATCATTTAAAATTAAGATTTATGTAATGTAGTGCTAAAAATAATTCTATTATTATAAAGGAAAATAATTTCATTCACAGAGTTCAGTTACTCAGTATTAATCTCCTACACTCTTTTAGAGATTAGTATTGAATCTACGTATCAAAATTATACAACAAAATATTACAAAATTATTTTGTGTTAGATAAAAACATTGTTAAAATTTTATTAAAAGTATTGTATATTTTAGGTGTAACTTTTGTTTTGGGTATATTCGTTTATTCAGAATCAAAAGTTCAAAAACAACGCGAACGCATAATGAAGCTATTTCCAATGTGAATAATATATCTATTATATGGTTTATTTATAGAGCGACTACAAATGAAGAACAAGCTGAGCAAGGCTTTGAGCCTGAGTCGGAGTACGTGGTTACGCTCAGACCTACACAGATTAGAACTTTCGTAATATGGTTCGAAGAAAAGAAACCTTACACTCTGTAGAAAACAGACGATCTCCTCCTTCTGGAGGGGAACCTCAGGGGGTGTAGTAGGTAAAGTTTCGGGATAACGGATGTGATTAATATGAAATAGATTTCATTATTTATAGTTGTGTGTAGTGGAAGTATAGAATGTGTACCTTACTGGGTACAGGGACGAAAAGATAATCTTTTTTATAAAGTGATATTTTATTCTTTGCGATCATACTTAACCGCGCCGCACTATCGTCGATCCGACTTCTACCAACAGCCTTACATTTTAACCAAACCCTTTAGGCGAACCTAAAAATATTTCTAACAATCTTTAAAAGAAGGCACAAAGAAATGTAACTTTATCAAAAATAATTTTGAATGCCATGGTAAGATTATGTCTATATAATATGGATTTGTACTTATTTTTTTAAACTTAATTTGTGTGTAGGTACTTCCGTAATAGCCTGGAAAGTAAAGCAAAATTAACATTGTCAAAGCTTAGGGTGTTCAATAAATCGAAACGCTTTTTCTCCGCAGAACACTGGCTTTTACCTACTATACAAAACCGAAGTACGTTCTTATACGGTGTACTGTTCGCATCATGGGTTGGAGCACCCCAATATCAATTACACTTTGACCATTTCCGAAAACGAATAGTTCGAATTTTTGACGATCCTAAACTAACAAGCAATTGGAATAATTCGGAGAGACATAGGGTCGCTCTGTGTGTCATTTTCCTTTACCATGTACAAAAAATTATGAATTATTTACGAAGCTATTTTAAAGAATGTTGTATTAATCTTAACCAACTAAATTCGCTAGATACATTGAACATTTTATGCAAATCAAAAGCGACCAATAAATGGTTTTGGTATTCAATATCAATAGTAAGTGTAAGTTAACTTTTAGGCAGGAGAACATCTGCCGGCTTATGTAAAAAAAAAACTTGTTTGTGGTATGAAACAGAGGAAATAATTCATTCCATTTATTCAAGGTCCATACTACAGATGGAGAATATTTGACGAGCATTTTAAATCGCCCTTCGGAACTTTAGGTGACTGTAGAATATTAACAGAGCAGAAAATAAAGAAGGCCTTACTTTTCGGACTCGCATATTGGATTTTAAATAAGAGATATTCGTCTGAGGTATATACTATTATCTAAATATAATGAAAGAGTACAATTAATAAGAGTTTGTAAGAACTTTAAAACCTTAATAATACCAATTGATATGTAAATACCAAGTCGCAATCTTGCATACACGCCCTACGTCTATCTGTTAACCGAAAGATATTCTGAACGTAAGATATCTGACGGTTTGTTAGTGGGGAGTGTCCGTAAAGAGGGATCCAAAAGAAGTTATTCAAGCGTGTCATATATTTATAGGGAACTTTAAGTAAACTCAAAAAAAAAATGACGAAATGTCGTCACAGATTTTTGAAAACGTAGAAAGAAAACAACATTGAAAAAGTTGGGCGCGTTAGATTTTAATACAGATCGTTCAGCTTGATGATATTCTTATCGTCCTAAGTTATAATCTGACAATTATAAGGAGGAGATTCTTGCTCCAGGGAGAATCCTTGGACATTGTTATGTATCGCATATTACAGGGTGCATGAATTCTCCCTATGTTAATTTCTGACGTGCTCAACTAAAACGCAAAATCCGCTTTTGGGCTCCCTACTTTATATATGTAATGGAAATTTTCCTTCGAGCACGGATTAATAAGACCTGTAATGCTAAGAAATGGGCAAGCATCCTACTATTCAGGAGATGAGTATACAAAAAATTTTGCAAGGGCTGCAAAATTCATCCTACTCTTTTGAGCCCTACCTGAATAATAACCATATCCAATCTACGTCATCTATCACGAAAATTCAAAAAACGCGGCACGAACTAAGATGTAATTCGGCAAACAGGTAGTTTATGGTTAATATGACATGCGTTAAGAACGGATTTTCCGATAGGGCCAAATTAGGAGGTTCAAGTTTAATTTAAGCGGACGAAGTCGCGGAAAACAGCTAGTGATATTATACTTGCAGTTTTATTACAACGACGCCTTCTACAAAAATTACGGCGCAGATTTGCGTTACTTGTACAACGTGCCCCAGCTACTGATGTACTTTCTTCACTATCAAGCGGTCATGATGATGTGTACGAGTGTATTCACGGAAACAGGTTTCGGGGTTTACCCGGCCAAATGTCAGCCGATACCAGGATTTGGGCCTTCGATGCGATTAAGCTTTCTTGAGTTGGCGTAAGTTATCTAAGCGTCATCATTTGTACGTGAACTAAATATTGTTTAGTTACATTTAGGCAGAGAGATGTCAAGGGTATAAGGTACCCGTTAAGTAAGAGCTTTTAAATGCTCGGTTCCTCTTAGGATGTTTAATTGTAGCCAAACCAAATTTGCCGCGACTGTATCTGTTTAGTAGTCGTCTCTATCTTGTGTATACACTGGCTGGCTTAATATGTCTCTCAAATGCCTTACGTACTCTATTTTCAAAAAATAAAGTAGATTTAAAAGTTCTTTTATTCAACTTGAAACTAAAAAAAGAATAACGTATTTGCCGTCGAATCGGTAAGAAGAAATTTGCGATGTACACATTTGAATTTGATATATTCCAACTTAATTAAATATTTTCTTTATCACAAGAGGGTAAGCGAACAGGCGGTTCATCGCCTTTGTGACATTTGCACCACCAGAAGCCTCGCAGACGCTTTGCCGCTCTTAAAAGACGGGTTTAGGACTGCGGAAACTCTCATAAACGTGACAACAGTACAATCACTTGACATTACAACATTACCGCCACTTTACGTCGATCTTATGTGGGAAAGAGGTACTGGTACCCGGATGCGCCGGCCCGATTCGGCTGCAGAACAAAAGGACTTCTAGCGTGGCGCTTCTTCTTTTTAAAAAGAGAATAAGATTTTCCTTATTTTGTTCGTTTGCATTTACTTCTTTCAAAAAATTCCCAAGATGACCCGCTAGGCTAACCTGAATATTTCCACAAGTTCCTTTTGGAATCGATAAAGAAAGTAGGTCCCTACATAAAACATCAATCTAAAATTCAATTATTACAGTTCTAATACTCCCGCCGTTGCGCTAGAGGAAGAATACAATTTCTGTATGATTAAATGCTTTAACAACGAAGGAGTTTTAATGGGACCGAAGATGAAAGATACAATGCAGAGCTTTGACATGCCAACCCGCTACTGGTTTTGGGCGTACGCGGAAAAGACTTTTCTAAAATCAAATAAGGAAGTTAGGTAAATAAGCCAAATCTATACTAATACTAGCTGTACCCCGCGACTCCGTCCGCGTGGGCCACCCTCATCACTTAGGAGTATAAAAAATAGCTAGTAGCCGATTCTCAGACCTACTGAATAAGCATATAAAATTTCATAAAAATAAGGAAATTTTACTTCATATATTTTTTATAGTCTCATCCCATTCCAAGCCTATTTATAATTCTTTGGTTTTACTTTTCACTAGCTGCGCCCGCAACTTTGTCTGCTTAAAAGTAGATAAAAAATATATAACTTTATTCAATTCGAGCGTGATGATAGAAAGCCTAGAGTCGATAAATGGGCTATCTAACACCTAAGAATTTTTCAAATCCCAATAGTAGTTTCAAAAGCGCGATTAAGCAAACGAACAAATAAAAAGTAACAAACTCTTCAGCTTTATATAGGTTAAGATCGTAGCTTCGATCAAATTTGGCAATAACTTTTTCACTGCCAATCTGGTTCCGTTACACAGTTTTGGTGGATATGGAAATTTGTCCCTGGACAAGGTGAGCGGTATTCGTTTGTCTGCGAAGTTACGAGTACAGCGAGTTACGAGTGTACGAGTACAGTGAGTTACGAGTGTCCGATGAACTATTTAAAATTTACTACAATGACCTGTTTTTTTGCAATTGATTTATTAAATAACAGTGATAAGATCGCTACAACTAATAACTGATTAGAAGCAAAATTCACTATTTATCTCTTTAAAACCGCATGTTTATTATTTTCAAGTATAAAAGTAAAAACTTTAATCCCTCATCGGATAAGTTTTTCCGAAAACAATTAGATAAACACATCTTCAGACAGAACTTGTGTATAAGTCATTTGTTGTGATGACTGTTATGAGGGTAGGCGGCTGCGCGTCTCGAGGATATTTCGAAAATATCGATAACTTGCCATAAAAAGTGACAGAAAAGGAAGAAATAAAAAATGAAAATAAAAAAACCCTGCTCACTTGATAGAAGTTATACTTCTTTTTCAACTGTAATTATACAAATATCACTACGAATGACATCACTATTATAAAATAACGTTTAAAATTTATTTAATTGCTTATAGAAATTGATATTTTGTATTCGTAGAACGGATGTATGCTTAAAACACAGTGGCAAGAGGTGGGAGGGGGTACGAAATTTATGACCTTATAACTTTCGAGGATAGGCATGGCGACAGTAAGCAGAAATCAATTAAATCAGGAAAAATCAATCAGAATTACTTTGTAGGTTTGTACGTTGCGTCTAAAATGAAGCCATTTACCCTCCATCTCAGAACTAGGCACTATAACAGCTCTCTCTCCACTCATGAATATTTTAAAAGGTGCCATATAAGAACAGTAACAACGTTGACACGACAACAAGGTTTTTATAGAACTATATTATATTGGAAAATTTTTAAAGAAATAAATAAATAATAGCTTCAACCGGCGACGTCTTCCGCGTTATTTTCTTCGACTTGTATACAAACTTTGAGCTTTGAATTTCACCCCTTTCTAATTTCGTGTTCGCGACAAAAAGTAGCCTATGTCCTTCTCCAAGGTCCAATCCATCTATATACCGAACTCCCGGAGTGATATTTTTTTATTATACTTTTTTCTACTTATAACACTTGCACCACCAGAAGGCGTACAAAAGCGTCCACAAATTTTTTTTTTAGAAATATATAATTACATACATATGGAAAATACACCCAGACTCGAGGTGGGAATCGAACCCACGACTCCCGGAGCGGAAGGCAGGGTCACTGCCCACTTCGCCAACCGGCCAGTCAAAATATAATTAAAATTTTGATTAATTGTAATCTATACTAATATTTATATATAGTTGAGTTGAAGAGTTTGTTCGTTTGAACTTGCTAATCTTAGGAACTACTGGTCCGATTTGAAAAATTATTTCAGTGTTAATCCCTTTATCGAAGAAGCGTTTGACGTCTGGCAGTTTGCGGTGGCCGTTTTGCTGGTTACAAAATACTGTATTTCTCCACGTTGCTTTTTAATGGGAACATGTGTTATATTTAATGACAATTTATATTTTACCATCCAGATGTTGTCTTGCCCCAACGTTGGTTGGCTTTCTATTTAATTTTATACGCGATTATTCTGTTACACATGTACTTTGCCATAAACAACATTAATAAGGTAAAAAATTGAGGTTAAGACCATCCTATGTTTTAATTTAGGCTGAATTAAATACATATAGTTACGAAATTAAATCAAAATCGGTTCAGTAGATTCATAGCTTATCGCGAAAATACATCGTGACACGAGGTTTTATATGATATAACACATTATCGTAACCACATCCCCCTTGGTGTGACGTCACATAACAGCAGTTTCTTTTAATTGTTTCATGGGGCCCTGTTTATATATTTTTATATAAAATATATTTAAAACAATCGCATATTAAGGGATGCCACTGGTATATATTGTTGCAACAAATTATTTATTAATACTAGCAACCTCTATTCTTATATTAATATAACAAAAAATATCAATTTACGTAAACATTATATCAAAGATGCTTTATAAATTAAATAAATATATACTATAGTATATGGCACACGGACGTCTGTTCCTAAGGTAGACAACTTAATGCCTGTGTTATAGGTAACAGACGCCTGTTATACAAAAATATTTTTTAGCGGTTTTAAAGTTTTGCCGAGACTAAAAAACGATTGATTTATCATAACGTAGTATAAAATGAAGTCGCTTCCCAGGCTTCTCCAATAAAGAGGCTATGTAACACTGAAAGATTTTTTCAAATCGGACGAGTAGTTCCTGAGATTAGCGCTTTTAAGCAAACAAACTCTTCAGCTTTATATATTAGTATAGATGTGAACGGTACCCTCTATCTTGATGACTAGGTGACTGCTTTGTACTTTTCGAAATATTTATTCGACGTTTCCTTCTATTTAATAAAATTTTTCGAAAGCATTTTGAAAATGTAATTTTGTATTTAACTTTTCAATTTGTATAGACGTCGTTTCTCGGAAAATTCGATAAGAAGGCCTACAAAAAAGGAGATTTAACTTATATATTGAATGTCTTCTTTGATGAAATTACCTGCAACAAAAAGTTTGTTACATTAAAAAAACGAATTTCTACAAAAAATTTCCTTAAGTACTACAAAAAAAAAACCAATAAAAGATGCCTTTGATATTTATCGCTTTGATATTACAGAAGCAATATCTTATTTATCACTAGCTGTTACCCGCGATTACGTCCGCGTAAACTTGCGAGAGCGCTTAGATCTCAATGCGGCGAGAGGTCGGATATTTGGAAACCAGTGCTAAAATGGGTCACCCATCCATTAAAAGGTCGTCGTAAGAACCGATTAAGTTAGCTGTTGACTCAAATGACCCCCAGCGATTGTCAGATCTTCGGGCTATGTGTCCTGCCCATTGCCACTTCAACTTGGACATTAACAGTGTTTACGATATTGAAAAAAGAAGTAAATAAGAAATCGTTATTTGTAATCTTTGACCACTCTGTAGAATATAAGACGTATCTAAAAAAATCCTAGAATTCTTTTAATCAAAAATATAGACAGTATAAGAAAAAAAATTGAACTTAAATAATGAGGCTACAAAAAACTCAGTAAGACTATAGAGTTATTCACATTTTTTTTACTCTTAAATTTATTATTAAGCGTTATATTGTAACTCAATAGCGTTAACCCACAAACGTAACGGTAACGGTCAAAATATCGGAACATTTTTATCCAGTAATATCACAAGGAAGCACATCTAAAGCCGCACTAGTAGGGTCACACCAAATTTAGCTATCCAGGAAGGGGTTCACTGGCAGTGAAGGTGACTGTTAGGTACCACTTTAAAGAGAACTCTGAAACCTACACCTGGTTCGCAAGTAACAGGTACTGCTATGGTTCCTTGCTCTGCATCGCGATAACTCAGCACCCCCATAGTGAATCCATGGAATGAAAAAACTAAAAATGTATCTTTGATATGAGAGTCCCCAACATTATTGCATAGATACTCGTATTATGACAAGTCGCACTAGAAAGAAGTTAACAGGAATGTAAAGGTTTACAATGTGTATAACTGTTATGTCTTAATTGTTTTGTTTGTCACAAGTTTATCATATACTGTCAAGCAGTTCAACAGTAAGTTGAAAATTCTCGATAATGCAATTTACTCTCTCGTAATTTACCAATTTGATAAAACTTCAATTATAAGGCGCATTCCACCTCCATTTTGTCTTAAAGGTCAACGATTTGTTCGGTCCACTTTACGAGATATCAGCTGTCTTTTAAATTTAGCTTGCAAACTGTTCTCGCATTATCTTTTAAGATATTTTGTATACTTATCTCACAATACTTATCTCAGAGCCTCAATAGCTCAACGGTATAAGGTACGGACTTAAATTCGCAAGGTTCAAACCCCTACCGCCGTTGGGGTATTGTCGCACCCGCTCCCAATACAAGTTTTTAATTTACGCTTGGTAGGAGGGGCAAAAGGAATATTAGACATACCCAAAAAGTATTCCTAATCTTCTTAAAAAAATATATATTATTTCGAGTAGGATTTTTGATATTTCTTATATAGCCTACTCATTTCTTAAAGGACAGCAACTCATCTGCAGTCCTTCCAGTAATGTAGCTTTCTATGGGTTTCGCTACGCTACAGTTTCCCCGTCTTCCCCTTTTTGTATGATTTAAACCAAATAAATATAGAGTAAAATAAAACAAAATTTGTCTTCGCAGGATGACTGGTTAATGAACAAAACGACTCTTATTTGAACCTCGCAGTTAAGAAAAGCTTTACTTCTATTTATTTACTTACCTTAAGTTTGTACACGTACGTCCAACAGTGTTGATATTATCGGTCTTAGGAATTCTTTCTTAATAAGGGGTATGTGAGTAGGAAAAGATAAGATGTAATATTAGAAGTCTGCGGAAGGCTCCTAGTGTCAACCACCTTGACCGCTCCTACGGCCACCTGTTACGAATCGCTGCCTCAACCACTAACCGTGACGTGAAGACGGGCCGCGAATCGTTTTCCCAGCGTGTATATCATATTACAAAACAGTAAACATAATTACAAAACAGTAGGTATTTTCGAGATTTTTTTACAAAAAAAAAGAATGTTTTGCTTTTTTTCACTAAAGCCAAAGAGACAGACATTTCACTTGAGTAAATACCAACGCCTATGGACAACTGCACCAGCAGAAGGCTCTTAGAACTCTTGCCGTCCTTTAAGATGTAAGAAAAGAGTATGCTCTTTACTTGATGGTCCCTAAGTCCTGACAGTTTGGAAATGCAGGAGGTGGCATTATATACTATAGTAGCTGAAATCCACCGGAGTGAATAGAGTGAAGGTTTTTATTTTTTGGTGGAAACATGATTGTTTTTCTAAAGCCAAAGTTATTTCTTGTAACATCAGCTATCAACCGGTAAAAGTCCCGATAAAATAAGCAAAGCCGTTTCGGAGATTGTCCGGAACAAACAGACAGACAGAAATATTTCAACTTGTGTTTTTGTAAAAAAAAATATTTCGACGTCACAATGTGACACTTTTTTTATACCAGAGCTCACCCGGTTAGCCGAAATTAACCCCCAAACTATTTGCTTACGTATGCTTAGTACAATGACATACATATATTAATCTATTCACAGAAAAATAAAATTTGACAATTAATATAACATACGGTTGTCCACCTCAGATCATAGAAATAGTATGATCTGTGGTTGTCACGATTACGCTTTGATATCATCCTATACATGTGTGTGTAAATAGAGTAAATCGTCTGGCAATAGTGTGCGTGTGGTTTTAGTTTTATTAATTTAATATATTAATATTATATTATAAAAAAATATGAGCATTCGCACACCTTCCTCGATATGAACTACAATTGTGCCCAATTTCATACTCTTCCGTTAACTCAATGTTCGTAAAATGGTAGGTACCTACAGTTTTTGCTTCACCTATTAATATATAAATGTATAGATAGATGATTCGTTTTTAGTATCACAATGTGGTTGACGCCCATCACAACGGGAACGCGTCGCGTAGCGTAGACGCATCTGGGCCGATTCTCAATGAAGCGCGAGAAAGCTAGCTTTCGTTTGACATTTCGTCCGCATGTGACGACTGGGTGCGGCGGTGTTACGCGTCAAAGGGAAAAGTTGTTTACTGACCGAAATTTTGGAGTTATTCACAACTTTTTCCGTCTCCAAGGGCCTTCCCTTTCATTAAATTCTTATTGATAAACAGAAAAACGTTATCGATTGCGTAAATTTACTCGAAGTAGTCAAACAAACACGTGCTGACCAAATCTTTTACTTATCTGGATGTACAGTCGATCATGCAATTAGTTTGCTAAGTTCGAATGTCGTTTGCATGTCAATTAAAAGTCTTATTTTTGCTTGTTATGCTTTACGTTTATTTCTAACAATAACCCTTAGCAAAATTTACATCTAAAATGGTAAAGCATTTTCTTGGTCGACTATACATGTTAGTATTTAATTTGAGCCTTTTTTGAAGGCAAGGGGCAAGCACAGAGGAAATTCACCTATTGATAAATAACTTCCGACACTTAGGGCTTATCCGTATAAGCCCTAACTGTCGGAAGTAGTGTCTGTCTGTACAGAAACATGTTTTTTTTGTCCAGGGATTGGATGTTCCTTTTTATCTGTCCAAAAACTGGATAGATCCACTACCATTACCAGACCCCAAACTACCCCAGCTGCTGGTGTCACTACCCCTATACCGTCTGTGACAGTAGTATCTGCACCCCGTTTCTCCATTATTCTTTTACTCCATCCTTTCATTTACTCCTATCTATTTATCTTATTAGAGGTAGCGCCATGCTTACAGTTCCTTTGGTCTGCAGCCGAATTGTGCCGGCGCATTCGGGTACCAGTACCTTTTTCCCACATAAGATCGGTGTGAAGTGGAGGCAATGCTGTCACAAGTTATGGTATTGTCGCGTTTTGTTCGGTTTATTAGAGTTCCCGGTGGCGTAAACCCATCACTTGACGTGACAGCACTGCCGAAACTTCACGCCGATCTTATGTGAGAACTGCGAGCCTAGCACGAAAAATTTCGAACCGTTCGAGTCGAAGATTCGACTTGCTAGTTTAATATAAAAGCATAAAACTTATTCTCTAGTATGAATAACTCCGGCATCTTAGGAAACCCTATAAATGTCTTGTCAATGCGCTCTTAATGTGGGGTAATATATTTAGTTACTTTTAACTTAGTTTTTTTTAGTCTTAACCTACAAACAAGTCAATAAAAAACATTCATTAATCTATTGTAAATACACCTTGCAACTCCACCTGTTTTTGCACCATGCTTGCCTTTAGTGTTTCCATATTTTTTTTTTTTTCATGAAACGTAAAGTTAATTTTTCTTTACGATATTTTAAAATCAAAAATATATATGTAATTTTTCATAAAACTAAAGATATTTATTTTCGTAATATATAAGTTCATCAACATCTTTCTTTTAACCACTTTGTCAATGTTTTTTTACATTTGCGATATAGCAATGGATATATTTTAAGAGTCTTATTAATTTTATTATACAAGTTAGTATACTATATATATCGATCGATATATCCATATCGATGACGGCGACCCAAGAAATCATCTATTAGATGTTTTACGTGCCCTAATGTGGCTCGCTAACACGAATTTATTCAAAATCCTCTCCCACAAGTATGGCAGTAGAGTTAACGTGAAGAGTTACATATGTATATGTATATTTGTAGGATGGCTTAAGTCTCTCTTTTCGTAATTGGCGTTTTATGTCTGGGGTTTTGAGGCGATTGTCCTCAAATATTTTGGTGCAGAACAGGCCGGCGCCGGGCGCTCAGTGACGTAAGCGACCAATAGATGGCGCTTTATTTTGATGTAAAAAATAAACCAACGTTCGGGCAGGACAACGTTTGCTGGGTCTGCTAGTTAATATATAAAGCTGAAGAGTTTGTTTGTTTGTTTGCTTGGACACGCTAATCTCAGAATAGAATAGAAGACTATAGTCTATATAGCATCATGCTAAAATTGAATTACCTAATTTTACGCGGACGAAGTTGCGGGTAAAGCTAGTTTATTATATAGATAGACCACGATGACTATTAAAGTAAGTCACCTATTAAATAGAACAAACTTCATTACCTACTTAATTACTACAAGGTGACTTGGTGACCTATTAGCTGGACATATTATAAATAACACAAAGAAATGATAATAAATCAGAAAAACGATTCAGCGTTAAAAAGATCGATCACCAGCTATCAGGTCCAAAATTTGAAAATTTGTTTCGATTTTAAAATAATACTGGGTATAAGGTAAGTAATATCTACAAATATTGTCAGGATAAAAATGGATATAAAACACTATATAATTGTAAGATATATTAATAATATTTAGTTACATACATTTTATTAAAAGTTATACATAATTTGTTAGAGGCCCCTATACAGCCACATTTTACAATTGTTTATCTATATAACAATCTATTGTTAAATATTTCCATGTTCACGTAAATTTAAATTATATGTTTTCTTAAGTTGATTGTTCGACTTTGAGCTCCCTCATTGGTATAACTTTGAGAAATAAAGCTGAAACGACTTATCTATTACATTCAAATAAAACGAATCTTGTTATCAACCTCTTTGTTTGGATGCAGGAGATGGACTCTGCAACAGTCAAATTAAATCTCCTCTCATTATCGTAAGATCAATAGTGATATGTCCAAAAGCGCATCAAGACACGCTTATATAAAAGGGTTCCGTATGTGATACGTATTTGTTAAATAACTTCAAAAGTTGTTGTCAAAAGAAATTGCGGGGGGGCACTTTAGGGGCAGACAGACGAACGGACGGACAGAGCGCAATTATAAGGGTTCCTTGTAGTTACGAAATCGTTAAGCACACGAGAGTTCGTAGGTTCGCCAAATTTAGTCACTTAATACTTCTGTATGAACAATTTTGTTATCTGGCTCAAATTTAATTATCTGCGGTTTTAAAAAATCATTATAAAAATCTGCCTCTCTTATTTTTATTAGATCTTGTACTAGTAATTACAGAGTAATGATGCAATTTTATAAGTTACGTGCTAGTTCTACAAGAGATTCCATTTCAGATACAGTTAATATATAAACTGATGGCAGAACTAGTAGGCTGAATGTAAAACGAAATAGAATTAGGAACATTTCTTGAATGCAATAGGAAAGAAATACTTTTGAAAATTATTGTTGCGTTTAATGAATTTTACGAGTGTTATTTTCAAAGTCGAATCTTCGACTCGAAGGGTTCGAAATATTCCTGCTAGGGCCTCTGTACAGTTTTTCGGAACGATTTATCGAATTGTGAATACCTATTAGTTAGACGTCTTAATAGTGGGAAAAATGGCATAGGAAGATTTAGTTAAATAATTTAATAATATGCTTTGTTTCCTTTTAAACAAATGTAAAAGATACATTTTTTGTATTCTCAAAATGTACATGTATGGAAACCATATCAAAATCAAGGTATATAGAATTATCGTCGACCTAAATTTTTAAACATCATATTAATCTGGTCCCTTTAATTTTTTTAGCTGAATATTCTAGAATTTTATTTATGAGTTTATTATTTGTATTATTTGTGTTCTAACTTCTACTAGGTATCATTTGTTACGATGAAAAATCGTTATGCCGATGTTTATTTATAAATTTGTTATTTTTCGGTGTAATATAAGATATAACGCGTAAACTTATACGATTTCTTATACAGTATGGTTAAAATATCACGTGTACATTCCTAATACCGAAGCCAGACATAACTCAAAGTGTTTGTACATTTTTGTCCTTAAAGATTACAAAGGGCTACAAAACTTTGAGCAGCTACACAAAGTCCCCGGCATACATGAACATTGAAATGATAACTTTCTAAAGTAATAATGTTTAGCTGGAACATTGTTTTAGCTCTAAGTTTCTGGAGGTGGGCGTGACAACTGACACCCGTACATCTGGCAGTATTCAAAACCTTACTAAGGAGTTTTGACTGCAGAAGTATTACAGATCAATTAATTCTCTCTTTAAATATATCAAGAATATTCTTGGTCCATGTGCTGCTTACATTAGTAGGTACGAGTGCACCGGTCGTTATCCAATGCAAACATTGTCTCCGTGCAGAATCAATTGCACTCCTATATCTGGTACTAATTAGAAAGTTATCTGTCCACGGCCCACTCCTCGGGTCACGATAACCTCTGGTGGCGTGACTAATGACGCGCACTGACGTCTGTTTGTTTATGTGACGAATATGTAAACATAATTGCCCACTTTAGGTATTAAAAAGATTTACAACTTAAGCGCTCTAATTAAATTTCTATGGTGCCTAATTGGAAACATACCGTACCAATACACAAACTAAAAGTATTGAGACATGGTTTGTGTGGTTCGAATGAATGAAATAGGTGTCTAGGTAGTTTTGCCTGTCCTAAGCCAGAATTAAAGTATGTAGGGACAACGGATCATGCTGTTTATATGATCTACACGTTAATATGTGGCAAGATCTCGGCGTACATAATAGTGAGCGTAAGTAATTTTTGTTAATGACGTGCGTCTACATTAATGTATCCATGCGTTGCGTACATAGTTAGACAACTTTCCCTTAATCTCACGTAGTAGTTAACTGTTATATTTAATGTTAATTTATTCGTAATATATGATTGGTGGGAGTCCATATAGTCGCAACATTGGCCCACCTTTGCGGGTCCATTCGTGCCACATGCCCAGCCCATTCCCACTCGAGCTTTGCTGACTTTTTTCCCACATCCATTACTCCAGTGATGAAACGCAGGGTAGTGTTTCGAACTCGATCTGTCCTTTTTACTCCTATTATGCTCGTGTTTAACACTTTTGAATAAAAAATAAAATAATAAAAAAACCAGAAAAAGTGTGTTTCAACTGGTTAAGTAAGAAGTATAAAGAGCAAAAAAGAAATTATTTCACCAACCAACGCAAATGATGTGCATCTAGTATACGTTAGTTCAGCTGAAATCACTACAAGTGGAATAATGAACATTATAGTATGAGTGTGTTTATTTCACCAACCCACGCAATTCCTAGGTCCATTGCTGAAAGGCATGAAACTGCACGGATGTAGTAGATTACAACGTTCCGGGATCGAAATGCTCTGCGTCCGGGCCCCAATACCATGGATTACGGTGACAGCCCCAAATTGGAGCAATTACACGCGAACCAGCAGGAAGTGTGTAGCCCGACGACGCTGTAAACACAAAAAAATAGAATTCACAGAGAAATAAACTTTGTTCTTCTTAAACTCTTATAATTAGTTTGACGTCGATTTAATTTTTTACAGATAATATTTGCAATGAACTTAAATTAAAATAGTAAGAATAATAAAGAAACTAATTATAAATTAAACTAAAGAAAATATTACGAGCCTCTTAATCCCTCTATTAAGAGCTTCAATAGCTCAACGGTATAAGGTATGGACTGAAATCCGAAAGGTACCCGGTTCAAGCCTCACCGCCGTTGGGGATTGTCGCACCCACTCCTAATACAAGCTTTTAATTTCAGCTTAGTAGGAGCGGAACAGGGAATACGTAAAAAGTATTCCTAATATTCTTTTAAAAAATATATATTACATAATGAAAACAGAACAACATGTTACAAAACAAAAAAATTGTGTATGTCAGCTCTGACGCACGACTGGAGTTTGCTCAGTGGGGAGCGTAACATCTGACGCATTCACTTATTACCTATATATAATATTATATATATTACTAATATATACCCATATTTTTTATACGACGTGCCTTATATCGTTTTTTAAGGAGTAAATTCCAGATAAGGTAACAACGCGTGTTTTTTGGGTCAAATCTTGGAAGTGAATTAAGAACCACTTCCTGGTGTTTGTTTAGGCTCAAATTTGGAGTACTTACGTATCTTCAGGAATATTATTTTTGCGTTTGTTCAATGCTTAAATTGATTAGGAGAATGATAAGATGACTGGTACTTTAGTACCTCGGACCTACCTAATATTGTTTATATTTAAGTACTCTGACAGTAAAAGCGTTTAACATATAAATCATTTTTAACTACTTTTTTACCTTTCAGTGGCACATATTACTGATTGCATAGGAAATAAAATAGGATACCTTATTAACGGTACAGGAGTTAAGGTGATAAAAAATGAATCTACTAAAAGATTTAATAAACAACACCTTATTTTACGCGAAGTCGTAACAGACTGTTAAAAATAAAAACTGTGAATCTCATACTTTTCCGTTGAATGCTTTGACCCTCAATCCAATGTTTCTATAACAACACTTTTATTTGTCATCTAAATTAACAAAGAAATATCAGAAAATTGGTTAAAAACACTTACGTAGTTTAACCTCCGTTTCCACTTTCCTTATAATAAATGGAACAGGAGGAAATAATCTCATGGACTCCTTCATTACTCTTTCCAAATACTTCAAACTACTCAAATCATCCTTTAGTAAGGGTCGGCTTGAATCTTTAAACACATCTCCTATCCTAAAGTATTAAAATAAATATGTTTTTTTTTTCGGAACTAATTGGCTAGAGCGTGGGATCATCATTATTATAATTTTGTAATAACATAATAATTATTTTATATCCTTGAGTTTGATGAGAATAATTTATAATTCATACTAATTGGTTCATAGTCTTTATGTCGGAGCCAGACATAGCTTCATTTGAATGTTCATGTAGCGTGGCCGGGGATTTTGTGTAACTTCACAAAGTTTTGTAGACTTCAAGGTCAGAAATGTATAAACACATTGAGTTATGTCTGACCTCGGTATTAAAATAATAGTTTGCAAGATTAAACGTGGAACTAGAATCTATGACCGACGTATTTATTACGTATTTATAAATTTAAACGGAAAGTAATTAAAATAGTGAAAACAAAGCGTGACATAGTAATAGTCATGTCATAGTCTGATACGTGATAAAAGTATTTTTTAAATAACTTCAATAGTCGTTAGGTTTCGTTTAAAATAATTTTCTTAATGTGATTTTAGCATGTTCAGTCAACGCTGAAAATTTCAAGTCTCTGCGTGTAGTAGGGCCCATATCGCTTGGCAAAACGTACGTTCACCCCTCGTGAAGAGGGGTGATATATATGATAACAAATATCATTAATCATAGAATAACACAGGATATAGTGTAGCACCTAATGGCCTGGCACCGACACAACGTCAGTAGGTGTCAGACACATTATATGACAAGTTCCTATTTTTGTTTTGCTTTTTGAAGTCGATTTCATGTTTAATTAAAACATAATTTATATTCGAAGGCCAAACGTTACCGAATTCTTTGTTGTTATTTTGTTTTCAATTTTGACGATTCGAATAAAACTTGCATTCCTCTCTTCAAGTACTCTAATAAAGTATTTTGTGAATTTAAATCATTTTTGTGTAAAGCCTTAGGTACAATGCTGGTACTTACTCTTCATATACCTTTTCTTGAACTTTTGGATATTTGGCTAATAGCATAAGAGTAAAGGAAACGCAGACAGCGGAAGTGTCAGTACCAGCTAAGATCATAGTAACAATTACTTCTCGTAGTTCTTCATTCGTATAACCCTTTTCACCACCGGATAAGTTGATTAATAAATCGAGAAAGGTTTGTCTTTGGTAATCAGCGAGGTCTGCAAAAATAAAATAATTCTAAAGAATAAATTCTGACTTCAACATTACATAAATAATTTCGTATATGCGTAATATGGCCAGGAAGAAAAAATATTTAATTGTAATGAATAAAGAATAATATACTTTGATAGACGTTAAAGTGCTTTTCTTCTAAGATCTTTGACTAAGTTTGTATTGTTCCCAATATTACCATTATTCAAAAATAGAGTCTCAAATTTTTCATACTTTTTCAAATTGCTTTGCCTGTAGAACACGTCTGTGCCCAAATGTTTGATGAAAAATAATACAACTCACCATAGTAATTATTTTTTTCTTTAACACTTAAGAGTCTCAAATTTTTCATACTTTTTCAAATTGCTTTGCCTGTAGAACACGTCTGTGCCCAAATGTTTGATGAAAAATTGTAACAGTCTCTGTAAAAATTTGATTATGCTATTATAGTTTTAGTATTTATTTATATATGTACATAAATAAATTATTTTTAATCAAAAAGAACCGTCTTCAAAAACTATCAAGAAAATAACAAGCAAAAAATTATTTATATTTTCGTTTGATTTAGTTGACACTTACTTATGTGTTGAAATCGGTGCGAGGCGAAATAGGTTCCCCGCTAAACCGTCGCAGATGGTACCGACTTTAACACATCAATAGGTGTCTACAAATCAAAGAATAAAAAAAAAAATTTTTAGTTCCTTGGTGTTTTTTTTTGAAGGCGGTTTTTTTATTTAAAAATATTTTTTAGTGGAAAGTAGATGTATTTCTTTTATGCTTTCTCCATGCTATCTTGTTTTTTTTTTGCTGGTGATATAGCATATGGGATAATAAAACCAGTTTTTGTGAGTTTTGAATAAATAATGTTAGATACTAATTATTTAAATTAATTAAAGTTACTTAAAACATCTGTGTTTCATAAAATATGTAGTAATTATCATTTGGTACTTAAACTATACTTATATATAATTGTAACTGCATACTGCCGGATAATTAAGTGTCGTTCGTAATGAAAAACACTACAGATATCAAAACAGCATTAGCATGCGCTTCTGTATGAAAATTATTAAAATTGCCTAACTAGACGTTAAGACATTAGAACGATACAAATATTTGCAAGGTTTTAGCGAATTTTCCAACCTTATATTGAAATTAGCTTACAAGGTGGCACTGTAACATACTAACACAGAAACTAATAAAGTTAAGTGAATGAAAGCTTGCAAAAAGCCGTTTACTGGTGTAAGGTACAGTTATTGTCCTTATTCGAGTTCCATTGACATGGTTCTGAGTATACTTTGACAATTAGCAATTAAAATATTTAGTAAAAAAATAAAAGGCTCAAGACCCTTGTAAGTTATTATAACTAAGGAATGTATTATTAATAATAAAAGTTGACAATGAATGAATGAACTTTTAAATTAATAGGTACGTCATCCACCCATTCCAACCAGCAAGCTGTATCCACGAAGACTTTTCCACGTATTTACTGGTTGGCTATCGTTATAAGCTTTGCCACCAAGGGTTTACTGTTTTCATTAGATACATTATAATCAACTGGTAATAGGAGTACAAATTTGTAACTAGAAGCAGGCTTATCAAATTTAGTGCTTCTTAATTTCATAGCGAAGAGTTCCCTAACTTAATAGTTGGAGATAAAAAAAAAGAATCTATATACACAATCATTAAGAAAAACTTGTTTTTAAAAATAGCAAACTGGAGTAAAAGTCTTTGCAAATGCCTCTGAAATTGTCAGGGCCAAATAACGCGTTGAAGCATCTCCCCTGCCGTTGACGCAGTGGGCAGTAACCCTGCCTTCTGCTACGGGGGTCGTGGGTTCGATTCCCACTTCCTGCTAGGTCAACATGAGGCAAGTCTTAATTGTGTCACGCTTTTAATCATTGCTACTGCGACCCGGGCCGCGTGACGCTAAGAAGGGCCCGCTTTGGTTCTAGCACGAACATTTTTGTCCTACTAACTTGTCGACTCATTTCGGTTCGAAAAGTTCTTAGCCGTCTGGAATACTTGCTACTTAAAGATATATTTGGAATCAGGTATTGACAGTACATTCAATGACTAAAAGTTGCAAAAATTAACTAGTATATTTAAGTAAGCATTAGTTATTATAAGAAACCCATATTCTACATTTCACATTTTAATAGTTTCTATCAATAGACAACGCCCAAATTTACGGTTTCACTACTTTTATATCAAAGGTTTAAAGTAAGTGAAGTAACAATTTCGAGGGTATTAATTTTAGTGTACGGAATCCTATTTAAAAAAAAATAAAGTATACACGTGATTCCTTATAATATCCGCTATCTTCTGGTAGAAAAAAAACATCAATCGATTACGAACGGAAAAACAGGCAAATAAAAGAAACCGATTTGTTTTAGCAAAATGGCCGGCCATCTTGGGAAGAGTTTCTACACGACGGTCAAACACCAAAAGGAAGGTGTAGGTGACGTACACGTTCGGTCTTATATGTATATGACCGCACTCAATATAGACTATTTGATCGCAATCATTAACAGAGTAAGTATGAAGAAGACTATAACTTATGACTATATCAAATTCCTGTATGAACTTTCCACAGTCAATTGACTCTTTTAAAAATAATATTTAGAAAAACACCAATAAACATCTATTTCTTACCAGAAGTTGGAATATGGTTGATATAATTTCGTGCTTCTGATTTGTTGAATGAAAAAAATGTTAAAATTGTATTAAACATCGCAGAACCTAAGCAAGGTGACTGAGTTATTCACTGAATTTCAGTACCTTATAATATTCCAGTTGGCCTTTATACAAAGCCCTATTCTCGAAGCGTCACGCTTGTACTAGTGAGTAGCAATTTAAATTGTCCAAAAGCTAGGTGGGTCCTTAAATGTAAATCCACTCTTTTACTCTTAAGGTAAAGAGCCTAACCACTGATTAAGCCACGACCTCCCTCCTCCTCATGATAATTGATTACCTAAACTTAACTTATTAAATACACAACCTTTTAGTATTTATTTGTATAGAAGTTACCGTTAAGAATCTGCAGTGCAGTGAAAAACCGATTGTGGTTGCTAACAATTTTACTCTTACAATGTTGCATTGACAAACATTGTAAGAGTAAAATTGTTTTGAACTAATATGAATAAAGAAATATGGAGATATAGAACACAAAAAAAGCTTACAAGAGATTCTGCCAAGCCCATGATTAGATGGGAAAGAATAAATGAAGAAAAAATTTAACTAGATGGATTATAAAAGCCATTTTGATAGAAATGTCTGTTCACTAGTTTTTAAAAATAGTCTAACCGTAATATTGTATACAATACTGTTGTGATACAGTTAAGGTACTGTTAAGTTTATACCTGTATCAGTAAAGACTATTTGGTTAGAAACGCTGAGCGCAATTTCACTAACAAACTGTATATAGGGTTATATGTATTTACTTATATGTATGTATATTCTCCATAAAGATCTCGAATCTTATGGTGTCAATGTAATATAAAGTTTAGTACTGTAATTTAAAGTTTATTAGATATTTATATTTTTAACATCGTAATATGTCATTTTAATCATAAAGATTATTTATATATTAATATGTTCAAGAGTCATTAAATTAGCTTTAAATGTTCTGGAACATAGCTTGAGCAGATGTCCATGGGCGTCGGTAGGCACTTCGGTGCCTGCTGCCTGCTCGTTTGCCCGCTTGTAACATAAAAAAAAACTTACGTTTTTGTTTTAGGTATTATACACATATTCATTACTCGTTATTAAAAAATATATTTCAGCGTTACAAATATATACTCCAAATTTATACTAGTATAAACTATATATATTTATATAGTATAAAGCTGCAAAGCTTGTTTGTTTGTCTGCGTCAACGCGATAATCTCGGGAACTATTGGTCCGATTTAAAAAAAATATTTCAGTCTTAGATAGCCCACTTATCGACGAAGGCATAAACGCCATATATCGTCACGCTGAAATTGAATTTGTTCATTTACTTAATTTTATGTTATACTGGGCTATTAACGCACCTTTATATAACACAAGTTGTATGCTTAATTCATACGATTCAAAGTTTACTTAAAAGTATTTATAGTATCTTTTCCTTCTTTTATACATGTACATATAACAGCGAATGGTCACCTATCACAAAATCTCGAAAGCCACAAGACATATAAAGATGAAACTGGCCAAGGAGATTGTTTATAATTAATGGACATTCGGTAAAAAGAATTTTTTGATAGGGCCAGATTAAGGAAATATAAGGATTCTCGCGTAACCTTCCTCGGATGAAGTGGCGGGGAACAGCTACTACTGATTAAAAAAAGTCAAATAGGTATGCAAAATTTACGTTGAATTTAGTAGTATAAATGAGGCCTACGTAACCATGTTAGATGTTATTGCAGACCACATATGTGCGTCCGCTACAGATATTCGACATTTCATGCCGATTCGAGAGTACGTGCACACCTACTTCGCAACATTCTTTTGAAATAGGAAATGTTTTGGCAGATAGTTTCGTAGACACATATTTTTGCAATGGGTTTGTGTGAAATGCAGACAAGGGACTGCTTTTTTAGGGTTCCGTAGTACTACAAATAACCCTTATAATATCGCTCTGTCCGTCCGTCTGTCTTTCCGTAAGGTGGTCCAACATTTCCAAACTATTGAACATAGAGACTTGAAATTTTCCATGTTGATAGAACATGCTAAAAACTCACTAGGAAAATTATTCTGAACGAAATCGGACAACAACTTTTGAAGTTATTTAACAAATAGGTTTATAGCGTATCATATACGGAACCCTTCTATATAAGCGTGTCTTGACACGCTCTTGGTCATTTTAAATTAAGTTTTCAATGCTTAAAGAACACCATACAAAAGTACAGAAGATATTGTTGAGCCGTTTAGAAATAGATTACCCTGTCCGTGGACAATAGAATTTAGACTATTATAGAAAAAAAAAACTTACGCGTCGAATTGATAACCTACTCCTTTTTTGAAGTCGGTTAAAAAGTTTTTTTTTTATTATGGGTTAAGCGGGCAAACGAGCATACTTGTCACCTAAGTGTTCATCGTCGCCTATGGACACCTACAGCACCAGGGGAGCTGTTAGTGCGCTGCCGGCTTTTGAGGAATTTGTTTATCCGCCTTTTGAAGATCTGCAAGTTGTAAGATTGAGGGAACACCCAGGAAGATACTAGGGAAACCGTGGACTAAAGCGGATTCTATTTATTCATCTCTATGAAAATATGCCTCTTTAAGTAAAGTACACAGCGTTATAATCATAGTATGAATTTTAGTATTAAATCACGGATTCGTACAAAGTAATATAACATTTCTGTGCTTTTATAGATATTAATAGGACCGTGATATTCTATGCATTCGCTGTTCTATACAGTTCTTAGCATGAGAGAGAATAGACAGAAATGCTTTAGTTATAAAAATTGCACTTAAATTATTATTATAGCGCGCATTAAAAAATTTTAAAGTATACATTTCGTTAGGCAAGACTAACAAGTTTGAATTGAACTAGAGTACGAAGGTTAACGGGTCAGCGAGCAACTATATCTCTTTTATACCTATACATTTGTACGGCCTTGCATATTTCACCGTATATATCGCGAAAATACTAGCGGCGAAAGAGATAAATCTGCAAATGTATACACACCAATCTATCGTTTAAATTATAGCTCCCAAAGGCATACAATCGCTTGCCGACGAGTGATCGATGATCGCGCCTATACCGGCTACGTGTAGTCCGTCAAAAAACAATGAGTATTCACCCTTGTTGCTATATTTATACAATTTACATTTCCGTGTAGCCCCAACGGTTACTACCCATATTCGACGGTGACTTTATTGAGCCAATAAAGGTAATAGAAATGAGTTCCTCTCGCGCGTAAAATTCTTGCGTGAACACTAACACGCGCGGGCCTAAACTCCCTTTATCATTTCCGTGTTAGCGATGTTTTTGTGCGATTTTACAACGTACACCGCGTTTATTGCTTTCAGCTTTTATGAAGGATTGCATTTGTAGATGTAGAATTTTTTATGTGTAACTTTTAATGTCAGCGACGCATCGTCACGCGCAAATGTCTCCGCGTCTCTCTCCCTACTCGACTCGAGCTCGAATACCTACATACATGTATATCATTTTTTACTACGGTGTGTGTTATTACTTATATGTTATGCACTATTCATACATAATTGTACACTAGTATAAATGTGAATGTAACTATGTCTTTTACGTTTCCACGTCTAAACTGCTGAACTAATTTTGATGAATATCAGGTGAATAATAACAAAACGGTACAGAGATAAATTGGACCTTGGAGAATAACATTGGCTACTTTTTGTAGCGAAAATAAAATTTTAAATTGGTGAAGTAGGGGTTGAAATGCGAAGTAAACAACGCGGATGAAATCGCTCAGCTAGTAGTAGTATATTCCCGCATATTCCTTTGTTCCTTATCCGCAAACTCGAAACCCACTAACAATTTATTCGTTCATTCCACAAACGTTCGTTCATTTCGCAACAAACCATTCGGCTTAATTAACTCATGTTAGAATTCCCCGTAGCTTAAGATCGCTGGACTAAATGCAACTCCTCAACGCGAGCGAATTTTGTTGCTGTTAAAACTAAGAGCTATCCAGAAGGGGAATTGCGTGTTCTTCGTTTTCACGTAACTAATTTTCATATGCTCTTCAACTTTTTTTTATTTTATCCTCGTTATATATAAAACATTTTATTATTTCCATTAGAGGAAGAACCAAACGTTTTTATTTGATCTTATCTTTATAGCTATCACAATTTTGAATGCTGAAAACGTTTTTAGTACGTCTTTCTAGACATCATTTTCAATAGAATGAGATAGCTCATCTATTTTTACGAACTTTATTTCTATTTTAAACCATTTTCAACTGGTCTACTGGAGCGACGACATACTTAAAGTGGCGGGTAGAAATTGGCTGAGAGTAAGATCGAACCAAATGAAGACTACATTCGGTAGCGGATACGTAGTGGCTGATATGATGATGATAATGACAATAACGATGATGGTAATGAATATGATGACAATAATGATGATGATAATGATGATGATGATGACGATAATGATGATGATGACAATAATAATGATGATGATGATGATGACGATAATAATAACGAGAATGGCAACGACTAGATAATACATTTGTTGTTTTTGACTAATCAAACTGTTTTGTTTGTTTCGTCAAAAGTACCGTGTGCCGTCTCCGAGACTACATAAATGTTGATGTTAATTAATAATGGAGATGAAATCCTGCCAAATGACGTTGAATTGAATAATTGACGGCTTTAATCCGTTTCGGGATCCGGCAATTTTATTACACCGTTTGTATGACTGTTGAACGTTCGTGTTTTCCTTTTACCAGTTCTGTAGGCAGCTTTTAATGCTCGCTGATAAACTGCTTGATAGCGAAGTCCCCGATAAACCTTCATGTTTGGAATGGTAATAATGAAATATTAAACTTATGTTTGTCATGCACTGTGAAAGGATAAATTAAATTACATAAGTTGTCAGTCAGTTTATCAGCAAGCGATAAAGTATGTCTTAAGTTACGAAATTGATCACCTACAGTGACAAACAAATGCATCTAAAGTCTAGACGTTAAAATTACTTCGCATACTTTGAATCTTGTCTCCAAATCTTTGTCCCTTTTGTACATAAAAACAATTTTTAAGTAAGAGAGACTGAAGTCCATAAGGTACTGTGTGTGTGAAACATGTAAGTCAGAAATGTTATTAATTTTTTTGTTAAACTCAGGACTTTAAACGAGTTCTCAGTACATAGAAAATGCGGACTGTAATATTTACTGTACTCGAAACTCAAATAGCTGGATAACAGTGCACTCCTCTGTCTACATTTTAATTTTAATTAGAACAGAAACAAGATTTGTCGCATTTGAAGTCTCCCTAGGCCAAACCATCGGGAGATAAAAATTGTGACTCAACTATCCAGCGTTTTTTTTCCGCTTCCCGCGTCAGGGAAAACTTTGAGAGCATCTGTTAGCGGGCGGTCGCCTTCTACGATTCCGGGAAGAGTGTAAAAAAGTGTTAGATAGTCCATTTATCGAGGAAGCCTAAAAGCTATATATATTTCATAACGCTAAAATTAAATTTGTTTTTTTTTTACCTAATTTTGCGCTGACTAAGTCGTGGGCACAGCTAGTTTTAATACGATGTCAAATAAACCAACTTAACTCTTTTACCTTTCAATTTTATAACAATTTCATAATAAATCGTAAAATAAACTGTACGCAACGAAAGTCAGTCAAAACGCTTATTTGGATGAATGTATTGCTAAAGCTATAAAATTTCGCAACGCACACAACGTGAATGTAACCTCCGTGGCTGTAAAAAGTCAAAGAGGTAACCTAATAACAAATCGTGCCTGTTTTAAGGTTGCTCATGCCTGCCCATTTATTATTTGATTAGCTAATATTCTGATAATAAAACAAGACTTAAAGTTGAACTTTAATTGTCTGTTGTCAAAGTTGATACTTATTTTGTGTCTTTCAATAATTATTTCTACATTAAGTATCAATTATTTTAATGATAAAAAGGTCAACAAATTATGGATTGTATACAGTTTGTGTAGTTTGTTAGGCAGTAATCTGAACGATAGAGTAGTGGCCAACGCCATCTATTTATTTTTAACCGCAATTGCTTAGCAAGAATTTGGCTTTATTTTTCACCCATTCTATTATTGTTTTGGTAGCGGGTGTGTAAATAAGATTTCTTATAGACTTACAAACGGACGGGCGTTTTTTAATAGAATTTAATATCTTTAGGCTTGCATTAAATCTTATTTCAAAAATTTATAACATGATTAATTTAAATACATTCGTCGTTAAGGTATGTCCGTGTGATTATTACTTTATGGATTTTTACATACATATAGATACTTAAAATTTTATTAATATTTTATATGAATAGATATATAATGAAAAGCGTTTATGGAATTGAAAAAAAAAAACTTCATGGTAACACGAAAGATTTTGACTTCAAAAATGCTTGAGACTCAAAACCATTTAAATGCGTTTTCAAAATACAAGGGTTCCGAAATCTACTAAATAAATTCTTCTATTTGGATTGTCGAATAAAATAAATATTTAAAAAATAGTTCAAAAGATGTTGGTTATTAATCATAATTTGCCGCCCTACTGCAAACTAAGAAATGTTTTATGTTCGAAATTCAAAATTAAAAGACTATGGAGTTTGACAAGTAAAGTTGTTTGACATTTCTAAAATATAATGTGTTTTTAATCGATACCTGATTTGGGATACAATACGTTAATTATAACAAATTTTTCCATTCGAAAAAGTAAAAAAGGAACAAGGTATTTTGATAGTAGGTAATATGTATTTAGCAGTGCTTTTTAATTATAGTTAAAAACAGTTACGTACATATTTATATACTGAGATCTATTTTGGATTAAGTTTTCAATGAAGTTAAATATTGATTTATAAT
The DNA here is from genome assembly GCA_024363005.1 of Charaxes varanes. Classification (NCBI taxonomy): domain Eukaryota; kingdom Metazoa; phylum Arthropoda; class Insecta; order Lepidoptera; family Nymphalidae; genus Charaxes; species Charaxes varanes. The sequence continues at coordinate 5,082,043 of JANCMC010033613.1, forward strand.
ATAATTGATACGATACTACATAGGTTTGATAACAATTCGCATAAACTAAATAAATCACAAATATTGTTGTGAATATTAAAGCTTAATTAAAATTGTGTTGGGACTATGCTTTCTTTTTTTTAGATCACTTTATAACTTTTTCTTTTACAATGTTTGTACTTGTCTATAGATGTAGTCTGTTTTTGTACTATTATTAATATAATAAAAAAACCATGTAAGTTGATAAATTCTTATATATAATAAAGTTTTTTGATCAATACATTGAAATAAGACGTTGTCTCCTGCACATGAAAGCTTGCAGCTTTGCTCTGCGAGGCTCACCTTGCAGGTTATCCATGTAAAATGTGCATTTGCCTAGTTGCTGTAAGAGTGGTAACGGCTCGACCGATTTTCATGAAATTTTGCGTGCATATTGGCTAGGGTTGAGAATCGGTCAACATTTATTTTTCATACTCCTAAGTGATAAGGGTGGCCCCCCCGGACGGAGTCGCGGGGCGCAGCTTGTAATTATATAAACTTAAGTTATCGTCCTAATAATTTGCGAACGCGCGATGCGAGCTTACTTAGATCGAACGAACACGTGATCAAACATATTGATGTCTAATAGCCACTGCACACGTATCGATAAATATATAAATAAATATATAGGATATATGACACACGGACGGAACTTAATGCCTGTGTTATAGGTAACAGCCACTTGTTATACACACGCACGCACGCGCACATACACAAAATATTATGTTACTTCATAAAATATAACTTATTAATTGCTAGGTACTAGTACATTTTTTAAGTTTGTTTTTAAAATATGAATATGACTGACAAAATATATCCAACTCGGCCTCTTTGAACACATTATTATAAGTCTTTATTACCAAACATCATTTTTTTTTAATTTACTGTATTTTTTTTTTAATTTACGTGTGTAGTTGATTTTTTTATTGCCAACGGTTCGAAGAAACTAGCAAGTCTTTTTTTTTAAATTACTTTATCTTAGGGCCTATGTGGGGAAGGTCGCAGCTTAATCAGTGGCCGTCCAATTGCTAGGGTAAACAGTTCTTACTGCGGCTAAGAACTGTTTACCCTAGCTGTAACAGGTGGCTGTTACCTATAACACAGGCATTAAGTTGTCTACCTTAGGAACAGAGGTCCTTGTGTCATATAGTCCTGTATATATATTTATTAATTATGTTACAATGCATCTTGTATAACCGTTGTAAACATATCAAAAGAGATAATAGTGAAGCCTGCAGATTATCTCCTTACACAAGCAAATGTTGAATGCGACGTTGATAAGCGATTAAGTTCGAGACACGAGATTATAGTATTGTACCGATGTAAACAACTTATGTTTGGTTGCTTGAAGTGATCTTGTTAAAGTTTAAAGATTTTCATTTTTTAGTGCGGAACCCTGAATATTTTCCTAAAACGAACGGACAAATTTACCTTCCGCTTGTTTATTATTAAAAAAATCTATAGAAAGCGGCCAGTAGATGAAATAAATAGCATTATCTCTAATAATGATCCTCAAATTTATGAATACGTTATATAAGTCAGTATCTATTATACGAACGATTCGCGTTTCTCCTAAACTCAAAAATAATATGCACTCATTACATGATCGTATAACCTTATTATTTGACAGGTACACCAGCATCAACTTGATGATATCACTTAGTCAATAAATGTATTATTTAAACGATTGCTTAAGGCACTTATACACGATGTTCGAGATCAAATTGCCGGGCGATATAATTGTAGCGTGACGAGGAACAGCGCCAAACTGTCGGCCTTTTGTTAAATTTATATAGCCCAAAAATACGCAAAGTGCAGAGAGAGAAAAAAGCAGTCTGTTTTGGCTATTCACAAAAGGTTCATTAAATGCTCTACCACAACCAACTTGAAAAGCGACTGAACTGAACTTAACCATATTCAAATTTACACTTCTAGTGTACATTTTAAGCCTGTTTTTGATAAATGCTTGAAAATATTAAAACAACAAACTTAATAAGGACTGGTCATAAACGTGACATGCAAATATTATCATCATTTTCACAGAAATAAATAAAAAGAAAACCGCTTCAAGTAATTAAAAGCATATAAGTATATAGTGAATCTGACCCTGCCTTCCACTCTGTGGGTTGTGGATTCGATTTCAGCCTAGAATCTGGGTATATTTTGTATATGTGTGTATTTATATATTCCTAAAAACAAATAATTTTTTTAACTATATAGTATTGCAGGCGTCGAGGTAGTTCATATAACACACAACACGCACACATTCGTTAAATTAGCTACCTTTGTGATATATGTTTATGTGTCATATAGTCCTATGTATGTATTTGTATGTAGTTTATTATTGATCTTGAAGTTAGTAAGATGCAAAGGCAGGCACATTTAATTACACAAATTCCAATGATGTTTTATTCAAAAAGACTACAATAAATTAGAGGTAACTATATATACATTAACCACTATAATTCATCTTTTTTATTCGTGTCGCGTGTAAAGGCCCTAACTTTCAAACAGCCATATTTCAAAGAACCCACGAAACGATACATTAACGTCGATACTCAGACACGTAGCTATTCGCAACTTGATGCATTGCTGTTTCATATCTAATTGATGTATTCTATCGTTGAATACTAATATGTTCGCGTCGTATACACGGGCCTTAACTTTTGTAACGTCGGTCATCTCATTTAACTATCATATATCAAATAAGACCCGAAACGATGCATTAGCGTCGATACAGTGAGTCATCGCCATTTGCAATTCGATACATTAACGCTCTGTCGACAAATTGTGCCATTACTCTGTGAATTTAGCCAAATATTCGACTGATTTAGAGATGTGCAGGATACGATGTATTGGAATCAAATATCGATTTTATTGGTTTCGATTATAAAGACGGATACAAATTTACTTTTGATAAGCGATTGCGTAATAAATATTTTGGTAGTAATACTTTCATTGTATAATATTTATTCTTCTTCCATTTGCAATTTAATTCATTAACGCTGTGTCGATAAATTGTGCCATTACTGTGTGAATTAAGTTAATTATTTGTCTGATTACTTATTTGAGTAATAAATAAAATTTCATTTTATTTCACATGCATAAAAATGAAAAATATGTGATGTCCCATCAAGAGTTTCGAAAATGTCAACCTGTGACAAGTACGGAGGGGAGGGGGGGGGGGGCGTATAAATCGTGACGTAATTGACCCCCTAATAAGCTTTTTGGGCTGCAACAATATATTAAAAGCGATGTTTGCCAACAAAAAACTTAGAAATATAGAAAAGTCCCTCCTTTTAGCAATAACGCCGCCTTTACACTATCATATTATTGTTTTATCTGTATACATTTATAATTGTCTTTACCTAAATGTGTGTGTAGTAAAGTGCTTATGTATCTACCAAACAGAAATTAGCTCGTATTCGTACAGAATTTACTCGTACATTTAGTCTAATACGCCGAGAAATTTGACAAACATGTAACGCGAGAAGGAAGTCAGGATGGGTAATCATGTGATAGATATTATGTGAATACGCTAAAACTCGCACGCAACTTTCTCACGAGCTTGCGCAACCGGCCGTTTTATAGTGAATTCCGCTTTTATTGGCCTTGATACGCGAAACCGTGCGACAACGTGCCATTAAACGATATTTAACGAAATCTTTTTACAAAGGTGCCTTTAGAATAGACGCCCTTCGTTGTAATCTTGTGTAATATCACGAAATCGACTTAAGAGGCGGAATTCTTTTTGTTTTTTTATTCCAAAACAAAAAATCATACTTATCTCGGACATACTTAAAGAAATCCTAATATTGAAATATGGTCAAGATTTGGAATTTTTTTGCTCGATGTAGTCAATTTATCTAAATGGCCCGTTTTATATAATAATAAAATTACTTAGTCGATCCAAAAGCCCTAAAAAGGGAAAAGGACATTTTTGGAGCCCAGTTCTATAACTTTTTTGTTGTCGAAAAGAATGTTAGGAATACTTTTTAGGTATGTCTAATATTCCTTCTTCCCCCTCCCACTGAGCTTAAATTAAAAGCTTATATTAGGAATGGGTGCGACAATGCCCCAACGGCGGTGGGGTTTGAACCGAGTACCTTGCGGATTTCAGTCCCTACCTTATACCGTGAGCTATTGAGGCTCGGATCACTCAGTTTTTAATGTTAGTAAAAGATGCAAAGTTACTTGCGTGGATAAAAAAAATCGCATTATTCGTGGTATGATATTCAAATTTTACAGAAAAAAATAGTAGTAGCGAAGGGGTTAACTCAGAGTTTCGTGTCTTAAAAGGCCCTAAAAGGACAGAAAAAAACAAGAGAATATATTTCAATGCGTATTTTCGTCTCTTAACGAGTACAAAAAGGAAAATAGTAACAGGGAAGTGATTTTAATCTGGAATTCCGTCTCTTAACCTTCCCGATATTGTTTAGTTATATTGTAATACCTAAGTAAGCGATTAGTGGCGCCTTTGCAATCGTTAACGATTGTATAAGCAATGACATTGATCTGGGAGATAAAGCGATACTTTTCTCGATTCCCAAAAAAAATCTATACTTCATTTCAAACTGGGTTACCGTCATGTTTGGTAACTTTAGATTTCGTTGTCAAATTAATAATTCAGCCTTCACAGACCAATATTCCCTGTTTTGTACTTAAGTAACGTGACATTGGCGGATTAAATTATGCCCAATTGGAATAAATAAGAGCGAAAAACCAAGAATTAAATGGAATTAGAGGTAATTTTTTACAGCAATTACCTTTATTATGAATAGTTTATGCTTTTTTGAATACTATGCAATTCAAGGTCAAATTCAATGTGAATAGAAAAAATTAAGGTCAAATTCAATGTGAATAGAAAAAATTAAGGTCAAATTCACATCCATTCCCAAACCGCTTAAACGTATGAACGCAATTCTAGCCAAAGCAGTTTTAGTTTAATACCGGAGCCAGACATAGCTCAAAGTGTTTGTACATTCTTGACCTTGAAGTCTACAAAGTTCTACAAAACTTTGTGAAGTTACACAAAGTCCTCGACCACACTAGATAATCATTGAAATGATCATTCAAATGACGCTATGTCTGGCTTAAGCATAAGAAATATTGTATAAAACCTATAACAGCATGGTAAAACAAGATAAATCATTTATTTTTATTGTTTGGTTAAACCTTGGGTCCTTGAAGACTTCAGTCCATCCTTTTTACCGTTGAGCTAAAGTGATTCCGTTGCAATGGACTGTAGTCTCGAATTTATAAAGACCATCTTAACAAGGATAAAAGATGTCTTAGGGCTTCTACTACACAAATAAAGCGTTTTTTTTACTATATTGGAACTCCTTTAACCCACGAAAATTTTAGATTTGGAGTCTCGATATTGTTTATGGTTTGATTTTTTTATTGATTGACGTTGTGGAATCGTTACCTACAGAGATAAAAAAAAGCATTTTTTCGCCTCCAATGCATTCCTTGCGATTCGGTGTGAGATTCTTCAAGTCGCAAGAGATAAATGTTTGAAAATACGCGGTTTTCTTTATATTTAAAAATAATTTTAACAAAAGAAAAGTTCCCGTTTCCGTAAAAAAAGCCTCCGAAATTAACAAAATCGTTGTATCCATGGTACAAATTATATAATGTATGCTAATCATAACTGAGCTACCGCTATAAATATGTATTGTTAATTGGTACCCGTAATATTTCGCATAGGTACCATCGGATATATGTTATTGCAACGATGGTTGATATCAAATAAACATATTGTCATTTATAATTTTCACTAAGCGCAGACACAGCTGCATGCTAGAGCTAGTCGAAAATAGAATATTCAACGTTGAGCCACATAAACGAACGCTGACTTGGAATCATTTGTAACTCTCATGCATTTACACAAAGTCCCCGGCCATACTACATGATCATTCAAAAGATCATTCAAATGAAGCTATATCTGGCTCCTGCATCAGGCTAATTTGGTATGACTGCTGCGGCTTAAGCAAATATTTACATAAATTTTCCTCATTATTATTTTTCCATACGTTTTCCCGGCACAGTCTGATTTTATCAGCCCTTGGACAGCTGTGCTATCAGAAGGTTCGTTGTAATGTTGATACATAATGGTAACATTAAGATTTAAGTAAAATTTAAGCCTTGTAGTAAATATTGTATATTACACACGTATAACAATAACAGAAACAATTTTAAAAATGCAATGAATGTATTATATGTATATACTTTCAACCCTTTAATATGTATGTATTTATATATTTCTAAAAAAATATTTGTGTATAACAGGCGGCTGTTACCTATAACACAGGCATTAAGCTATCTACCTTAGGAACAGACGTCCGTGTGTCATATAGTCCTGTATATATTTATTATTATTATTATAATCTTCACGGACGTAAATGCTCCGTTTAAACGTTTGTGTGTTAAAAGAATACCAAATATTTAAGTAAAGTATTAAGTACCTAAGTAGTATTTAATGAAAATTTCGTGAAAGGGGTCGGTTTTCGTTCCTTTCATATGCCTAACAGTGTGATCTTTTAGTGTAAGAAAATGCATTATTTAATTATTGTTAAGATTATTGAGTCATCTTATGTAGTGGTACAGCCCATAAGGTAAAATAAAAAATAATAGTAAAACGAAAGTAAATTGAACGCGCTCAATTTTACTTTTATTTTACCATCTTCACTATATTTTGGCCCAAAAGCCATAAATATAGTGGAGTAGTACCGCCATTTTCTAAATCAATTTTTTTTTCGAAAAGTTGTGTCCCTTTTTCGATTTTTAAAAACACGACAATAATGAAATTCATACAACATTGCAAGCGCGTTTTAAGTTCTAAATATGAAAAGGCGACAATAATGAAATTTCGTACAACATTGCAGGCGCCTTTTTTTTCTTAAATTTGAATATCCGTAAATTACAAATTTCGCGTATTCTTTTTGCGAATGTAATAACACATCTGTGTGGTTTTGTCTCAAAATTTTAAAATATTACCAGAGCGGCCGATAGGGGTCGATCTGAGAATACTGCAAACTGTGCATTGGGGTTGAATGATTTATTTTGAATTTTTGATGGCAATTAAAAGTTATGTTGCAATTTTTATGGTAATTAAATGTAACGTTGCATTTTTGATGATAATTAAATAAATATATAAAATAAATAAATATATACAGGACTATATGACACACGTACGTCTGTTCTTAAGGTAGACAACTTAATGCCTGTGTTATAGGTAACAGCCGTCTGTTATACACAAACATTTTTTTTTAGACATATATAAATACATACATATGGATAATACACCCAGACTCGAGGCGGGCGGGGTCCGGTCGTGAAGTGGTAATTTCGCAACACATTGTGGGTCGCGGGTTCGTTCCTGGAAGGGGCGGGGCATGATTAACGCGTTATTAACATAACTTTTTGGGGCATCACACTAATAGTTTAAGTTTAATCTAGTTAGTTTGTTACGTTTCATTTAGTTTGTATCATGTAAGATTACTGTTTTTTTGTTCATTTCTTTTGTGTGATGATGGCAAATAAATATCTTTCATTTCATTACGAACAAACTCTTCAGCATTATACACTAAACTTTCTAAACTAGAACTGATTTTTACATACATATGTCATCAAGAGAAGTATAACTAAATTGAATTTTATTCACTAAAATAGATTATAATGTCTACCAGAGACAATTTAATGAAAAATATTATTACAAAGGATATCATGTTATCAGGCTCAAAAAGTAATAAAGGGCAGTTGACATATCCTACATTGCGCAAGCGGGACCGGAAGCTACTATTACAACGCAATATATAATCACACATAAAGTGAGTTAATATATTAAAATACATAATCTGTTACTATATTGCCATTTTCATCGAATTATAAACTGAATAAGTTGTAAAGGACAAAAAGTTTTTTGCGATTTTCAATTTAGGTTAGTTTAGGCCTAAGCACGCGATTATTATGTAAGTAACAATGCATGAGGAAGTCATTTAAGTAGATAACTAGGTTAAGCAGTGCTTACCGCGGTCCAGTTGGCCCGGGGCGGCGGTAGTCACTTGAGAGTACCGCCTGCGCGTTTGCCCCTTGTTACATAAAAAAAAAAAAAAAAAAAAAACATGCTAAAGGCTCATTAGGTAAATTATTTTGAGCAAAATCGGACAACTTTTGAAGTTATTTAAAGTGAAATTCGAAATCGTTTATTTATATAAACTTTTTCGTAAGCTCTTATAAACGTCATATCTATAATATTATTATTTTTAATCAATTAGTAACATCATTAACAAATTCCCTTATACTAAATTCTGATACGGAAGCCTACCCAATATATTAAAAACGCTCGTTTCTATTCACCTTTAAAAGTTTTTTATCTTTTTATCGAGCCAATTAGAGTGTTCCCTCCTAGACAAATCCGGTGTGATCTTCGTATTTCATAAAAAAAATCTGAACAAGCGGAGTAGAAGCGAATCTGGAGTTGGGCCGCTTGCACTAAGCGATCAATACTCGGCTTCACGCAAACTTTTTGTTCTCAAGAATTTCTATTTTTAGCTTACTTCAACGGGAAGATCGTTCGATCCGAGGCGCATTTTTAATAGACGATACTTCTTAAACTATCTATTTATATCTCGGCGTTTCAACGGGCGTTGTAAATATTAATTTAAGGAAACCTTTTTTTTTTTATATAACAAGGGGCAAACGAGCAGGCGGTACTCTTAAGTAACTACCGACGCCCATGGACAATTGCAACACCAGGGGGATCGCAGATGCGTTGCCGGCCTTTGAGAATAGCATACTCATATGCTCTTAGATGGAGCAGTTAGTTAGGCTTTTAAATGTCTATATATATAAGCGAAATGTAACCTATTACGGAATCTCTAAAACAGCGGGACTTACAAATATGAAATAAGGCAGTAAGATAGATTGGGTTCAGTCTAAAAATTCACTCCAAAGTATTCACTTCTACACGCCTAGTATGTAGACGCAATACACACAAGCTCGACAATAGCTTTGGCTTTTGAATCATCGCTTTCAAAGCGTTACATACACACAGGCACGCATTGCAATGAATATTTACTTTAACACATTAAAATAATGGAATTTAGTGCAGGGGCATGCATTTTTAGACTGAACGCACGTTCATCGTTAGTATACATTCACTAAGAACGGATGTTTCGATACGGGCAGGTTAGGATGTCTGAGGGCATGTGTAATTTTACGCGAAGTCGCAGAAAACAACTAGTCTAGGCTAGCTAGGCTATCATATAAGTTGAATTTATATTTGTAATGAAAATAGCTTTATTCAAAATAGCACCAGAAAGAGAAAAAATTGGGATGAAGATGAGGCAAATAAAAAAAAAATGTTTTTACCCCACAGCTTTTAATAAATTAAATTTTTCCCCACGACATGATACACCTCTATTCTTCTCCAAATTTTCAAGCAGTTTAAAGCCTTTATTTTCAGTTTATTGGATATCCTGTACGTCATATATTGTTTTCAGATGATCGGAAAAGATATTCGAGACGAAAATAACACAGGATATAGGAGCAGAGATATTGCTTGTTTTGATATTCCGGCGCGCCGAAAGATATAGGAAAAACATGCCGTATTTTTCCGGAATCCAATATTGGCAGACAAAGGCCACCTCGGGCAAATGAATTCGACGCAATTAAATAACCGCCGGCTCGTGCAACCGGTTACAAAGACACTAAAAGAAGAGCCGGCGCAAGATTTTTAACGTAAAATTTTAAAAAAAAATCTGAACATTACGATCTCCTTAAAGAGAGCATACCGTATAAAGAAATATATGAAACTTGTTGTTACCCGCGACTTGTACACGTAAAAATAGGTGAAAAACATTACTGTCATGTTATATTGCCTATAGCCTTCCTCAATAAATAGGCTATCTAACACTGAAATAATTTTTTAAATTGGATCCGTAGTTCCTGAGATTAACGCCTTCAAACAAACAAAAAACTCTTCAGCTTTATATATTAGTATAAGATACAAGATAGCCCCCTAGCTAGTTGCTTTCAGTTACAAAGATACTAGAAGAAGAGCCGGCCGCATTTATAAGGTAAAATTTAAAAAAAAACAAATATTGTGATCCCCCTAAAGGGAATATTTCTAGTCTATATATAGGTAGTTTATAGTTTTTTTTTTATTTATTGGTCTGCTAGCAATTTTACACAAAATTCTAATTTTCTTAATAGCTATGTAAAAATCATTAGCAGTTTATAGTTAGTAGACGTTCGTTAAGAAAAGATTTATCAACTCAGCTAGATTAAGGAGGTCCAAGGGTCCTTTACGCGAACGATATATTATTTTAGAATATAGTTTCGTGTTAGTGGCCTTTGGAGAAGAAAGTATTTTTGAACGATAGCTTGTTTTAGAATACAGTTGCGTGTTGGTGGCCTGTGAAAAGTAAGTATTTTTGAACGACATTTTGTTTTAGAATACAGTTGCATGCAGTCGCCCGCTCCCGGCTTACATCAACCGGCTCCCTCTGGATCGCCCACAACGGCGCAATTATTGCACACTCTGGATAATATTATTTATTTCACACAATCATCGATAAATAATGATGGTATCGGAGTGAAAATACGAGTTTCGTTTTCAATTCAATGGTACGTTTCATTGCCCTGTGTTGACAAAGGAATACCTTTTGTGGGGATTTTTACCGTGAATTTTAAAGGACTGCTACCATTAAATTATCATTTCAAGAGTACTGTCATACAAAAAGAATGATATGAAATATTTCCTACACGTTCAAAGTGGGTAATTTATGGATTGGCTATAATAATAATTAGTGGAGTAGGCAGACGTTGTCTTGCCCGATTAATGAAAACAAAAGGTCCAGTTCTAACGTCGTTTATTAGAATAATTCGAATTTACGACCAACTCTGCATTTTAACGAATAAAACACAGTTTTTGAGTTATACACAAACACAGTTTTTGAGTTATAGCGAGACACGTATCAAATTTGGGGTAAATCACGACTGCAGCGTCACCTATCGGGTTTATTGGCCTTCTCAAACCATCTACCAACTAAGGAATATATAGGATATTCGATGTATTTCAATGTACATAAAAAGTTACAGAAAGCAGTTGATTTTTATACATAAAGATTTAAAATGGAGTAATGAATGACTGGATTAATAAATAAAGGGATGAAGTTAGCTAAGCTGAAGTAAGAATGGGCACTGCTTGTGGCAAGAATAGATCCGCAAAGGTGGTTCAACCTTAGGACATTATGGGTAGCCACCAATGGCTGCCGACGACCAGTTAGGTCAAGGAAGAGATGGAGAGATGATTTGGACGTCTTTGTGAGAACGACGTGGATTCAAGTAGCTCAGGATAGGAAGGAATGGCTTGAGAGGGACGTTGGCCCAGAAGTAGGATAATGTAGGCTCATTAAAAAAAAAGATATAAAATTCGTTCAATCCCTAGGTAATTCCCCAATTCCCACTAATATATCATTTTCATAACGCGAGCGATCCCTTAATTCAATACTCCACAACCCTCGCAATACGATTTAATCGTGTCCCGCCCCGAGCTACATCAGGTTAATAAGCTGTTTGAAGTGCTAATTCCCATTAATTACAATTTATGATTGATCCATACGGTAGAAATCATTATTTTTTCTTAACCTAAGTACTAGTACATGCTAATCCTACGTCAGGTTAATTAATAAGCTTTCTGAAATGCTAATCTCCATTAATTACAATTTATGATCGATCCATACGGTCGAATTCATTATTTTTTCTTGCCGTTCAGGTAATCCGATTTTTACAGCTTCTAGTCACGTACTCGATAACGTTTACCGGTTGATTTACGATTGTCGTTAGCCGGAAAACGTTTCGAAAGATGTGTTAACCTATTCAAAAACATTTACTTCATTAATGACCTATGAAACATTTCATAAAATGAATTTTAAATACAAAAGGATGAAAAATAACTTCTGATTCTTCTGATTAATTTACATCGGTGCAGTAATTTTGTCGATGAAATTGTTTCAACGTAGAATATGGAATTGATAATTGTAATACCTATAAACAAACCGAACTCTTCTAAAAGCTCTTTATACTAGTTATCGAGTAGGAAGCACTGGAACTAGAGATTACTTTACAGCTAGACCTAATATAAAGTAGTATAGATCTTTATAAAGTTCTAGGTGACTAGGAAAAATTCTATAGTCTGTCATGTAAGAACACTAGCGTTGTACAATAATTTAACTGTTTTGTTATTCGGAGACTATAATATGAATATGAAGTTGAACAGTAAATTTCGACAAAATATATATTAACCGACTTCAAGAAAAGGAGGCTATATGTTCGATGTGTTTAATGTTTTGTATTATTGTAGATTATAAAAACTTTCGTATTATTGTTGATGACAAAAGCAAATAGCATCCGATACAAAAACTGCAAGTAAGTATGAGTCGAAGATACGAGTTATACAATATTGGAAGAAAAAATATTATGCCTCCTAAAGTCTAGATAATTAAAGATAGAGTTCTAAGCCAATACTATTATTTTAATCCTTACTAATAATCGTGAAAGTTTAACGTTTTCTCGCCTCAACCGATGAACCAATTTTGATAAATGTCATTATAGATATAGATTGGACTCTGGAGAAGGACATAAGCTTCTATTCGTCGCAAAAATGACATTTGAAAGTTTTAATAAAAGTCGAGGAAATGCGAACAAAATCGCGAATTGAAGCCAGTAATAACAAAACAGCTAATTTCTTGACATTGACAACGAACTTAAAATCAAGAAGCACTTCAAAGTATATTGTGCTAATAAGAAAAAAATCAAATACAATCTTCCCCCAGCATTTGCTACACGTTTGTTTGGCAAGCTGTTACGTCATAAAGACGCCATGATAGTTCGGAGCGGTTTGGCACTAAAATTTAAATGAATTTATAGAAACGCAAAGTTAGCCAGGTAGAAGTTTTTTTTTCGCTTAAAAATTTATATTTTATGTTTAGTTTACTGCAAGGTATAATATAAAACAGTTTCTAAATAATAGTCAACTAGCTTATTAGATCACAAATCTTTAAAATTGCCTACCATATGCATATTCAAGGCTATATACAATTTTTTAATTCTTAATATGTGTAAGGACATCTATTGTTCTATTTGACAATTAATATAACCTGTACAATTGTCATGATGCTGTCATGATTATCGGTGAGGTTTGAATTAATTAAAAAGGTTTCACTCTTAATTTTTAAACGTTATTTTTGGAGATTTAATTCGAATGATGGAAAACATCTTATTTTCAATTAAGATACTGCGTAAATACTGCAATATAGAAAATATGTTTAGTTTTATATCTATTCAAAATAATTTACTTGTATGTAAATAAAAAAATAATATATAGGACTTTTTGACACTCGGACATCTATTTCTAAGGTAGACTACTTAATGCCGGTATTATAGATTACAGACGCCTGTAATACACAAGTATTTTTATTTTTCGTATGAAAGGCAAGGTCACTGCCTTCCGCTTCGTCAACGGGTCAGTCGGTATAACAAAAAAGTACTAATTGTTCAGCTTTACTATTATTTTACGTTAGGCACATTCGTTTTACTATTATTTTTTATTTTTCCTCTGGGCTAAAAACATAACGTAATAGTGCCGCCATTTACTAAATCAATTTATTGTATCTTCGGTTGGAACTTTAAAAACACGACAATAATGAAATTTCATACAACTTTGCAGGCGCGTTTGAGTACGAAATTTGAAAAAGGCGAGAATAATGAAATATCTAACTATGCAGGCGCGTTTTCAATTCTTAAATCCATATATATTTATATAATATCCGTAAATAGGAAAATTCGCATATTGTTTTTCGGAATGAAATGTCAAATGGGGCATGTTTGAGAAAAATCATTTTTCTTCCAGTCAAAAACATGTGGGGGGAGGGATGGTAAAAAGTGCATTTCAAAACTCTTTTAAAAGATCTTTATTCCAGATTTTTATTAATGGTCATAGCGTGTGTTTGTTTTATTATTATTTAGCTGTGAGCTCAGCCGCCATCTTGTGATGTATAAGATTTTTTAATTTTTATATGTTATTTTATACTATGCCCTAGTTAAAATGTTAACGAACTAAATAAAATATTGCAAATCGTGTTGTGTTCTTTTAATATTATAAAAAGGTTTTTTTAACAATAGTTAAAATCTCTTTAAGGTGTATTTAAAAGCTGAATGATTGACATTCAATCAACCAGGTGAAATTTATAAAAAATGAGTTCCAAGTAAATGTATACGAAATCGGTTCACCCAGTCGAAAGTTCTGAGGTAAAATAATCATAAAAAATACAGACCAATAGAGGAACTCCTTTTTTTAAATCGAAAAATAAACAAACATATATATAAATAAACGTAACAAAATAAATTAAACACAAGCTTAAAGCTGCCACTTGTCCATTACAATACAATGGAAATGATTTTTAGGACCTTTGTCGTCAACTTCAGTCACAAAAAATACTGCTAAGTCCCTAACAAATAACAACGACGCAATAGAAAGCACCTACTGTATAAATCGAATACACATACGATACTACGCTCAATTACACTCATCTAAGAATTAGTACCGCACGGAAGCCGGAGGAATGCAAAATCTTCTTTTAGAAGCGTAGCCACGATTACTACTGGCTATTCATTTGGCAAAGTCAGATGTCCATGTCTACGTAGATAGCGACGTGGCCACGGCGTCTCTGTGAGGTAGGACCCTTATTGTCTTACTTTTTTTTAAATTATTGAGTAAGTTATTTTTAACATTTTTTAAAGTAATGTTTACCATTGTGGCGATATTATCATTCGTCTTAGAGCTAACTATATGTTTGATTCTACTTAAGTTAAGCGGAAATCTTATGTTTTTTATATGTATAATCTTTCTATCACTAATTCCTTCATTTTTTTACATACATATACATATTATGGGCAAACAGGCAGGCAGATAGTTGAAACATCAGAAGGCACACAGACGCTTGACGTCACATCTTGCCAAACGAATTGTTGTTGCTAACGTACGCTCCAATCACGCTCAAGTAAAACTATTTGATTGGCAAGACGTTACGTCATAGTTCATAAAACACTCCATGTAGTTCAGAGCATTTTGACGCTAAAATCTAAATGGATTCATAAAAACGCTAAATTAACTAGGTGAATATCGATGAAATGTTTATTTTTTGGATTTAGACTGCAAGATATAATGAAAAACAGTTTTTGAAAAATTGAAGAAAAGAACAGTTATTTCTCAGATGCCCACGCGATCTATATATTAATATGCGGAGAGAAAACTTTCTATACCGACGGCAGCATTGAATTTTTTTTTATTTTTTTGGATTAAAGCAAAGTAGTTTAGTTTCTCATGCATGTCATGGATTTCCGCAAAGTAACGCCTGATTCTATCAATTAAAGAGCCTTCAGTTTCTTCGGACATATTATGCGTTTTAAAGCACTGTCTGGAGAAACTGATGATTCTTGAAAAAGTTGCATGCAAACTTGTTCAGAGGAGAGCGCTTACACGTTGGTCTGACTCCATCAAGAAGGCGTAAAGCGGCAGAATACACGTGCAGTCTACTCCATGTTTGACCGCAACCGATGCAAGCTACTTATGTGTGATCTCGATCCTCAGCAGTCAGGGAAAAAGATAGAAGAAGAAGACTATGATATAAATTATCATAGCTGATATAAGCGACATAAATCTCTACAGCCTAGAAAATCGTCGTAGGGTGGCGTGTTTATCGGTCTTCTATAGATTATTCTTCGGGGAATGTGCGCAGGAGTTACACAACTTGATACCTCCATCGCCTTTTGAACATCGAGCCAGCAGGCACTGTGCGGGGTTTCCCTTACATCGTTGACATGCCGACATCCCGTATGAAGCGTTTCGATGCCTCTCTCCATATTCGAACGGCTTAGGCCTGGAATGCTCTCCCAGCGTCTGTGTTCCCAGAGCACTACAGCATGGGTATCTTGGCAAGAGTGAATGGGTTCATTCCAGGCAAGCGCGTTCCACCGTAGACTGCATCTACACTTAACATCAGGTGTGACTGCGGTCAAGCGCATGCCTATCTCGAATTAAAAAAAAAATTGGTTTAAGAAGACATTATTTTTTACTCAAATGCCGTTGACAGACGGGCCTTATACTGTCGCATTGTTTAAAAATTGCTTTACCCGTTACATTTTAAATTCCACATCACAAATAAGGAAGGAAGGTACGATCAATTTTATTCAGAACTTGTACTGCTATCGTTAACTTGTCAAGATGAGATTTTTTTGGAAAAAATCAAGCCTAAGAATAAAGTGAGATGATAAATGAATGTGCGAGCGAAAGTTTTTGCGCATTAATTGATTTTGAGTTCAACGTACGGGCCATATCATTTTTACGTCGACTAAAAAAGGATACGGATTTCATTTGATGTACTGGTGATTGAAAATATCGGTGACCATTTTTATAAAATAATTCCTAGCTTTTTTCCGTGACTCCGCCAGAGAAATTAACGTAAAGACAGACCTTGGAGTTAAAGAAGTCTCTCTCGGATCAAGGGATCTGGCTTTATCAAAAATCCGTTCTTAGCGGATTTCTACTAACTATAAGTTACCTCCTTGCCAAATTTTATCTTTGTACATGTGTTTTTTTGAGATTTCGTGTTATATATATAGATAAGTACAGTTTTTATATACATTTTATGAATAAAATGATGTAATAATCTATCTGTTTAAACGCATAGGCGATGCACATTGATGATGTTATAAAGTTTTTGTAAAGGTGGAATACAGCAAATGCATAATTATAATACAATTTAGTAACGTGAAACATTGTACAGAAATATGGTGTTACATGCTATAAAATATAACAACGTGGTTGACATAATTATTGGCGCGATATTTCTAAATTAATTGGATTGGTAAGAGGGCATTACAAATTATAAACAAGTGTATATATAAAAAATATGTAAATTTTTCGAATTGAGCGTAGAAGTAGTGCTTCTCAAAAGAAATTATTCAGAAGTTAGAGAAATATGAATTTAAAATAATAGTAATTGTACTCCTGCATCACACTTGACCTTTAAAAAAAATTACAATATTCTATTAAGGATATTAAATATAAATATCCATTCTTGCTTGCGTTAACGTTATATTCATGTGAAATATAAAAATAACTTAGCAAACGGTTTTTTTTTATAAGAAATATTTTCGTTCCACTTTTGAATACGTAAATCCTTAAAAGGTATTTGGAAAGAGGATCTTTGTATGTATATTGCGACATACATAACACTTTCTTGCACTTCTTTACTCCATGATTTTCCCTTTATACATGCGTAGGCGCCGATTTTGTACAACTCGTCAATCAAGAATCGAGAGATATTATTTTACTCTAAATGACCTTTAATATCATATTTGGGAGGTGTTCGAGTGAATTAATATACTTTGGTTGTTTTTTGAACTTTACTCCGGCAATATTTTTTATTTATTTTGACGGTACCAACAGCATTTTACGATATATATTACTTGTACATTATGGAATCCTTAAACTATATAAAACACTTTTGCTGGCACGGAAGAAGAAGACGTAACGTACCTCGTGTTTCAAGTTGGAGGTCTATAGGATTAAAATATATGTTATGCGTATCTTGAATGATTTATTTTAAAATATAAAAGTCTCACGAATTGATTTTCTAATAGAACAAAGAACAAATGGACTGGTGGTTTACTTGACTAACTATTGACGTCCATAGACAAAATTCATAGAATTTTAACGCTTGCTGCTTGTGCTGATCGAAATTCGGTCACAAATATTTAGATTTGCGTACCATATGCTTATTTAAAGTTATGTACAAACCTTTTATTTACATTGTAATAATACAACGTTATTTGTAAATTTAATCACATTATATGTCGTAAATAACAAAATACATCGTAATTTTATCATGGTTGTTGTCTAGTCTTTGACACAACCCAATAATATAACGTATACATGTGTGTGTAAATCGTTTGGCATTGGTGTGCGTCAGGTTTTATTTTAGTAATTTAATGTATTTATAATACATATTTTATAAAAATACAGGCATTTGTACACTATTTTTTGTATAAAAATGTGCGAGATTTTATAAGTACACCTCCGTTTGCGCAATTTGTGAAAAATAGTACCGAAAGTTTTTGCTTCACGTATTAATATATAGACAATGTCAAAATGTCGAACTGACTTTTTATCTACATCGCCAAGTGTGATGTCGAACCCAGCAAAGAGTTACGACCTCAGGCACGCCCCCTTTCTCCCAAAGCCTTAATATCAAGGATTTACATTATTGGATACACCTTAAAAAAGGCTTGTAAAACAAGATTATGCGCATTTTGATGAGCAAAACGCTTAATGAATTCCAATTTACATTTAAATTACTGAAAAAAGTTGTTACGATAAGAGACAAATAGTTTGCGACAGGTGATCGGGAAATGCTTTTTGATATGAAGGTTGTAGGAAGGACGATTGACTTGCGTAGTAACAGTCTTCATATAGCACGAAGTAAAATCGAAATATATGTTTTTCATTCATCAACATCATCATCACCATCATCACCATCAACATCACGATCACCATCACCATCACCATCACCATCACCATCACCATCACCATAGTATATCCGGTTCTTCATTATTAATTTATACAATAATATATTCCCTATTATAAAATCTATAAATATTATATTATATCGTTGCCGTACTTTATATTATTTGCCATTTTTAAGAATTGTTTTTTTTTTGCTGTTTCCGAAACTGCTGAACTGATTTCGATGGGACTTTCATTGGCAGTTAGCTAATAGTTTAAGGAATAATAAAAACTGCTTCAGTTTTAGAACAATATTTAGGGTTCCCTAGAAAAAATAAAAACCATTGAATTTTGACAAAATCATTGAAACACGCGGACAAAGCAGCTGATTACAGCTAGCTTAAAATAATATTTTCACGAGTACACCCATGTACTATACGAAATAGGTATATATACATATATATGTATGAAATAGGTGCCATAGTTGTTTGAATAAGAATATCGACTAATATTTATTTCATATTGTTTCCCACGACTTTGTCTTCGTAAAATTTAAATTGCGTTTAGACTCTTCATTTCGTGAAAAAATACGTTTTTAACCGATGCTTACTATTAACTGTTTTCCTGTTAAATTTCAAATTTGTACGTCCCGTGCCTTTCGTGATTTCGTAACTGGTAATGTTCCTTTTATATATATATATATATTATTTGTTATTTTATATATATTATGTGTTATGCAAATCTGTGGAGCTTTACAATTATTTTATGTTCTGTTATGATTATTAGTTATAGTCCAATACAGTACATTTTAAAAAATATTCTAATACTAGCGGTCCCGGCAGACGCTGTCCTTCCCGAACGTTGGATTACTTACGATTTAAATCACTGTCATAGGTCTTGGGCAGGACCCTGCGTTGAGCACTCCTTATAAAAGGATTGTAAAATGTTGTAAAACTTGCAAGGTAAGACATATGAAACCTTTATTTCAGTCAGAAAAGTCAAATTCAATGAAGTCACAATCTGAAACTACTTACTGTAAAAAGTGACCCAAAGCGTGTCAAGACATGCTTGTATAGAAGAGTTCCGTATCTGATGCGCGATAAACGTATTTGTTAAAAAACTTCAACAGTTGTACGATTTCGCTCAAAATAAATTTCCTAATGAGTTTTTATGTAGTATTAATGTAGATACTTTGTCTGCAGTAGAGATTTTTGTTTAATTTGTATTTTAACTTTTTTTTTGATGTCCATGGGCGCCGGCAGGCACTTCGGTGCCTGCTGCCTGCTCGTCTGCCCCCTTGTAACATAAAAAAAAAACTAACTTATTATAGCTATTGCCAAGAAACGAATAAACACATTATCCGATTTATCACTTAGCCTTCTCGCTCGATTAAATATTTATTCGGATAACTCAGAGTTATTGAGGCATTTCACATTCTTAGTCTAAATAATTTTAACTAGCTGGATTAATATTGTAGGTATGAATGAAAAAACAATTTGGTTTTATTATTAGTAGATGAAAATACAATTTTTACGCGGGCGGGTGTTTGGCGACGATCTTGCGTTTAATGGGTGACCGTTTTAAGATTGAATCGTATTAGAGTCAGTTTATTTATAAGAACAAAAAAATATATATTTTTCTTTTATAAATAAATAAAAACGGTTGATGAAAAACCAGTAATGAAAAGGGATTCTAATACTGTAAAGAACAATGATTTTAATGACAAATATGGTTCGTTTATTGGTTATAAATGTTGCAGACTAAACTCGATTTTAGGATAAACTAGTATCGCCTAGACCGAACACATTCCTCCCTTTACGCGTTACACTTGGAATTTTCCCTTTATCTAACTTTGTATCACTCTGTATTTACACGCTTTGCCAGTCAAGTTGCTTGTGTGTAGAAATAAATGAAAAATGTCACGCTACTGCCCAAGTGTAACAAGTTAGAGAAAAAAAAATAAAATGGAGGGATCAATGCAATTTTTGAAGATATAGTTGATCAAGAAAGTGCTTTACCATTTTGGATAACATAGTAAGAGAATTTTGTCAGAATTTATCGTAATACATAACAACGTTATTGTAATGACGGAGTCAGACATAGCTTTATCTGAATGATCATTTCAATGATCATGTAGTGTGGCCGGGGGACTTTGTGTCGCTGCGCAAAGTTTTGAAGCACTTTGTAGTCTTCAGGAACAAAAATGTACAAACACTTTGAGCTATTTCTGGCTCCGGCATTAGAAATTAATGGAATGCAATAGCAAGCAAAAATAAGCCTTTTAATTAATTGAAGTGTAAACGATTTTCGACCTTATCAATAATATTAAGTACCTAAATGAAAGGAAAATGTCTCGTGGAGTTTTATTTATTAGTATACTTTTTAAAAAGTTCTTTACCATTGGTTCCTTAAAATTACATTAAAATAAATATGGTTGTGAAAACGATTTTAAATTACTATATATTATCAAGATGGCATATATGTATACCTATTCAAAGACGCTACTTAAACCAGTTGCGAGAGAAAGTCGGAAGAAACAGAGTAAGTTTTACGCTAAAATAGTAGGTAAATATTAATTTTAAACAAATGACAAGTATTAAGTTTAAAATGAGTTACTTATTTTCTGTATAGATTTGTCCAAAATAATTTCAAAGCTACACATCTTCCAGGCGTCCCGACACAGATGAATTTTGGCAAGGACATAGTTAGAAGACATCCACTAAAAACGGATATGTCGCCAATTTACACGAACGACTAAACTAACTTCGGGAAGGAAGTTAGTTAGTTAAATATTAATTTACAAGGAATATTGCAAATACCTGCTCCTCTGTTTATTGTAGGGATTGCATGCCTCATAACGCAAAGCGTTATGGGTATGCTCTACTCTCACTTAATCAAAACTGAGCGATTTGGCGAACGAAATATCTCTCTATTCCTTTGGTACTTCTTATATTGATACATATAAACACACAGATTAAGATGTACGTGTTTTAATATTTTTAACACTTCAGAAGTGTATTTATTTTATTAAGTTTAGCAAAGTATTCGTGAGAAAACCGCCTTCATACGACTTAGTAAAGTTCGTTAATTAAAATGTCGCTCTGGTTATTAATAGGGTCGCGGTGATTTACCTTCATCGTTACTTTTGTTTTTTTTTTAAATTTCTAACTATGATTTGTATGACTTTGTTATAATAATGCGGGAATTATTTTAAATGAAGATCTCGATCTTCGTTTACTCTTATTTGAAAATAATGTCTGGAAGTATTTGAATAGACTTCGGACTCATGTTGGCCGAAGTAAGGAAAACATATTCAAATGGCGATTTACGAACGGTACCAACCTGCAAGGCCAGGTGAAGTCCAAAATGTTTCACCTCACATCATGTTCTGCGTGCTACTTCAAGCTGTTTCAACTTTGCAAAAGATTAATTTTAATAGCAGACTGTAATATTTCTCTGCTAAGTGCCGTAAGCAAAATATACAATTACATTGTTAGATTCTTTATATGTTGATTTTTACCTGAATAGCTTATAATATCACTGACGCATAAGTGTATTTCTACTCCAGTACTTTTAACTGTTATTTATATACTTACGAACACGAACGTAAGTACATTATGCCGGAGCCAGACATAGCTTAATTTGAATGATCATTTCAATGATCATGTGGTGTGGCCGGGGACTTTGTGTAACTTCACAAAGTTTTGAAAAGAACTTTGTAGATTTCAAGAACAAAATGTACAAACCCTTTGAGTTAATTTTGTTAATATTATATTAATTTAAGGCAGGGTCACTGCTGACTGCGCCAACGGGGTAGTCAAATGTATGTCATAACAAAATAGGTAAAATACCAATAAAAATGCTTCAGTTTAAAATTGGTTTTATTAAAAAATTTAATATAAAACAGGATTTCATTTAGCACGTATTCTTCCGACGTAATCCAGCTAGTAATAAGTAAAACTATTTTATACCCGTACATATTTGTAATGTGACCCTGTATGGCATTCATTTGCGTGTTAACATTTTCAACGGAGGAAAACAAGAAACAATATACGTATATGTTACCTCAAATTGACGGTTGGAGAAAATGACATGGTTTGAGGCACACACTTTTACAGAGGTGGCAATTTGTCACTCACTCGAAACCGAGGCAGACCGCACATTGCTCGGGAAATTGTGACGGAATACGGTATTTGCCCACATCGTTACTTTCGAGAGATTTTCAACCGGCTATAAAAAAAATGAGTTATAAGTCATTATAAGCATAGTATGTCAATACTTCGCACGCTTAAACTTAATGAAATACTGACCCATTACATTTAAGGTATAAAGTGAGTAAATTAAAAAAGCAGCTTGGTTTCAACGTCATTTATTTGCCAATCTAAAAGTTATTTCGATGTCTCCATCCAACACAGAGATGTTTGTAGTTTTAACTAAAATAAGTTTTCTAAATAAGTTAGTTAAAATACAAAGAAATAACAAAATAATATTTAAATATCATTAATCACTTCATTAACTCTTATTAAGCCACATAATTTGCTACTATTATGCCGTTTTTATCGAATTATAACCGGAAAAAGTCGTAAATGACACGTTTTTTTGCGATTTCCCAAACATTATTTGTTTTTTGAGTTAGGTCAGTTTATGACTAAGCTTGCGATAAAGACTATCGAGGAGGTCGTGGCCTAATCAGTGCTCGACATTTGAGTCGATTGGTTAAGTTGCTCTTGCTGCAACCGGGTGATAGATGGGTGGCCTATTCTAGCACTGGTTTATATTTGATATCCGTGTTTCACAAGGCACGTAAAACAGTGGGACCCGATTAATGTCACTGAGTGATATTAGTCGTAAGGTTGTAGAAATCGTGGGGTTCTGAGGATGACGTCAGATGACAATCGGTTATTTTAACTCGCCCCACAGCCACATCCTCTACAATCTAAGCGGACCCTGATATTTAACCGAGGTAACGAAAGAAGAAATACGATAAAGAGTATCCCATTCGCTCCTTCTATATATCTTCGTTCGTTGAAACTCGAAAATCTGCGACCAATATAAATAATATTATAAAAAGAAAGAAAGGAAATGTCTGAAGAATATTTAATAATATTGAAAAATGTTCCATATATAATTT
Organism: Charaxes varanes; assembly: GCA_024363005.1. Lineage (NCBI taxonomy): Eukaryota > Metazoa > Arthropoda > Insecta > Lepidoptera > Nymphalidae > Charaxes > Charaxes varanes. The sequence goes on from JANCMC010033613.1 coordinate 5,105,766, forward strand.
GTTCCATACTTCAAAATAGTTAAGTATTTGTCGTTCGCACTGGATCTTTGACTGATGTCCCGCGAGAAATTATTATTTCATATATAAATTCGGCCAGTGTCACGTTTTACGAAAAAGACTTAAAGAAAACTAGTTAATTGGCTACTATGAGATGAGCCTCAATTCGAGCAAGACAACATCTGTCGGATCCGCTAGTGTCATATAAAAAAGAAATAATAAATAAAAATGGCCAAAAGCGTATCAAGACACACTTATATAGAAGGGTTTCGTATCTGATACGCTATAAACGTATTTGTTAAATAACTTCAAAAGATGTTGACCGATTTCGTTCAGAATAATTTTCCTATCTTCTATCAACAAAGAAAATTTCAAGTCTCTACGTCTAATAGTTTGGAAATGCTAGGGTGTACCATCTTACGGGCAGACATACGGACGGGTTTTTAGGGTTCCTTGTACTGCGGAACCCTAAAAAACGAATAATTCCATTAAGGTAGACAAGACAAAGGAGATAGAATAAAAATATCTAATATATGTACTTTATAGCTTTCGCCTTGTTCTTTGTAATATTACGTACGGAATATTATGCATGTATAAAATATTTATATGGCTATAAATGTATCTAATAAAATATGTTGTGGTCAATATAAAATGCGTTTCGCTGTAAATCGCGTGAACTATTATTGCGACGGCACGTTTACGGTCAGTTCAAATTTAGAATGACAGCTTGAATACGTGCATAGATGTTTATACCCGTAACTTTCCATTTACATTTTTTTTTCCAATAACATAAAATTGCGTGCCCGGTTTACATACTCTTGTAAATTGCTCGTAATTGTCATAACGATTTCACGATACTCTTACATTTTAATGAGAAGGAAATAGATGCAACTTAATGTAAACGGTGCTTTTTTGTGCAATAGACTATGTGACTTTGAGGGCTGTACATCGGTTATATTTTTAAAAAATCTTGTTTTTATAGAAAAAAAAAACAAATAATTACGAAAGTATTATCTATATAAAAACGAAAGGTCACCTATCACGAAGTCTCGAAAATTGCGGGACGTGCAAAGATAATAATTGACAATAAGGTACTTTGCAGTTAGTAGACGTAGTCTAGGAACGGATTTTTCGATAGGACCAAATTAAAAAAGCGACCGAAGTCGCGGGAAAATAAAAAAGCGCATAATAATATTTTTTAGATCCCCTTTGGTATATTTTTAATTATGTCAACAAAATACTTTATTCGTGAAAGTATAAAAACAATTGTCAACCTGATATCAATTTATTTTATTTGCTACTTTAATAAGGAGGTTTTATACTGAGTACATACTGTGTATAGCCCATATCGCTTGGCAAAACGTACGTTGACCCTTCGTGAAGAGCCGCAGGCATCGTTTCTTCTCAAGGCGCGGTTTTTTTTTCACATTATCTACGTGTCCTCGAAGTTGAATGGAATTTATTCCTTAATTATTGATTAGGATAGGTGATAGGTGGTTTAATAAAATAAATAATTTGTCATAAAAATTTAAAAATTTCATAATTTTTATAAAATAACATCGGGAAATTCTATTCACCTAGCTTATGTCAGTATCACCGTTATTTACTACAATTGTAATTATTCTACTCAAAATAAAACAAAATTAATCATTACAACAGCTTTTGTAAAACACTTGTACAATTATTTCGTGGAAATGATAAAAACCCGAGTTTAGTAGTTTAAAAATTTTGGATGCCTCCGAACATTTTATGTCGTCAGACCGCGGCATCCAATGGGAAACCATGCCTTAGCGGCTCTTCACGAGGGGTCAACGTACGTTTTTGCCAAGGGTTTGGACCCTATTAAAATTATTTAATTGTCAAAGCATCCTGCTTGGATCATCATTTTCACGTCGAAGCCATGTTGAAAAATTTCCGTAGAATACATTTAAATGGGATAAAAGCCACACAGGAACCAATAAGGTGTGCTGTTTCGGTTAAATAAAATTACATTTAAATCCACTCCTTGTTCAGATAGAGCAAATGAACATCACAACTGTGAACTTGCATGGAATTTCTTGCCTCGCACTACAAGCAAATCCAGTTGAATCTGCTATCTATTGCTAAATTGAAAGAATTATAAACCATGAAATCATTTTGTTGTGTGTTCAAAAAAGGCCGTCTATGAGTGTTGCACACCCTGCACGCCCGTAGGTAATTAGCGTTCGTGGTTAAGAATGTTTTATAAGCTAGCGGATCCGGCAGACGATGTCCTGTTCGAACGTTGGCTTAGTGTATTGTTATATAATAATAATAATAATAATAAAAAGCTTTATTGTTCTCAATGTTACAAGTAGATCGTAAAGTACAGTAAACAAGTATAAGGGTTATTGTTAGAAATTAAATTTCGTTTGGCTTCCCTCTATTTGATCCTAAATTAACAGGTAAAAAACAAAGAGAACAATACATTTTTGACGTAATGCATAACAAGCAAAAATAGACCTTTAACTAATTGACGTGCAAACGACATTCGACGTTAGCGTGGCAAACCAATTTCTTGGTAGACTATACATAATTTAATCATGACACATTATTTTGTATTGATTAATATTCTTAAGGTGTTATAGTACTAAAGATGTACAAATATAATGCCGGTAATACAGAATCATGTTTAATATCGGCACCTTGCTCATATTTCACGCAGAAGTATGAATAAAATATGAACTCATCAGCCGTGTAATGCACTATCCCGCTCTCTTATTGTTTTATTCCTAAATTGTGAGGTTGCCTGTCAGAGATTGCTTTTAGCAATAAGGCTGCCTTTGCACTACCATATTAGCTATTGTTTAACCTGTATATATCTAAAATTGTTTTTTACCTAAATGCGTGTGCAATAAAGTGCTTATCTATCTATCTATCTACATGATCATTCAAATGAAGCTGTCTGGGTCCGGCATGAAAATTAGCGGTAGGAGTGGGATAACGGTGCCCATTTCGACAAATGCTGAGAGGCTACACTGTTTTTGGGGCATTACACTTTAAATCACTATGGCTGGCCCGTTGGCGCAGTAGGCAGTGACCCTGCCGTCGGCTCCGGGGTGAGATTGGAATCGTCGATAATCCGAACAGCCCGGCGTTGTACGGAGTCAAGTGACAGATACAGAGAGACGGAGACGGATACAGACAACAATAATGCAAGCAAATCTGTTTATTAATATACAACTGTATCCCACGACTTCTTCCGCGTGTGCCAATCTTATCACTTAGAGGTTTAAAAATAGTTTTTGGATGAGGATTAATATTATGTTTATAAAAAGACCTTCACAAATGATCCAATACTTTTGAATAAATATGATTAGCTTAAAAAAGATTATACTGAGTCAACCTTAAAAGATGGAGATATGCTGTTGCAGACTTTTATTTAGAACAATCTTGTGATTCATGAGGATTGCGAAACTGGGGTGCCTCTCTCTTTAAGATTTATTGAGTATCAAGTAGTCGTTCTGCTAAAATAGGTAAGCGTGGGATATTCTCAGTGTAGGAGTAAGCTGCCTATAGATCTTTCTAGACGTGGGCGAGTCGACGAGGTTAAATAACCAGTTTGAGAAAACCGCGCAACATTAATGTTATGTGCATTCTGGTTAAAAGAATAATTTACAAGTTTTAAAAATATGAGAATACCTATTTAACACCCACAACTGTTTGAAGTCTCCAACAAATATCTCATTTATATGAACATTATCCTGGTTTAGTACCAGGGTCCGCATAAAGTTTCAGAGCCTCAATAGCTCAACGGTATAAGGTATGGACTGAAGTCGGCACTCGCCATATACAAACGCCATATGTACTTACAGTCTCCTTTTATAATAGTTTTATGGTACACGTGAAATAACTGCAAATGATATTATCGATTTAAATCGGATAAGAAATAATTGTAATTAATTAAAATAGATTTTAATTTAGGTGGTGTTTAAGAACCAGTATTTTAGAAAATTGAAATATATGGACGTTACTACAATTATATAAAACAGAATTATTTTTACGAATAAACCTAACTTTTTTTTGTCTGTCTGAGCTGGTGCTATCTCAATTGATTTTAGAATTTTTGACGAAATTAGAATATTTATTTATTTAATTTTTATGTTGTCATGATTGTCTTCTAAAACGTATAAAAAAAATTTGAGATATAAGCAAAAACAGAACCCCAGTTTTGTTTCAGTCCATTATTTATACTATTGCAATTTTTCAAAAACAATCTAGATGCTATTCCAAATCGAGTGACGTCTAAACTATACTTTTAAGTGAAGGCGAAAAAGTTTAACCTAAATAATACTTGTTGACTAGGCTATTATCATAAACGGAAATACTTTTTTCTGTTCTTCTTTATTCACATAGACTTTTACACGTAAGTACTTATGAACGTCATATGTATATATAATAATCATTATTTAATAATATGGTGATAAAATTTAGGATCTTTTCAGTGCAAGGCGCGAGGAATCCTCGAAAACATAGCTTTAATAGCTATGTTTTCGTTTTCTAGAGTAGTTTAGAGAATCGTACCTGAGCAAGGGATGGCTGTTATAAAATTATGATATACCGTTTTATCCTTGAGACGAGTAGGCAATGATCTTAGATTCGCGTGTACGTCTAGCGTAAATTTTCTGAAGATGCGTGAAGAATCGTAAATTAGTATAAAATAGTTGCTAATAGTTTATATTTAACTGCTTAGTTTTGAGATGAATATGGAAGAAACCTAGAGAAAGTTTGCGTGAATGTTCAGCGTATATCTTCTAAAATAGTGTAAATAGTCATGCCTAAGACGTGAATAGTTATTGAGTCCACCTGATTAGCTGTTTAATCTTTCAGGCGAGTAGGTAATAAACCTGGCGAAGCTTGTTCTGCCGCAGCCATTGGTGTGAATCCAATTCTTCGTTATGTTCTTTTAAAAAAATTGGCACAATATGATAATATTAAAATTTTCAGCTAGTATATGTCTTAAAATTTAAATTACAAGACAGCAAATCCTGGTAGAGAGCGTAAATTGCCATCGCAGCTAACAAAGAGTGCCTTTGAAACACCTGAATAAATATTCATAAATCGTAGTTAAGAACCGTGTCAGGTCAGCTTTCAAATAAAAAAAATTGTATCAAAATCAGTAAATTCGTTTCGAAGCTACAATGCCACAGACACATACACACAGACTCGTGAAATTTATAACACCCCTCTTTTTTCACTGTTACTAAAAGTGTAACAGGTAGGATTGGACCGACCTAAATATCTAAATTGTCTGTAATTATTTCTTTGAATTCCTTTATGAGTCTCTCATATACGAATTCGAAGAAATTATAATATGTAGAAAAGAATCCATTTCTTTTAATTTAATCAGTAATAAGGTCATATAAATATGAGTATATTAAAAGATAAAGAAATATTTGAATGATAATAATTGTCTGTACTTCTTAGTCAGTAATATGAGTATTGTAGAGACAACATATTTTTTTAACATAATCAATATTAATATTATGCGTAAGCTTTTGAGGAGGTCGTGGCCTAATCAGTGATCGGCATTTGAGTCGATCACTAAGTTAAGTTGCTCTGGCTGCAACCGGATTAAAGCAAAGTAGTTTAGTTTCTCATGCATGTCATGGATTTCCGCAAAGTAACGCCTGATTCTATCAATTATCTACTCTCTAGCCATCTTATTTGAATTAACCCTAATATATTATTTTTGGCAACAAAATATTTAAGATGTATATAGAATATAAAAGTCATACTTTTCGTTCATTGTTGCGTTTGGACCACAAGCTAAAAGAATGGCACGGTCTTCTGGTGCTACTTTCAACTCACGATAAAGTATGTTGTGCCAAACTCTTTCCATATTATCCCAATGTTCAATTTTTCCTCGTACTACTGGATGATTTAACTCTAAGTCTTCATTTTTTTCTAAAGCGTCGTTTCCTATATATACATCGTAATATTCTCGCCCATAGCTTCCGTTCAAGTAATTAGGTCTCCCAACAAGAGTACGAAATATGGAAACTGGGTGGTTGTCACACGAGAATCCGGCTTTGATATTATAGCTACCATTATCTATAATTACCGCTGGTTTTTCAAAAGACATGGTTTATAAAACACTTAGCTATAATAAAATCCGTTCCCTGTGATAAGTATGCTTATGTCAACGCTGCCAAATGTAATTTATTCGCTATTATTAAATAGGTTTTAATAAAAAACCCACCCACAGATTAATGATTTTCATTCTGAGAAAACGAAACAAGAACTTACATTATTTAAGAGAATAAATCTATATTAGGTGAATATTTCAAAAGAGCAAAAGTTACGGCCCTCAACAGGTAACTATTAAATATGATATTTTTACATGTGCTTTTCTAATTACTCTGATTTCTAATGAATCATTGATACACCGTTATGTATAAATACATAAAACATATTGATATCTTTATAATTTATAGCCTATATGTTGTTCTCATGTATTAACTATATTATTTTAAAGTTTTATTAAAATCCATTCAGTAGTTTTTCCGTGAAAAAGCGTCAAACATACATCCATACACCCATGTGTACAAACTTACGCGTTTATAATATTATTAAGATGTATTAATACCATTACCTTTCTAAAATAAAGAAAATTTAGTATATATTATTTAATTGACTTATAACACTGGATCATATAATAACAAAATAATCAGTGCTTAAGAAACGAATTCAACTCATTGTTATGAAAGTAAGATTAGTAAAATTTATAATGAACTTTTTCAACTCCAACATCTTCATATTCTTTCTTAGTCATCCAAAATTTTTTCGATGATTCGAGACTTCCTAATATGGATCCACCGCACCAAGCAGCCAAATGTCTGGAAGGCATTGAATCAACAGTCGCTCTTATTTCCGGAAATTCTTTCACTCTTCTGGTCAATTCAACACCTAAACGATCTGATAGTCCCTTAAGTAAACTGGTTCCGCCAGAAATCACTATGTTGTCAAAAAACAATCCTTTATAATCCAAATCGCATTTTTGAATACTGGACAAAATAGCGTCAACAACACTAGGACTTTTAAGACATTCCATAGTTGGTTGAAACAAAATCTCCGGACATTTAAATCTTTCTTCACCAATCAAAATATGTTGACCATCGGGAAGTTTAAATTGAACTCTTTCTTTTGACGATTTATTCAAATTCTCTTCTTCATAATCCACAGCAACGTAACACAAGTCAGCCTAAAAATAGGAAAGTTAAATCAACTCATTTTAACAGCTGTTCATATCATTAACATGTATAGTGTATAAATATTTTGTTACGTAGATAATATTCTCCAAAATAGATATACTCGTAAATGTGCAATTATTTTTAGTAGGTATGACTATACAACTTTACTATAATTATACTAGTTGATATATGTATATCAGTTTCTTTTGTAGACGGCGATTGAAAATTTTAGATTTAAATATAAAATTATTCGCACTTACTTTTATTTTTTCCAGCAAATCCCTCTCAACGGGTGTCGTGAGGAAGTAGCCTATGTTTGAAAGCAATTTTTGAAGGCGAGAAGTTAAATAATCTCCGGCAATATCTGAGCAAACTATAGCATGTTTCAAAGGGAATCCTTCAAAGACAGGCGAAGCATAAGAGCAAGAGTGTCCGTTTTCCCAAACAACTCCTGAAGTCCTACCACTTGCATGTAGTGTTAATGCAGATGATGCCCCTAAATAAAGACCATCTATAGCGAAAGATTCAAAGAGTATTTCCGCCATTCTTTCTCTGTAAGTAAGTGTAAAAAGTTAAACAACATAACCAAATAAATGCGACTCGCGCACTAAGGGATCCGTACCACATGTGTCAGCACTTACCAGGTTATTTTATCATTTATAATTTTCATATATTTTTTTAATTTGACAAATTCCTTGCATGTTTTTTTGTGATGTAACTACAAATATACGGTTTTCGAAATTATGCATGATTCTTGGTGAACGGGAAGTACCCTACAGGTTTTGGTTCCCTTTGTATGGAAAATGTAACATAAACGGCCATCTTTTGATTGCGTACACACAGAGAGTTGATTTTTTTACCGCTTCAAGAGACTGTCGACTTCAATAATTTATATCGCTTTATATCTCTTCGCGTTCTTGAGAAAAAAGATCTTGACAGTCAGGCAAACTGACGGACAACAACGTGAACCTATAAGGGTTCCTATTTTTCTTTGGAGGTACGGAACCCTAAAACCATTTAATCCTTAAGTTTAACTACTATCAATAAGCCCGATAATAATCATATATTCATAAATATATGAATTAGATTGAACTATATACATATACATTGCCCTGCATAGTAGTATTGGTACAATTTGTTTACGTACAATTAGACAAAAACTTAAACTTGACATTATATATTATAAGAAATGTTTGAAAATTGAATAAAAAGTATAATATATTTACCCACTTGTCGCTTTTAGGTGTGAGAGGATGGATTGCTATCACAATTCGTGATTCTTCTGGTGCAATATGAAGTTCTCTATAAAATATATGATGCCATAGCTTCTCCAATTCATCCCAATTATTAACCATACCATTTTTTATTGGCCATGTTAACTTAGATATACCTCTCTTCATTATGGCTTCTTTGCCAAAATATACATCTGGTAGACCATCAAGAAAGCCATCCCGACGAAAGCTAGCAAAAATATATTATAAATATACTGGCGGACCTAGCAGACTTTATCATGCCCGAATTTCGACTTCTCTGAGTCTTCGAGCCTATTAACCAATCTCCTTTATGACTTTTCCATAAAACGTGATACTGACGGAATGTTCGAAATAGTTATTTTATATAGCACGTCGGTGAAAACGACGAAATATTAAATATATTTCGTCGTTTCGTTTTTATTTTATTTTATTATTAAGGACCTCCAACAAAGGATACACACATTACATACTAGATAACAATCACACAAAAAAACCCTGTGTGTTTTAAATTTTTATATTAATTTTAATTTTGTAGTCTTTTTATGATTATTTATATGAATTTTGTTTTATATGGGTCCTGGCCTGAAATAAAATGATTTTATTTATTTTTTATAAATACGTTTATAGTATATCAGATGCGGAACTCTTCTATATAAGCGTGTCTCGACACGCACTTGGCCATTTTATTTTTGTTCGTTACCTCGGAACTATCGACTGGGTGGTTCGAATTTGATGATTCTTTGTTTATTTGAAGGCTGGTGCTTCCCGTGTGGTGCTAGATTTTGTTGTGCAATTTGTAATGATATTAATTGCATCATTGCAGGGCTCGGCGGATTCAAACTACTCGCAACCATCTTCGGATTTCCTAAATATATTTTACATTGGTTCGTGCGTTTGTAGTAATTTTAAATACATAATTATATGAAAACAAATAGGTTTTAAATTGTTTTTAGTAACGATATTGGTATTGACTTATTTTTTGTTAAATTTTTATGTTTTTTTTTTTCAAATATATTTTTGTTAAAATATTCAGCGAAATACATTTACCCGTTCTCGAGTATTGCGCTTACGTAATACGTATTTCTTATTTACTAGTATAAACTAGTAGTACTATTTAAACATTTTTTATTGAAATTTCATGAATATTATTTATTGTTTCAGGTAAGTCATCAAAGTTTTTCCTCAAGAAATCGTTCAGCATTTGGTGTCGTAGTTTTTGCTAGTCTTGACTTTAATAATGTCTTTATATGTACGATGAAAAATTGAACTTCAGGTTTGCGAACAATACAAAAAAAAAAAAACAGTTAGCCGTGTATCGGTCTCCGAGTACCATTTAACATAAGGTTTGTCTTCAGTTTTCAACAGCCGTAATCTATGTATTTAGCTACAGAGTGACTGGTGAGACACGATACTCGAGGACCTGATATTTGATGATCGTATATGACGAAACAAACTAATATCAAATGTAAATATCAATGAACCACTACGTGATATTAAGAGAAAGTTGTCTAATGATGTACGGAACTCATGGACATACTACACTCTAGCGCGGACGCACGATGATCCGTTTTTCCTTCATAGCCACTTTATCAAGTGTAACTGCGGTCAAGCGCTTGCCTATCTCCAATAAAAAAAATAAAAAAAAATAAGAAAGAAGTAAACTACTTAAAATTTTGTCCTCAACCTGTATACATAAAAACCATTTGGCGTTTTTTTTTCTTTTTATAAAACATAAGATACCAAACTAAATTACTTTATTTGCCTGCTCATATACTCGCATGTAAATCTAACGAGAACTTAATAACACTTTTTGTATTGAACTTTTTATAATCGCATAAATTAAAACAAAATGAATGAAGGATGAAAATTAACTAGAGAGAATAATTTAAAATGCTAATGTGAACTTCATCCATTATCCAAAATTGCTAATCGTATACCATAAGAAGCTCGTATCATATTCTAAGCTTGTGCCTTTAATTAAATAAATTTTCATTTTATATAATTACTAGTGGACCAGGCGAACGTTGTTCTGCCTGGACGTTAGCTTCCTCTTACTATTGAATATCAAGTCTTTAATATAGCTTCGTAAGTAGTTCATTTTTTTTATATATGTAAGCGATAAAAATGGTTACTGCGAGTTATGCATAGGAGATACACATATGCCATTGTGGACTTTCTTATAGATCTTTTTAAAATGTAGTACATGAGTACATGAGTTTACCGTAGTACATGAGTTTGACCTATCTCGTAAGGTTTAGCCGGCGCACGTAATGTAACGCGAAAAATTACGTTTTTCTTTCAAATTGGCTTTGAACTTTCAACCCTGACTTGGCTGAGCTATTGTCGGGCAAACTCATAACTTCTGTGATAACGAGAGTTTAGGTCATTACTTATAAAACTTTTATTTTATTAACCGACTTCAAAGAAGTTGATTCTCAATCCGAGTGATTTTTTTTGTATGTATGTTAGGCGATTATGGTCCCATTTAAATTTTATCAAAATCGGTTAAGCGATTTTTGAGAAATCAACAAACTTCTAAAAATGTAGATACATATACATCGATGATGTTTTCCTTTATTCTGAAAACTCATCTCTCATTGAATCATTGCGTTTAGTTGGCCTACCCATATCATATATACAAAATACATTTGCTTTCGGGTCCCACTGTTTTACGTGCCTTCCGAAACACGGAGGAGGTCGGATATCAAATATAAACCAGTGCTAGAATGGATCGCCCATCTATCGCCCGGCCGCAGTAAGTGCAACTTAACCGAGCGATCGACTCAAATGCCGACCACTGATTAGGCCGCGATCTCCTCGGCGATATATCTGTAACTACGATTAAAAATTTAATCGAAATTTCTGGTATTTTTGCCGTTGACTTTCCGTAATTCCATATATCTGATCAGTCGATTCGACGCATTTGCGGTCGTAATATTTAACTATATACAATAAAACATCTTGTCAGGACATAAAACATTTAGAAAAAGAACCTATAATCTAAAAAATTACACGTGCTAAATATTTGTAATAAAGATATATGAAATTCGTAACGCATGTCGGGGCGTTTATTAGGCAACAATTTGAGGGAGTTCTATATGAGGGACTGCTAAAGTATTATTGGCAGTCCTTTATATTGAGGTCCTTTTTTGATGGATCTTTTGACATTGGTGTGTTTCAAATGTCAATTTATTTCATCTTATTTTTTTGTAAGGGACTGCTAATGGCACATTGCTAGTCCTTTCTATAGAATACATTATATATTGTAACAATAATTATTTTATATAAAATAACAGCTTTACTTTAAGTATGTAGTATAATAAGAGAGTAGATCCCGTCAACAAACTGTCGATGTAGTTTGTCGGTATTGTTGTCATTAAATTTTGCGTATTTAAAGGACATGTTAAAAACACGCTTATTCGTAAAGCGTATTATACAGTTGAATATATATATCTATAGATACACACCGGTAGAATAAGGGGAACACAACAAGAGGGAGAAATTTTATTTTTTAACAAATAATAATTAAACATGAAACAACAATTAAATTAACCTGTATTGACACAAATTTACAACACGATACTTAAAGATTGATGAAAGAAAAACTAAAATAAACAGAAGGCAATAAAAGCAAAAGGTCACATAATACAAAATTGCGACAACCGCGGGAGATATTAAGATGAAATTTGGTAGGAAATTAGTTCATATTTATTAGATATCCGCTAAGAACGGAGTCGATTATCGCGGGGGACGGCGAGGTAAACGTCCCTACTCGGCGCCATTTGCAAATGACAAAAGAGTGATCACTGTCTCAATACCATTTAAACGAACATAAATTATTTTTAAATAAAAAGAAAACCGCCGTCAATAAACACCAAGAAACTAAAAAAAAAAAACAAAAAATATTAATAGTTTCATAAGATTACTTAGTAGACACTTATTGATTTGTTGAAGTCGTTACCAAGCCATAGAAACCGATGCAGATGGTAAAGACTTCAACAGATCAGTAGACGTTTACTAAGTAGTCGTATGTAAATACTGATTATATTTTGCTTTTCAGTTACTCCGTGTTTCTTACGCGGTTTTCTTTTTAAAAAAAAAACAAGGTGTCCAAAAATCTGAGCGAACTAAAAAACGTCTTAAATGTTACTGGAAATCACAAACAGATACTTCCAAATTTATATATCGTTGCTAATGTGTTTCAAAGAGCGTTCATCGACTATCTTAATTATTGTATATATTTTGTTTACTCTTACGTATAAGTAACTGATCAATTAAGATTAACGAATTCTAAAACACTAATGGTGGTCATATACAAATCATCGATAAACACTTTGAAGGCAAAACATTTCCATTATTATCTCACACTAACATGAACTGCAAATCGATTCCTGTCATGCAAAAAAAAATCCCGAAATACTGTACAGAATCAACGATAACACATGATTAGGTGATCGTTTTTAATTCAGACGATAATCGCTCTTATTGTGTTGAGATTAAGGCTCATTACATAATGCTATATGCCCACGTGCAACGACTAATTGTCAGATAATCACCAGCCATTGTACTGTAATCCCATGAGAATTTACCGTCACAAAAAAGGTATTCGAATTGCTGTTTAACGTTGCAGACAATATGATAGTGTATCGCTTGAATAAATTATTGCATTTGACACATCGTATGTGTAGTCGATAATACGACGTCGAAGTTTTTATTTCTTCGATACGAGCAAACTTCGTTGCGAATAGCGGAAACCCTGGCGATAACAGTAATCAATTTTCTTTTATTATTGTTGTCATTTGTTCGGCGTACCTTTTTACAATTTCGTGTTTTTCTTTTTTCAGGTAAGTGGTGTGGATTTGTATGCGGCACTTATATGGATGTGCGTAAGTAATGTATCAAGCCCCAATATTCTTTTACTTCCTCTTTTATCTAGCGTTATCCCGGTCTAGTACCAGGGTAGCGTTTACGTCCTTTCCGAAATTCAGAGGACGTCGGATATTTGAAAACCAGTATTTTAAAATGGGTCATCCATCTTTCCCCAGCTTCGGCAAGGACTGGTTAACCTAGTTATCGACTCAAATACCGGTAATTGATTAAGTTACGACCTCCCAATTATTCCTTTACTACTAACGCAAATTACAAAATTTTACTTTAAAAATTTCTTTAGTGTAAAAGTACCCTTAGAAGTGCACAAATCAGAGGCCCTAGCACGAACATTCCGAACCGTACGAGTGGACGATTCGACTTTGAAAATATTCGTTCATGGCCCGCCATGAACCCTTCCTACTGTCAATACGGGTTATATTATCATTGATTAAAAGCGTGACATGATAAATACTTGCCTCCTGTGGGCCTAACATTTTCATTCTAAATACCGACTGTATTACTCTCTTCGACTCTGACTCTACGACTCGAACGGTTCGAAATGTTCGTGCTAGGGCCGTAGTACATTGAAGGCCGATTTACATCAGACGAGCGAATGCTTATTCTACCCCAACTCTGTTAAATTCTTTTTTACAAACGTAGAGCTTTTTCGTATTTCTAATCGCGTTCACAAATATTCTAATTTCTATATTAGTTTCTTCCCGTTGATATTTTGGTGTGAATTACAAG
>JANCMC010033613.1:5119942-5168038 GCA_024363005.1 Charaxes varanes
TTCTAACTCTAGCTCTATGTTCGTTTAGTCTAAACCCACCTTAAGGTCAATTTCTTCGCTTTCCATTCAACTCTAAGCCTATATGTAATGTAATAATATAAAACAACTATGTCTGTACATTACAAATGTTTGTTAAGAAAATAATTAATGTATGCTTTACTCGTTTGGTCTGATAAGTTTTTAATTAACTTTTTTACATCTATTTGCGGATTCAAATTTTACCTATTAAGGGGGATTTTTACTTCGTATAAAGTTATCTAAAATGTTTTCTGATAAAAGTATTTCAAACTCTTTAACTTAACAACTATAAATCGTATCAAATAAAAAATTGAAAAACATACAGACATGTGTAAAGAAAATATGTAAAATGAAAATTGTGGGTGCTTAGGCTGATTGTACCGCTCTATTGCTTGTTTCGCGCTCTCACTTGCACGCTCGGCTCAGGCGGAACGTGACAATGAGTCATGCTTTATCTTACGTGCAGTCCGCATTCATAGATTTATAAGACGTTGTCACGCCAAAATTGCATTTGCTTATAAATAGATAGCATACACGGGTAAATTAGACTAAAGACTCGAAAGCAGTTACCCAGAAATCATAGACAAACTTATCACTTTTTATATATTATGTATATATAAAGTTAGGACAGGCATTAGTGCTAGGTGTTAATACTATGTATACATTTACTTTGTGCGTTACTGTAATATGGAAGGTCAATGTTACGCCTATACTAAGGTGATTGCGTCGCGGGTCATTGAACTCGAGGAAATTCGGCCGAACGCGGTGCGCATCTTTAATTGCCAAGTGCTGGTTTGCATATCCAATTAGCTATTTCGTTAAGGATAACAATTAATCACCCTCGTTAAACGCTTTTGGAAACTTTATAATCGTTTAATTGGTGCAAATTATATTGATGAAGTACTTATCTGGATGTTCTTAATAAGGGGTGGTCAACATTTCGCTCCGTTAGTCGTAAATGAGGGTTGCCAGCTTTCTGGGATTCACTGAATATATCCTAATTTAGAGGAAATAATTAATTCAAAAAAGCATTAATCAAAAGTAAAAAAATATTAATAACAGTGGTGTAAATAATTCTAGGTTAATTTAATCCTTAACATATTGTTCTAATCATGTTGAAATATATTACAATGCCACATTATATATTCTTACCTCATTAGATTCACATATTATAACATTATAAACACTTAACCGCTGCATATTTATATTAATATATAAACCCTAAGAGTTTGTTTGCTTGATCTCCCTAATCACAGGAACTACAGGTCCGATTTTAAAAATTCTTTCAGTGTTAGATAGCCGGTTTATCGAGGAAAGCTATAGGATATATATCATCCCGCTAAAACTTTTTAAACTAATTTTACACCAACGAAGTTGCGGGCTCAGCTAGTTAAAAAAAAAAAAGTTGGCAACCCCTGTTCAGTTATACTATTCACGAAGACTTTCGATACGGTACCCTGTATGATCGTAAAAAAGTGCTAAAATTCATACAAATAAATAATAACATCACCTTATATAGAATAATTTATGATACGATATAAAACATTATATACATCTAAATACAATTGAAGTATCTGTTTGTAACGTCGAAACTAAATTATTTTAGTGATTGCATATGACTATATATACGATACCTGTAACTAAAACACGCGTTAAATTTTTTTGTATCTGTCTGTCTGTTCCGGGTAATCCCCGGAACGGCTGGACCGATTTCGAAAGGACTTTCGCTGGCAATATTAAATTATATTTTAATTATTTTAGTATTAAATTAATAAATTATATGACACAAGTTGTTTGACATCCATTGACACCATCTTATGGTAGATTGTACATCTTATATAACAATAACAACAGTGAAACAGTCTAGCAAATAAAGAATTCGAATTTGAATTTGAATGAGGAGCTTAATCAATGGCCGGCGCTTTAGTCGATCGCTAGGTTAAGTAGCTCTTTCCTCTTATAGATGATAGATGGTTCACCCAATATGACGCTGGTTTTCAAATATGCGAAGTCATTCGTGTTTCGGAAGGCACTTAAACAGTGCGTCCCAATTTGTCACTGAGTGATATTAGACGTGCGGTTGTAGAGATCGTACTTCGTGTCTTCTGAATTGCTAGATGGCTTTAGACAAATAAGTTATGGTTATATTCGTGTTTAAACCCAAGTCTCCTGAGATAAGTGTTTGGCCAAATTGCACCTGATTACAAATTATGAACCGACAGAAAACTAATGTGTTATTAGATTAATTATGTGTCCCATTCACAATCTTGTTTCCCTTTAGTGTTTGGTCTATTTTGTGCATTATTTTAATACGAACATTTCCACAGTCAGGGCTTTGATTGTATTGTATATATGTATGTTTTTTTTTTCAGTCAATAGCGTTGTTAACACCGTAACCACACCCCTGGTGACCGTACCCATGTCGTCATGGGTGTCTAGCCCAGCCCCAAAAAATAAAAATGGAAACAAGTCAAAACCTACTCAATCAGTTAAATTGGATAAATTTCACATGAGTTTACCGGTTAACTTGAATGACAGAAATCTCGAGTGATGTTCCAGTAATCAGAGTGACTCAAATCACAAAATTCTACTTGAGTTGTATCGCTGAAACTTTTAAGGATTCTGTCTAATGATAACAATATATTTTTTCTTAAGAAGCAGTGTGCATCATATTTTTACTTCTAATGACTACTGGGTTAAAATAATATTGTACACACATTTGACAGTGTTTATCACATCTTGTGAGGTTGCCAAAACTATTTCTAATATGCCAGCGAAAACATAACAATGTATGATCAGAAAATAGCTTTTATATTTAAATTATTTATTCATCTCATTTATATAATATACAGATACAAACAATAAATTATGTATTTAAAAGCACATCAGAACAGGTGAACGCTCATCAGTGAGCTTACTTCATTAATAGTTTGTCATCTTCCTTACTTTGGTCAATTCCTATAGCACTTGTATTTGAAATCCAAAGAGACGAATTTCTTAGTAATACTCCATGGATTGACCATGCGGGTAGCGAGGCCATCGTATTGCAGAGGAAGGAACCAAGTAGCACCTGGGACTTGAGTCCCAGGAGGCCCCGTGACACGAGAATTTTATATATTAGATGTAAGTACATTTAATGCTGGTAGATATAAATTCTAATTTTTCTTCTGAAGAAAATGTTGTTAGCATATTTTTGTATTTTTGCATGCGAGTGTCTGTGTGTTTGTTCCTACAAAATGCCTGCTTCATAGACGACGAAAGTTTGTACTATCCTGTGATAATATGTATGTGGACTAGCTAGTGGATAGCCTATTGATCGAGGAAGGCTATAGGCTATATATCGTCACGCTAAAATGTAATAATTTTTTGTTTACCTTATGTTATACGGACGAAGTCGCGAGCAGGGCTAGTAGTAAATAAAAAGCTGTTAAAACAATTTATATAACTGACATTAATAAAGCTATATTAATTAACTCGGCAGTGAGTACTAAAAATGTCATTTCTAAAACGAGGAAGTGGCGAGCAGGTTAATTGTAGAGTTTGTTTATGACATGTTCTATTTGTGATATAATTGGGATAGTTTATTTTTAATAGATTCTATCATTGTCGATTGTTCTAGATTCTTATATTCATTGAAATTGTAGCTAAAATACAATAGCGAAAGAGTGGTTGTGCAAAAGTAAATTGAATTAACACCAACACACTCTACTCCTCTTACTCTCTACTCTACTATTCTACTTCTCTATTCTATACTCTACTCCTAGCACAAATTTTACGTTTAGTTATAGAGAAAACTAGAATATTAGACACGCTTAAGTTATTTTTATTATATAAAGGGCATACGGGCCGGCAATGCACCTAAGTGAATGTGGACTGTCATGGACATCTTCCTCTCGTCTGTTCCATTACTACAAGGCATTCACTCAATCGAGCTGGCAAAAATAGCTGAATTTTTAAAAAGAGTAAGTCGAAGTTCGAACTGAAACTGTAAAACGGCGTTTTTTATGCATTCAATTAAATTGAAAAGAAAAATCCAGTTACAACTGGTCATAAAAAATTAAATCATAAATTAGGATAAAGTTTTAAGCGTGACATTGAAAGCTCTAAAAATACTGTATGAGCAAATTGCTCTAAGTCTTCTTTAAATTACGTGTATTTGTGTATTCCTCCACCTACTAAAATAAACCAATGGACGTATCAGTACACGTAAATCATTAAACATATGAAAGCTTTCACAATCGAAAGCACATAGATCTTATGCTATTTTTATAGATGAAGTTTAACATCACATATTAATACTTTTTATAAATAAGATTTATATAACAAAAACAATTAATTTGACTAAAAATTAGTAAACCTAACATAATATAATATATTAATAACGCATACTTTATAAAAATGTTAACATTCGTATACACTCCTCTACATAAACTATTATTGTGCCAAATTTCAGTCTTCCGTCCGGCTAATTTCCATAAAATAGTACCGAATGTTTTCGCTTCACGTAATAGTATAAAAATATATCATCATATCAGCCTGGGGACGTCCACTTCTGAACATAGGCTTTTTCGCATGAACATGTAGAATTATAGAGTTGAAATAAGTGGAAAATATATATATAAAAGACTGTGTTCACCTGTTTCTCGAAAATGGAAGATTAAGCATCGTATTTTGCTACGAAGTCCGAGTTAGCTAAGATAGTGAGATCCCCTAAAGAGATTCTTGTTCGGAATACTTCAATTTACAAAGGTGCACTTGATTTTTTTCAAAATATTGATTTTCACAATAGAAGTAAAACAATGAAGTACTTTTTTAATGACTAACATGCAAAAGTGTGAAGTTATAATTGAAACTTATATACATATAACTGCATTTATGTTATATTTATATATAGTAAGTGAGTATGTATGTAGAGATCAAAACTTTGATCAAAATTCAGTTGATCAAAGTTGATCTTTAATTTACATAATCATTTCTCAAAGCCCGCAACGCATCTGCGTGTCTGCTTATTATTCTACAGCTAGAGCAATTTGTTGTCTATAGGTCATAGTGCAAAAAACTTTAGGAAACTTTGAAAAAAAAATAGTGGAAAAATACTGAAAAAAATAGTGGAAAATACTGAAAAAAAATAATAGGAAAATAGTGACGAAAATAATATTTAACCTTTATGACATTTCTTTAAATATACCATCGCCATTTAATTAAAATATTTTTTTTTTGGATAATACGTAAGGAACCAAATTATGAAAATTCGACTCTACCTATTCAAGATTTGCTATTGACTTAAGGTAGGAATCATGGCATTAGTCATTGTGTTTGAAAAGATACATAGAAAATATGTGTGTTATCAATACAAGCGTTTATCTTTAATTTTAGTAACTTTTTTCAGCCCCTCCAACACATTTTGATACGAGGGCCCCTTTAACGGAAAATAAATTGACTAGTCTGTTGAAAAGCAGTATAAATAAACGTCTATGAGACTATTTCTCTTAAAAGTCGTTTATCAAATAAAATATCCACTGGACAGATGAAAAATATAAATAGAGAAAGTTGTGGGTAAATCGTAGAAATATTCTGTTGGGAGAGCTGTTGTGACGTCACAATGATATGTGTATCACATATATCATATGCAGAGGCGAGGCTTGCTGTAGTCACTGATATTTTCACTCAAAGATAGGTGAAATAAAAATTTATTTATATGATGATTAATCGTTAATAGACTCAGGCGTTTCTTTGCGGAAATCAATAACATGCTTGCATACTTTGTTTATCATACAGGGACTTAGACAAGGTAGTTTAGTTTTTCATGCGCGATGATAATTCTTTGACTGTCCTTATTTGTGAGGATTAATGCTCTTTGATGCCTCTTATCGTTGCATCTACATTTACGAGTATAAAAAATTTGGGCTAAATTTTTGAAGAAAGACTTAAATCGAAAGACAAATCTTAAACTTTGTCTCGGTTTGATGTTTGCTTGTACCATTTAAAATATTTTTTGTTTCAATAGTTTCAACTGAGTTTTCGACAGTTATTCGCCACAACACATCAATGTATCGGGACATTCTCCTTAATAAATAATGAACCCTCGTCAAAATAACGTAAAAGCTGTATCTTCCATTATATCGTTGTTTACTCACTGATTCCTCGCAAAATGTGAGATATTAGGACGCGGGTCTTTTCTTCTCATACACCATATTATTTACAAGATCCAGTTTGGTAGAGAAACCATTTTATAGGTGTTATATAACAGGATATGTTATATTCGGTCTAGCTAAAGCAAAATATAACATTGTATAACAAATGTATGTAAAATTAATACCATGATTTAAAAATAATAGCTTCTAGAAGGAAATAAATGTGTAAACAACACAGTCAATCCTAAGGTTTACAAATTCAGGGCGACGCCAACACGATATAAGATTATTGCACGCCTCATAATGAAAAGCGTTATAGGTGTGTTCTATTCTCACTTAATCAAAAACGAACGATTTCGTGAACTAAAACTCATTCTATTCCTTTGATATGGCACTTATTGCAAAATGTAACTATACACATATTAGGATGAAAGTCGTTCTTTAACATTTTGATACTTTGGTAGGATGCTTACTTCATTTAATGTCAGAAAAACTGATTTAAAAAGTATTCCTTCCTTATACCCAATCACCAACACCTAGGATTGGCAAATGGTGGTAACAAGTGGTATATTAAATATTGCCAATAATAATTAGGACACCTACGTTGTACATTACAGGCAAATAAAATTTTAGACATTCCAATACACAAATGAAGAAAATTCAAACACCGCTTGATGGTAACCCCAACGTTATATGAATACCTTAGGTACATAGACGACATGTAAAGACGAGATTGGGAGCATTGTTACCTAATAGGAGCCTAATTTCGGCTTACGATCAAATAGTCGTATTATGTAAAATACGAACGAATATTATTTTGGTATTTTTGTCCCTCAGCAGTAATTAACTTTTGGATCACATAACAGGTGCCACAACATTTATAAAATAAATTAAGCCGGTAATATTCGCCAAATTTGTCTACTATTTGTAAGAAATTACAGACTAAATTTATCAATGAATTAAACAGTCTTTATAAGTCATGTGTCCGTTGCCATATAGTGTAACATTAATAAACAACTTTCCACCTCGAGTAATCTATCTGACATCGTTCCTACAATGAAACTACGCGACGGAGTAATTCTGGGACATTAAAGCAAAAGGCCAAAATAAACTTTCATAACATTAAATTAAACGAGGCCCGAAAGTAATAAAAGTGTTAACATCATCTAGCGCCGTTTCTCCCGAAATTCTCTTGGTTAATATTTCAGGCAGCGGGATCAAATTACAGCTAGCTGGCGAGGAATGCCGCACGCGCGGGAACGTCTCGGCGCTCCAGTGGCACTTGCAGGAGTTATTTGGAGAGTGATGTTCTCACATGCAGCCTTCCTCATTATCTGTCTGAGCCGCGCAGACCCGCGACGGTGTAACGCCATTCAGACATAGTTCTGGTTGGTCGTTATAAACTATTGGCTGTGGGATTGGTAATTCAGTATATTGTTAGATTCTTTTTAAGTTTCATTAGAAACAGATGGATGCCATTCAGTATTACGACATGATATTAAATTGTAAAATTTTAACAGTCGAATATCTGGACGAGTTCAGTAAAGCACTCAGGTCTGTCTATGGAAATTTCAATAGGGGAGGAATGATGAGGGTAAAACCTGATCTGAGCAGACAAATCTGTCCATACGCATGAGCGTTTCTATTCTCTTCTATTTTTTCTCTTATTTAAGAATACTTTAATGCACATAGTGTATCGGTTTTATCCTCTTGTCGTTTGTTTTCAAAAAATAGTGATAGGAATAAGCACGACGATAGCCAAGCGAAGTCGGGGTTTGAATCGAGTATTTTACAGATTTCAATCTGACTTGCCATTAATCTATAGAGATTTTGAATGTCTGTTTTTTACGTAATGCGATTTTCATATGTATTTCTTAGATATTTTTATAGAATTAGATCAGGAAAACTGCATTTTCTCCTAGCTTTTAGAATTCAAGAAAACTCCACTCTAACGACTCTAGTCTGCGAATTGCAAATGAACAATTTAAATTTTTTAACTAGATAATGGCGACTGCGGGACCCGAGGCCCTTTTATAATTATTTTAAAATGTTTCATTTTTTATTTCTCTAGATCTGTTTCATTCAATTGACAGTATTTTGTTTTTTGTTTCACGAACACTGTAAGTACAATTTTTTTTCATAGGCATAATGTGATTTAAATCAGATTTTATTAATTAATAGACATGAAATATTGAAGCTAAACATGTTTAAATTAATCATAAGATTTAGATTTCAAATCATTTAAACCATTGAACGTGTGTGTCCCTTATTTATATATTTGTATATGTGTAGGGCCGGCCCTGACATAGGGCGAACCGAGCGGCCGCTTCAGCTATTCACTCTTGATATGCGATTATTTTAAATACATTTTATTTAAAAAATATAAGTTTACATACATGAATGTTCTTCTTTCAATAATAGGAGAAACGACAGAATTCCTTTGCATTTAAAAAGGTTTGTGGTGTGAAATTAATTACATAATTAATAATTCTTTTATTCCTAACATTACTACTTTTTTGTAAAATAAAACTTTAAAGTTTTAAAAATTGTCCAGATGGCTATGACTGCGTATACCTGTTCCCGAAACTCAAGTGGATGAATTATATCCCGGGGGACTCGAGGGGAGATCGCCGACACCGACCATGCGAAAATTTTATGTACCACTTAACGAAAATTGTGCCGATGTAGGAGTATGACATTTAGCTCAAATTATTGCAGCTTGTAGTTGTTACCCGCGACTTTGTCCGCGTAAAATTAGGTGAAAACATTTAGCGTCATGATATATAGCCTATAAACTTCCTCGATAAATGGGCGATCTAACACTAAAATAATTTTTCAAATCGGACCAGTAGATCCTGAGATTAGCTCATTCAAGTAAACAAACAAACAAACAAACTCTTCAGATTTATATATTAGCATAGAAAATAGAGGTGAACAAGATAATTCATATCTCAATTACGTAAATATAAATTAAAGCACGTTAAAATGAAATTTAGCACTGTTATCGTTTACCAGTTGTTACTCGCGGCTTCGTCCGCGTCAAATTAGTAGTAGTAGAAACATTTTAGCGTGATTGTATATAGCCTATAGCCTTCCTCGATAAATAGGCTATCAAACACTAAAAGATTTTTTCATATCGTACCTGTATTTCCTGAGGTTACCGCGTTCAAGCAAACACATAAACTCTTCAGCTTTATATATGAGTATTGATATAGAGGAGGGAATACTAATATTTTGATACAATATGCATTATAAATATATTAAATTAACTAAAGTTAAACCCGTAAATTTTGGATCAAGAGGTGAATACAAAGGCACTGCTTAAGATGCGTATAATGATATCCCTTGTTCTGCGAGTGTGTATATTTATTTCTTTGATCCTTTTACTTTGATAACCATTTGTTAAAATAGTATAAATGAATACCTCGTTCGATTTTTAAATTTTTGAGGGCTCTCCAGCTAATGTATGTTCAACAAACCGATAAACCAACCCCATTTCAGCACTTTATCGCTAGTTTGTAAGTGAGAAATAATGCTTTTACTCATTTATCATTGATATGGAAAGTTTTTCGCTAATCTAAGTGGTTAAAAGTTCTTCAATAGTAAGCTTTGACTGCCACTGCGGCAGTTAGTTCCGTACAGTTTACGCAGTACACACAGCGGAAGCTCTCAAAAGGGAAAATACCCCTGATTTTGAAACATTCTTCGTTCATGCTGCGCTCCTATTAGAATTAGCGTGATGATATATAGTTTATAGACTTCCTTGATAGATGGGCTATCTAGAAGTGAAAGATTTTTTAAGCCGGACCAGTAGTTCCTGAGATTAGCGCGTTCAAACAAACAAGCAAACTCTTCAGCTTTATATATTAAGTATAGATTAGTCGGCATCAGCATCAGC
This sequence comes from Charaxes varanes, assembly GCA_024363005.1. Classification (NCBI taxonomy): domain Eukaryota; kingdom Metazoa; phylum Arthropoda; class Insecta; order Lepidoptera; family Nymphalidae; genus Charaxes; species Charaxes varanes. The sequence continues at coordinate 5,129,993 of JANCMC010033613.1, forward strand.
TAGCATCAGCGTCAGCCTCAGCCTCCAGCATCAGCATCAGCATCAGCATCAGCATCAGCATCAGCATCAGCATCAGCATCAGCATCAGCATCAGCATCAGCATATTGTTACCAAAGTCGTGGAGGGCCGTGTTTTGAAGGCGAAGGAATAAAACAATTGTTTATAATTACAAATTGTCTGGTCGATTGGTAAATAACATGTTTTATGGTAATCAACAAGAGACCTTAATCCTATAGTGCCCTAACTCAAAAAGATAATTATTGGGAAATCGCAAATAACATTTTATCATTTACTACTTATTCCGCATATAATTAGATAAAAACGGCATTGTAGTAACCAATTATGTATTTTAATAATAGTTGACGAAGAGATTTATTATTGAATGTTATTTTAATGATATTTTCTTATTTGTTTGTCTTAAACTTTAAAATAAGTTTTTAGTTAAAAAGACATAGTTTTATCCGAAGTGAAAAGTAAACCGTCAGGCCAGTCGATAACCAATCGATCAGTGTCGTGAGTTCAATCACTTATTTTTTTTCATTCAAAAAAATACCCACCGCGCCTAAACAAGATTCTACTTTTAAAAAATGAACATATTTATTATTGTAGTGTTTAATTACAAAATAATATATTCGTATATATTACTTCGTAAGCATTAGTATAAGCCACTAGTACAATAGTCCACCAATAGATGGCGTTATTACGTGTTCTTATTAATTGGCACTATATTTAATATTGTAGCAGCAGCTATTCAACTAGCAAATTGTGCAATTATTTCGTAAGCCTTAATAGACAATACCATTAGTTCCATAAATTACCATGAATGATCATTACAATGGTCATGTAGTGTGGCCTGGGACTTTTTGTAGTCTTCAAGGACAAAAATGTACAAACACTGAGCTATGCCTGGCTCTGGCATAACACAAGTTTTAAAAACTTTTCAAACTTTAACTTCAATAACCCTACAATTTTCTCTCGTAGTTCCTTGATTGACGCTTATAAACCATAAAGTATTTTTTTTATTCATATAGACAATTACGTATGAATGTCATATCTTTAATTAAATTATACATTTTAAAAGCCAAGTTTATGACGGTTCCTACACAGAGAAGAGCACACAACAAACTCAGTCGGATATTTTTTTTCTTATCAACATTTCAAATTCCTCAGTTGATTTTGTTCCACGTTGATAGAACATGTTAAAAACTCATTAGGAAAATTAATCTGAACGAAATCGGACAACAACTTTTAAAGTACTTTAACAAATACGTTTATAGCGTATCAGATACGGAACCCTTCTATATAAGCGTGTCTTGACACGCTTTTGACCATTTTATTTATTATAAATTAATTTGAAACATATTTACTACTCGGTCCTTTATACATACGTTGAGGTTTATTAGAAAAATTCCTATTCCAGGAATAGTAATTTGACTGCTAATAAGGATGTGTCAAAGTTTGTAAGCAAAGCAAAATTTCGGAGATTTAATATCTTATACGAAATAACATTTACATTTTTACGTACACACAAGGGCTGAGTTTCTGATTGCTGTCGTCAGCTTTTTTTGTTTTTCTTCCTAGAAGACGGAGCAACAAGCTCGCCTAAAACCCGTACCCTACAACCCACTTGATTATAGTCATGGAACAGATCGCAGATTAATATATACAAATTAAAAAAAAAAAAAATAATGTTACTATAATGCCGTTTTTATTGAATTATAAGCGGAATAAGTCGTAAATGGCAAAACAAATCAGCAATCAAGTTTTTTGACTTAGGTCAGTTTATGATCAAGTGGGCGATATGTTTATGAACATAAAAAGATATTGATAGGTTGTTCAGATTGCCATATTGTGATTTTGCACCTTTGATAAATGAAATGAAAATTTTGTAAAAAACTAATTCGGCTGCAGATCGATAGGACTGCAAGCGTGGGGCTACCTCTGACCAAAAACAATTGGACTATGGGAAATGAGACGTAAAAATGCATATACAGCTGGTTTACGTCTCCGTCAAGGCATACCAGAACGGGCACGACCTTCATCAATGAAGATATCGATTAAGAAGAAGAAAAATGCATATGAAATGAAAATAATGTATTTAAAACGTGAACATTAACATAAAAACTAACTGCAATGTTTGTTATTTATATTTCTTTATCGCTCACGTCTATCCCTCAGGCCCACTCTAATAAGGGCGCGTAATAATGCATCCCCATTTTGCACGTGAGTAAGTTTTTGGTATCGATTAAAATGAGTACCCGTACTTGGTGGTCGACAGCGCTTGCAACCGGCGGCTGAGCCTGTCAGGAAATGACAATAACCAGCGTTAAAAATGGATCCATTATTTTTATCTGTATATTTCTTAATTTTTAACTATTCCTTATGATTGATATTTTAGGTTGCATTGTACCTTGATTAGAACTAAAGGCTGTTATTGAAGATTTCATTATTGTAAACGAAGGGAGTCTAGAGACTTCTACTCTGTATATTAGAATTAAATAAACCAACGGGGGGCATATTTAAATAGTTTGCCTGTACATATAGAAGAATGTACAACAGTTCAAAGATTGTGGTTTAGAAATATTAAGTGGATTATTTAATGACTTACGCCCTAGTCTTGAAAGTGAAGGTCGCAATAAGCACAAGGCAGAGGAAGCCTAGGGCTGCGCAGAGGCCGGCAAGCACATAAACCACGATGCGGCCGGTGTCCGCCGTCAGCCCCGGGCTGGCGTCCGTCACGAAGTCACGCAGAACAAGCAGCTCGGTGTTTAGCGTGGACTGGATCGAGCGTAGCAGCGTGGTGTCGCTGCGGAGACTGAGGAAAGGAAAAAACAGTCACTGGCATTGCAGGATTCCCAATAAAAGTGAAAAGGATTCACCCGGTTGACATTTCACAGGTAGAAACTCGAATGAATGTGAATTTTTCGCGCTGCAGTATAAATTATGACAGTAGTATAGTGATTGGCCTCTTGTATATGCGGACAGCGGACTCTGGTATTAGAACGGGATAACGCTAGACAGAAGAAGACTTCAATATCTTTAATACTTGCATTCAGTTCACATCCAGCGCACTTTCCACCAGCTCATTAGGACACTTGGTTTCGGGACAGTGTTTATTTATACAATAAAGGTTAAACTAGAAGTCAGTTTAACTTTAAGCGACTATCTGCACCCAGATAAATATCTTACCTCCAGGGCCACCTGGCTCAGGAGGGACTTAAAAAGGTCCGTCTTACGAACAGAGACTGCAACTAATTTGGTTGTAAGTTTAAAAAACACTGGGACGCGGGGCGATCTGTTAGGTTTTATTTTATGATTAATTTTTTCTTCATCTTTGTGGCAGGATATCCTAGAGACCGAGGGCATCGGAGCTTAAAATACGCCACTGCTTACGTCTCGATAACGTCCGTGTTGACGGGCTCGTTGTCCCGTATGAAGTGCGCGCGCACCAGCGTCACGTCGTCGCGCGCGACACCGCTGGCGTCGCTGTCGGGCACCACTTGGTCGATGTTGCACGTCATGTTGAACCCGACCCCGAACGTTTGTGCGATCTAGGCATTTAGTGTTCGTTACAACAAACATCTATTAAACGTAGAGATAATTTATGTATATGAAAGCGAAAGGTCACCTAACAAGAAATTTTGAAACCCGCGAGACGTCCTATAATGAAATTTGGCAAAGCGCTAGTTTATTGTTATGTAGTAGACGTCAGCTGAGCAAGGACTTTTCGACAGGGCCAAATTAAGGAGTTCTAAGTGTCACAATTTTATGGAGACGAAGTCGCGGGAAACGGCTAGTTAGCTAGTTTCATTGCCACCTTAGTTACATCGCACATCAAATTGATGTTCTAGCAAGGAGACAAATTAGAGCTGGGATCGCAGGAAATTGTTGTTGATAAAATTCGCAGTTTCTGTTGACTAGTGTCTACTAACTACTCATATGAAATGTAGAAGAAGTATAAGTGATCAATAAGGAGGTATCATTGAACTAACTGACCAAAGAATTAATAGATATATACACAGGATTTCGCAGAAGCTCAAAAAATAACTTATAACTTACAAAATCAACCCGCGACTCCACTTCCGTCAACACATTCACAAACGTAAAAGTGACTCTGTTTTGCGATGATATAAGATAGATCTTCACTTGCGCTGTGTCGTTAGCTCCGGCTGTAAATATAATTTGCTTTAGTTAGTGTGTCTTTTCGCTCCGAGGTGCCTCCAATTTGGTATATTTCTTACACATACGTGTTTAGTATGCTTGTTTAATATTATTTTGCGTAATGTTATTGAAGTTTGTCAGTAAATATATTGGCTATAGTAGCTTACATTTAAATCAATTTATTCACTTTGAAACAACAAATTAAAACCATTTCGACTTAAATATATGTAAGACAGAGGAGGCTATTTGAAAAGCAGTGTTAGAACAGAACATCCAACTATCAGTAGGTCACGGTTAGAGCCACTTAACCAAACGACCGACTCAAATGCCACTTATTAAGCTATGTCATCCTCAAACAAGTATGCCATCATAATACCATAATAGAGTACATTTACCCGGATCAGTTGCAACAACATTGAATTGGAACAAGCCATGCATGCTGGCTACAGGCTGCATGTTGAGGGTCAGGACGCCGGTCACATTGTTGAGGACGAAGGCGAAGTCCCGCACGTTGGCTAGGCTGGGGTCCGCCACCATGGACGACATGTCCATGGTGTAATTGATCGGAGCACCTTCAGAGTGGGTTGCCTGTTTGTATTCAATTTATTCAATAACTTGTCAGTTTATTTTCTGAAAATTTTGACAAATAAATTTGAATAATTGATAGAATCAGGCGTTACTTTGCGGAAATCCATGACATGCATGAGAAGCTAAACTACTTTGCTTTAATTTTTTGTTCTTTGCTTTCATTCGCGGATTAAAGCAAAGCAGTTTAGCTTCTCATGCAAATAAATTTGAAATAAATTTGGATTCTAAACTTGTAATGCCTGATGAGAATACAAAGGTATCATGTGTTATATAAATAAAAGTCAATATCACAATATTTTGATTGATGTTACTTGGTATACCCAGATCTTTATAAAGACCGACCGACAGTTTTATGACGAGTTTATTATTTGTATTTCTTTGATATAAATTAATAAAATCCAACGACCAAAAACAAAACAAAACTTTGGAAAGGTTTTCTTTCAAGTGTACAAGATACCTGTACTGTCAGGAGTTCCCTGTTGACACTGTCTAGTGTGGATATACCAGCTACGTAGAGACTTCTTGCGAAGATCGGACGTGGGTTGGCCTCTCTGACCTGTAGGATAGATGATCATTTAAAGTGTTAGTAATTATGTGGCGAGACGCGGTGATGGCAGGGCGTTTGTCCCTTGTTAAAAAAAAAGAAAGAGATTTGTCCCAATTGTAACTGTCAGTTTGACGATGGTCACTATCTATACTAACATAAATAACTTTATCTCTCTATAAAAATCGTTACCGTTTTTAAAATAAATGTTACAATTAGATTTAGCTTAAATATCGCTAAAATGTTTAAATGTAGCAATAGCTCTGACAAGGACCATAAAGAGAACAAACTCTTCAGCTTTATATATAATTGGTATTTAGATGTAGATTTGTATAGATACGCACACCAATGCCAAACGATTTACACACACATGTATACATTTTACCATAAGACGGTGTCAAAGCGTAACGATGACGACCATGACAAAAACCTTTAAAATTTAACAAAATCATAGAAATCACGCGGACAAAGTCGAGGGGTAATGCTAGTTAATAATATTGCGTTCCTAAATATAATTAATTTAGAAGCAGCTGATATTTTAGAATCGGGGCGATTATACCGATTTAGGCAGTTCGCCGTCAGTCGTTGAAGAGACAACACGTCTGTTGTGTGATATTTTACTACCCGCATATTTTTTATTAATTTCTTTTTGGTTAAATTATTGAGTCGCCGTTCTTTTTGAACGAGTGATTTATTTCCTGATTAAGTTAAAGTGGAACAGTTATTTAAAATAAGCTCACAAGCACTACGAAGATCAATTTCTTGTAAAAAAAAATCAAACGATAATGACGAAATCAACTCAAAATAAACGTTATTATACGTTTCAACTTTTAACCAATTACCATACACTACATTTGTGGAAGATTATATTTGTTGCCTAAAAATAAATATTAATTTCGTAACTAGGTATAAGTATACCAATATTTTCTTCGACTTTATTTCATCTTGAGAGAAAAATATATCACGAGTGGATGAGTCTTTCTTCGCGCGACCAAATAGATCAAATAAAGTCCCTTCCCGATCGCATTGAGCAATCATGATAAAGTAAAGTATGAGCGGAGTTCAAATACCTCGGACACATAGTAGACGAACGCCTTGATGATGACAGAGACATAGAACGCGAGCGGCGGGCGGGGCGGGAGTTAAGCAATTGTAAAATCGTCACCAACTATGTACAAAAGTGGTACTTGTCAGAAGTCATCAGATGACTTCTTTTATTTCTGTGATAAAAGAAGTCATTTGATTTCACTGAAATTTTATGCAAGATAGAAAATTTTAAATAGTCTTGCATCGTGTAGTCTAATGGTTACAATTTATTTTGGCAGCAGTACAAAAGAGTACATAAAAATGTACCTTATTGGTTAATAACCAATGAGGAAATCTGCATCCGATATGATATGGTAATATGGTTTTAATCAGCAGCACTGGCACGTTCAGCAGCAGCAGCTTCCCGACCAGCGGCAGCAGCACGTCGCCAGGCAGCCAGGGCTCCGCTTCGTTCAGCAGCGAGGGCTCGGACCAGGCGTTGGAGGCATTTCTGGACGCGATGAGCCTGGCACGACAGATGAATGGTTGCAATTAAATGCTGGTCTAAATCAAACGAGTGATTTACGAAGACTATTCTGTCTTCGACAAGAAGAGGTCGTAGTTTAATCATTAGACGACATTTGAGTCAATCAAGGTTAAGCAGGTCTTATCGCAACCGGGTAATAGATGGGTGACAATTTTTAACACTGGTTTTCAAACATCCAACCTCCTCCGTGTTTTTAAAGGCTTAGAAAACTTTCGAATTTTATTATAACATTTGCAATCAAGTTTCGACATTTCAGTTTTCGCGTCTAAATTCCAGTGACTTTTCATTACATTACACAAAAACTTATAACTGCATAAATGAAACAAAATAATTAAGTATTAATTATAAATTTATCAGCAAAAAGGCAGATCTTGTTTTCAAGTTCTCATTATTAAAATTAAACTTGATGGTGTTTGGCAGACTGTAAAATTTCCCACGAGATGACAGCATTATAGTTCTATGAATACAAATGCCTACTTAGACATGAAAAGACTTGGCTCCTCATGGCTCAATTGGTAAAGCATCTAGACTAGTGATTCCCAAGGTCGTCCAGGTGGACCCCATGCGGTTTTTATCAGATATTAACTATCAAGCAGTATTTGTCGGACTATAAAACAACAGGGTTGACAAAGTTGACATAATAAAATAGTAAAGTACCAAACCAGCAAAATCTTTGTTACTTCTTCCGCGTTTGCTACATTAAGTGCTTGGCTAAAAGACCTTGGCTTGTCAAGAACTATCATAAGTTCTTTATTGCAAAGGACATTTAAAGCCACACTTGTAGGATCATACTAGATTTGCCTAGGCAGAAGAGAAAACATTAGCAGTGTTAGTTGCCACTAGAGAGAGCGCTCTTAAACCAACACCTGAGTCACAAGTCTCGAGCACTGATATGGTTCCTTCCTCTGCAACGCGATGGCGGCTCGCGGATGCGTTACCAGCCTTTGATTCGATAATACCAGAAATGGCATATATAGCTCATCATCATCATTGCGGACGGTAATTGATATTTTTAACGCCTCATATTTACTAAATATTACGAACTGTGTATTTGAAATGTTACAATACGAATTTGATCTTAATCTATGTGTATTCATATTCATTAATATATATTGTAATGTGCATTTATATGCTTATAAATAAACTCATTTTTTATTATATGTGAGAGTAAAGAACTACCTCAAACGCTTAGCGTTATGAGGTTGTGACGGCTCTGCCTTACATTTAAAGAAAAATATTAATAAAATTATAAATATTAAATATCTAAAATGTTAATATTGGCACAATAAGTCTTCTACCTCATAAAGACGCCATGGCGACGTCGCCAGATACGTAATCTTGTATATCTGCGGTTGTCAAATGAGTAGCCAGTAGTGAGCGCGGCTACGCTTCTAATTTGGCGACGTCGCCAAACCTTCGCCAAGTGAGTTACCTGTCCGAAATTTTAATGTGATTTATTTGGATACTTAACCGGCGATGTCGCCATGGCGTCTCGTTGAGTTAGAGCTCTTATAGTTTATATAGAGTATTCATTAAAAGTACATTAAATTATTGATATAAAACCACACGCACACCAATGCCAAACGATTTATACACACCTGTATAAGTTTTACTATAAGTTTGTATTAAATCGTAGTTGTGAATACCGCCTGATCGTTCGCTCCTTGTAATATTAAAAAAAAAAACAAAAATCTCGGGATCAGTACATTTATTCCACAGTGCACTTTCTATTTTTATTTCTTATCTACGTAATGAAAGAAAGTGTAAAAAAAATGATTTATTGACAGGATAGCATCTGAAACTGTTTCGAGTACACGAGACTTTCAACTACCTATATCGTTACTTGTTACTATATACACATATAAATAAAATTGAAGTGTTTGTTTGTAGCGTTGAGGAGGTCGTGGCCTAATCAGTGTTCGGCATTTGAGTTGATCGCTAAGTTAAGTTGCTCTGGCTGCGACCGGGTGATAGATGGGTGACCCATTCTAGCACTTCGGTGTCGAAGCGAAACGTGCGTTGAGGCACATCGGAAAGTCAGTGTAGTGCTGTGCTTTGGTGGCGAATTCGGTGTTGTAGCTTTCAGGTTGCAGCATTACACCGATTTTCACTCGTATTCATTCGCGGATTAAAGCAAAGTAGTTTAGCTTCTCATGCAAACACAAAATTATAAAATATCTCGTTTGGCACGTGTAGGTTGACTAACACCATGATTAATTTACATATTAAAACGTAAAGCTAAAACTTTTGGTACCTTTTTTAAAAAATTGCGCCGACGGAGCATGTCCCGGGTTCAGGCTGAAACTCTGCGTCGCGCTAGGATCTGCGAACAAGTTGGTGGAGAACACTTCGACCTAGCTGAAATTCTGCCAAGACGTATAGCGAATGACAATCTCGCAAAGGTGGGCCAATGTTGCGATTATATGGACTCCCACCAATGGCCACCGTAGACAAGGTAGGCCGAGGAAGAGGTGGCGCGACGACTTGGACGCCTTTGCAGGAAAGGAGTGGACTGGTTTAGCTCTGGATAGAGGAGAGTGGTCTAAGAGTGGGTAGGCCTTTACCCAGCAGTGGGATATTATTGGCTAATTAAAAAAGAAAATTGAGAAATATTATGCAAAAGTTTTCGCCATTTTTGCTCGAAGACGTCCACTGTTACAATAGTATTGCATTAGTGGGGATATAATTCATACAAGTTTAAGTGCAGAAATTCCTCAAATAGAAGACAATGTTATGAGGAGTGGCAACCCTATAATTAATGCGGTTGAAAAGTTTGACGTAAATCCCGACGTGCCAACTCTGCAAATGTTACATGCTATGAACTTTCTGATACAGACTTTTACAAATGAAAAGCGCAGTTCCTGACATTAATAAATTCTTCATAATGTCCTGAGAAGCATTATGCCAGTTGACAATTATTTAACTCAAGATAAATACATCAAAAACTATAGATAAATATCTAAATAGAGAAAATATATTATTTCTAGCGTTGGCTTTGTATTTTAATAATGTATGGACAAATTGGACTGTTTTTTATTTATCTTACTTCACATTGTTTACCAGAATGGTCCATCAACTACATTATATTTTTACATGGGATAATTGCTGTTCAGGAGTGGTTGAACTTTCGTTTAGTCCATACCTTCGTTGGAATTGAAATTTGGTACACATATATGTAATTGGACTCGCTGATCAAGAATATGATATTGAAAGTGTCTGCAAATTTTATTTTCAAGGTCAAACCTGAATTGTAAAATTGAAAATATAAACATTTTCGCACGTCTCTCCCGTTTCAAATTATATTCTGTATTATCGCTAATCAATGCCATATTCTTGATAAGCGCGTCCAAATACATAAGTGTACCAAATTTCATTAAAAAAACAGAGGTAAGGGATATACGGAACGTTATCGGAAACGGAACGACGGAAGTTTAGCCTTAAATGTTATCAAATAATAATAATAATTAAAGTATAAAATAACTAGCTTTTTTGTTTCCCGCGAACTCGTTCCCGTAAAATTAAACTTAAAAGAGATCGTAGATCTTCTTAATCTGGCTTTATTTCTTAATCCATTCTTAGCGAATGTCTCCAAAATACTAAACTACCTTCTTGCCAAATATTATCATTGAACGTCCCGCAGTAATTGAGATTTCGCGATAGGTCACCGTTGGCTTTCATATCGATAGATAAATAATACAAAGGAAAACCTAAAGGATGCCTTATATTGCTGTTTTATCTGCAACCGAGTATGAAGCTTTTGCAATATTGACAGAGTTCAACCCATCATTGCTCGGCATCTGTTGAGGCTTTCAAACATTTAGAGCTCCGGTAATCCTATTGCAACAGTACATTAGTAGCATTGTTTTCAGTAAGTACTTCCCCAGTGGGGCAATTCCTTATAGCAACATCTCTACCATTTTTCTTATAGTTAATGAATTTAACTCTTTAATCAAAACATTATCGTTATTGCATTGGACAGTGGTAAAATTCGACGTTTGTGTAAATAAACATTCTGGAAATATATTTTATTGCGTTCTTTAAGCGAATTGGACGTCAACAACATTCACGTATGTAATCGCATGTCGGACGGTTAAGCACTCGAGTAATACCAATTTACTAAATTGGATAACATTACAGTCCGAGAGACGGTGTCACAAAATCGTGTGTTATATTAGCCTCAATTTATATTCCGCAAGAAGTGAGTTAAATCGCGTAACCGATATTGATGAATTTTGGTACAGAGATAGACTAGACCTTGGAAATGAAGTTAAGCTACTTTTTGTCACGAAAATTAAATTTGAAAGGGATGAAAGTGGAAGAAAACATCTTGGACAAAGTCTCGGGTTATTGGTAGCACTATATGAGTATATATATACGAGGATTATTGTAGCGTAGTTTTGTGATATTATCAGGATAGGAAGTTTTTTTTTTTTTTTTTTTTTTTATATACTTGGAAGTTCATTTATACTTCTATCCTTTACCCAGTAAATGGTTAAATATTTGCTACGAAATATTGACTATGTTAATAATTACATCTAGCATTAGCTAATAATGTACTTAACCTTAACTATTTACTTAACAGCAACGCAGATAATTGTGATCACTACCACTCAAGAATATGTTGAATAAAGATACAAAAATCGGCTACGGGACGTATATATTTGAATCATTACAAAAAATATTTTAAAGGACTATTAAATTATAAAGTATTATCAATTAAACTACCAACCACTACTAATTACTAATATTTACTCATACAACCCTACAGCGTGAATTCGATTCGATTCGGAATGAGATCGAGTGTGAATTTACTCTCAATACTAATGTATATACAGTTTTATTATATAAAATTATTGTGCGTCTATTGCTAAACATCTCCGAAACAACTTGACCGATTCTTACAAAATCTAAGGATTGGTCGTAAACTATTTTTTAAGCCCGTAAATGATGGCTCACGCGGATAAAGTCACTTACGAAGTAATAATATACGGCGTGTAGATATATGTTTTTGCTCCGGGTATATTTTCATATATGAACATTTCTCACAGCAAAATACGCGTGTGCAAAATGTTATACGCGGTGTGCTATGGCGTACTAGCTTACAATTTACGTGAAAGGAGAAATAACGTCCGCATTTTGTCGCTCGATACTAATGCTTGCAATGCAGCGCACATTCGCTTTGACCATTAAAACTTGTTGCCTTTTTATGCGTACTTTTTCACGTCGCCTCTCGTACTATTTTTATATGCAGAAAGTGCTCAGACTAATGGAATTCAAATTTAAGCGCTAGTTACCTTTTAGAAAAAAAAGTATTAAAGAAATTTTGTTCCATTAAAGTAGGGATAAAACGGACAAAGGAAAAGCTTTAGGTATTAGAAAATAACATGATAAATATTTAACGGATACATTAAACGACGAAACGAGACCTAATCGTATGACATAGACTATTGGATGTCCGATTTAAAAGTGGAATTCCACAGTTTTTTAATTAATAACCCCGCATTATGGAATACAAAGTACTTACTTCGATGTATCGGTCATCATAGGTAGATTGCAGTTCGGGACCAACCAGCTCAAGGATTTGACGGCGTTCTTCTCGAAAATCTAAAACAAAAAAAAATCACTTTTATACTTCAATAAATATTTATTAGAGGCGCCATGCTTGTAGCCGAATTGGGCCGGCGCGTCCGGGTACCAGTACCTCTTTCTCACATGAGATCGGCGTGAAGTACTTATATATAAATCTGAAGGGTTTGTTTGTTTGCTTGAACGCACTAATCTCAGGAACTACGGGTCTGATTTGAAAACTTCTTTCAGTGTTAGATAGCCCATTCATCGAGGAAGGCTATAGGCTATATATCATCATGCTGAAATTGTATCTAATTTTTTTTATCAAATTTTACGCGCATGAGTTCGCGGGCACAGCTAGTAGATATTTATATATAAAACGGAAGTTCATTTAAAACAAAATTTAGGAAACCGCGGGTCGTACAAATAATGATGGAGGAGGCTAGGAGTTTGTATTTAGTAGACGTCCGCTAAGAACGGATTTTTGGATAGGGCCAGATTAAAATGATCAAAGGGCTCACATAATCAAAATACAAGATGAAATGATGCCCTTTTCTCACTGGCTTTTAAGTTGTACGCTTTATTCTTATTGATTTTTAAAATTTTTATTCGCTTATTAACTCTGATCTGAATATTTACAGCTCAATAATAATAAAAAATATATTTATAATGAGCATTAATAATATTTGTAACTAACCTTTCTCGCGATACCATTTTTTCTCTCCGTTACATTATGAAAGCTAGGACTGAGCACGGTTAAACCGTTCCACCCATTCTATCATTATTTGAATACGATGCTTTGTTGTGAGAATGTCGATACTCGCCTTAGTTTGCAATATTTTATAAACATCGCGCGGAATGTGAAATTTTATTGCAATTTAGTAAAAATATGTTAATTAGAAGTAAGGTTTGTTTTAATTAAAATTGACATATGAATTTGTAGAGCTATAGAGTCCGATGCGGAAGCTCTATCTTATAGAATAAAAAGTTCTAATTCAAAAGATGTTATATTTAATTATACCTTAATAAATTCTTGGATAATGTTTCTATATAAAAATATTTCTACTTAATAATGGTCTTCAGAGAAATGGATTAATTATTTTTGAACTGCAGTTGGATCGACACCTTTGTGGGTCAAACTGTGAAAACGTTAACGTAACGTAAACACACAATAAAATTATATTTATTGGTAAGCTGGCTATTGGATTTTCATACTAAGATTCTCCGGTTTCAAAGCGATCGCCCTACAGCCACATTCTCTGCAATTTAGGCGGGCCATAGTACTAGAACGGGATAACGCTAGGTAGAAGGGGTATTACATATTTGCAATGTGCATGTACCACAAATGATGAGAGCGACGAGACGAGAGAATTTGCGAAACGAGTACATGAAAATTACGCGCAACGTTATTAGTACATGAAAAGTAAACAAGTCAATAGAAATGAACTCTTATTAATTATTGTTAATATGGCAGCGGCAGCAGTAGATAATTATATTTGCGAACCGGACAATGTAATTACCGGCTTTGTTTATTTTAGTCCTCTTGCAAATATGGCCTAAAAATTGAAGTTACAAACTCAAATACTATGTTAGATTTGTTAGGGTAGGAAAATTTCTTGGGCTATTTCAAGGGGAGAGATTTCTAATCATGGCGTCCGAATGCCCAATGAGGCTCGACTCATCAAAGTTCTTGGATTAAATTATTTTACGGCGATATTTAAAGATTAATTGAAACATTTTAAAGGGACTCATTTGCATAAAGCGTTTTGTTGTTGGATACCTCGGCAGCTATGTTCATATTTTGCCGTTTTTATTCATATTTTTATATATATAGATATAGTTAAACCTTTGACCTCTGAAAATTAAACCTTATCCTTTTCCTTTTAAGCTTGAAAACTTGAAATTGGATGGGTCTATAGTTTGACAATGATCAACTTTGTCTTAGTTTTTACATATTACACTCTTGCAAAGGCACTTGCTTATAAATCTTTTGCTGATTTATTGGAAAGTATACTACAAGTAGGAACTTTTTGTGAGGAACTTAAAAGGTTGTTCTAGGAGTGGCCGGCGTTATCAAAGCCGGGTTTGAAATATGGATTTAAGTAAAAATTTACGGTGGCAATATTGATAAAGATTGGAATCAGACTTTTGTTAAAAATAAGTCAATACTTTTATAATTTAAATTATAATTATATAATAGTACATACAGAATAAGAGGAAGCTGTAGCATAATCAGTGGTGGTCATTTGTTGCGATCGATAGGTTAAGCAATTCTTGCCACGACCGCGAGTAAGATGGGTGACCCATAATAACATTTTCACGCCGATTTCATGTGAGAAAGAGGTACTGGTACCCGGGCGCGCCGGCCCAATTCGGCTACAAGCATGGCGCTATCTCTAATTATCTTGTATTTATTGGAGGATTTAAGCAAAATAATTTAGTTTTTTATCCATGTAACGGATTTACACGAAGTAATGTTTCATTCTATTAATAATTTAAATACGAGGTTTATTGCTAGGCTGTGATTTCTTGTATGGCAACGAGAAATCTCGTTATGCCCTAGATCTCTGCTATTACATTTCATCAGAAAGCGTACTTAATTAAATCACCTTCCGTATGCACTCCCTCATCACTCTATTTGTTAGAGTTGTTACTTTATTTTTAAGTTTCTGCCGTCCGAATTACTTAGACTTTGTAACTATAAGAAAATGTTATTTCCCTGGGTAGGCATTTTAGTAGATATTTGTTATTATTATTTATTTATTAGAGTACCAATAAGCAAATAACAATAATAAATATTATTATTATTTATACCTTAAAGTCGAATTATTAAAATCTGCCCTAAAGTTAATAAAACATAACATCTTCCGAGGAATACCTCGAACACGAAGCAATACAATCGAAATGCAATGGCTGCGTTTTTTTTTTTGCCTAATCCTTTACCTTTTAATCGCGCATCATTAAATCGAAAGATTAGCCATCAAATTCTTAATATCTCGAAGTTCTTGTTAAGTCGAAGTTTTTTGCACTTCGCTGCGGGAAAGGATTGGATAGGATTAGCTTTGGATCGAGGAGAGTGGTCTAAGAGAGGGGAGGCCTTTGCCCAGCTGTGGAACATTACAGACTAATTAAAATAAGGGGATTTTTGCCTAAGGTCAAATTATAAATCTGTGTTAAAGTCGTGTATTTTAAAATTAATAGTTCTAGAGATCGCCTGATGGTTGAAATTCAGCCACAATGGTTTAGATTTGCGATTTCCTTATTTAAAACTTTATACAACATTTCCATTCTTTGTACAATAATGTACATTTTATGTAGTTCAAAATTGCCTTGTTTAGCATATCATTAAAATTAATATTTTAGAAAATATGAGAGTTTTTAAAAAGGGAGCCATGTATCCAAACAATTCATATTAAAATTTAGGACAGGTAACTCACTTGGCAACCGCAGATATCCATGGCTACGTATTACTACGAGATACTCATTTGGCAAGCACAGATATCCATGGCTATGTAGCCGGCGACGTCGCCATGGCATCTCGGCGAATTAAAAGCCTAAACGGCTAATGAAGCTATCTGCCTCCGATATATATACGTACATGAAGACGGAGCTAATGACGTTTTACTTCTGTCGTGTGGTCTAAAGTACACTTGTTTTTTTTTTAAGTTTTACAACTGTTAGGTTGCTAAAATATTTATTTTAATATTAATGAATTTCTAAAATTGATTTGAGCAATTTGGTTGTTATTTCGGACAGCGGATCATTAGGCAATGATGCAGCTGACGAACTAGCAAGGAAAGGTTCAGACAGTACTGCTGTAGGACCTTACTCTTTCATACCACTCCCCTTTAGCCTACTAAGATCATGGCTGGAGGATAAGATAAAGGCTAAACATAACACGTACTGGGCAAACCGGCACGACTGTAGACACTCCAGGAAAGCTATGCCTTCCTTCAATCCTCGTCTGTCATACGGTCTCCTGCGTATAAACAGACCCGATCTACGCAGGATGATTGAAATCATCACCGGACACTGTCTGCTTAACAAACACTTATTTCAACTAGGTGCTACAGACAGCCCACTATGCAGGGGATGCATGGCCGGAGCAAAAACACCACGCCACGTCATGCTGGATTGCACTGAGGTGACGGAAATTAGGGCTAAAACCCTCGGCACACCGAGGTCCCTTCAGGATGCCCTGAGGAACCTACACCGGGTCCTTGACTTCTGGCAGGAGCTTGGCTGGTTGGAGTAACTAACCCTTTACGCACAATAGTCATCACTCCTTGACTAAGTGCGGAAATCAGCCCGCGGAAAAGAAGAAGATATATAGATTACAGATTATAACCCATGATTGTATAAAAAAAACAAATATGGTGGACAAGAAGTAGAGAGTCAGACACTCTAACGAGCGCCATCTACATTATTCGTCGGGGACAAATTGTCAAAGCGCGCCTTCTAATTACCTGTGCCCCGACCTGCCCCGGTGAAGGGTTAAGCCCCGCCATTTTTCATGGGGCTTTGTGCCCCCGCTGCTCTTATCGATGCTATTTGTACGCGATTCAAAGTATTTATTTACATTAACAACGCTAAACTGGATCATTTGTTGAGATTACATCCTAAATGTATACCCGGAAGGGAATTTATTGATTACAGACATTAAAATTTGTTCCTTTTATTATATTCCTTCGTTGATTGACGGCGGTTTTATCTGATAATATTTGCCTATATAATCGCTCGTATTCCTTTTTTTTAATGGCTATATAGGGACTCAAAGTTGAAGATTGTATTAAAAGGGCCAGTGATGAAAGCGATCATAGTCTTTCTGTTACAGACAGGGTTGTCACAATAGCAATAAATGTCGTCATAATTTCGAAGTTGCCACGAGCCTGTGAACACACACTTATGTAGAGCGGGTCCGTGTTGTTATTAAGTTTAAAAGTTGTTGTCCGGATTACGGTCAATTATATTCCTAATACTGAATTATTGAGTTGGTCACCAACCAGTAACCATTTAACCGTTCACCAGTCAACCTTCCAAGACGACTTTAGTTCTATCACTATCATATATAAATATATCTTTATGGCAACCAGCCCGTAGTATATATATGAATCCTTATTTTCCTTGGTGTGAATGGCTGGACCGACTTCACTAATTATTTTTTTTGTTGTGTTAGTTATTGTCAGGACATGGTTCTTATAAAATAAAATATTGAGCAATTTGTGCGGAAAATTAGAAAATTTTAAGAGGACTTTATCACCTTATCAAAATGCTTCTAATGTAGCCTTTTGACAAATGAAACGGGAAAAGAAAAGAGAAAGAAACTGAAACAGAGTATTGTAGGTAGGATATAGTAGATAGTAAATAACCCAACGCTCGGGCGGGACAACGTCTGCCGGGACCGATAGTTGAAAATATTTTTTATCAATATTTAGACGCGTAATAAATGACATGTGGCAACCCTAAACACAGCCGACATAAAACAAAAAGTCCCGAGTAACTCCGCCACACCTTATAAGACTTTGGCAACTTTTTTGTAACATTATAATAACAGAAAACTTTTAAGGGAGGAGGGCTAAAAAGGAGCGGCCCTTTTTCTGGCGGCCATTGAAACAATAGCGGGACGGGGCCCGTGGAAAAAACGCTCCGTCTCATAATATTCATTGCCTCGGAGTTCTTTATAACCAAATAAACTCTCTTTGTATAAATTTCCATAATAATTTTTCGCAACAAAGTGCGGAGTTAGTTGATTGGATAAGAATTAGACAAAATTTTACTCGTTTTTCTTTCCCTCGCAATGTTTCTGTAAGTATTTTTTTAAGAAAATATTTCCTTACGGACAGATGTTATTCCTTTTTAAGATTGATCCCGAATTTATCTTGTCGGGATTTTTGGCGATTCGAAAGTATAATTACTAATAATTGATAATTTGTGCACTATTTTGCCTAAATCTTACGAGTATATAATTTGTGCTACTTTCTTTTATATATACAACCAGATCGATTTTGATGAGACTTTTACGGACTTATAGCTGAGGTTACCCATATCTATGTTTAATATATAAAGAATTTTTTTTTTTTTGCTTGAGCGCACTAATCTCAGGAACTACTTATCCGATTTGAATAATTCTTTCAGTGTTATATAGCCCACTTATCCAGAAAGGCTATAGGCTATATATCATCACGCTAAAATTGAATCTAATTTTTTAACCCAAATTTAAGCTGACTAAGTTACGGGCACAGCTAGTAAGGAACAATATAGGCAAGAAATTAGGCAAGATTATTGTATCCGCATTGACGAGGTCGTAGGTAAACAGGCAGTCATACACAAAAAAGAAATCTTGGCATAGACAGTTAATTTATGCGTAACCCTACTCACACTTGACCGGGTAAATAACCCGCTAAGGAGATACAAATTTTTTGTCCCACCCACTCCATTGTTAAGCTTGACAAAAGGATAAAATATACAGAAAATAGTATTTTGGACAAGCGTAATACAAATGTGACTTTTGGTCCAACTAGTGTGAGGGATCATGGAGGCATTGTGACCTTCTGATCGTGTAGATGTCCATGGGCGTCGGTAGGCACTTAGGTGCCTGCTGCTTGCTCTTTTGCCCCTTGTAACAAAAAAAAAAGCTGTTGTTTATTAACTGACAACTTCACTGGCAAAATTACGGAATGTTAGTTTGATTGCATTTGTATGCACGAATAATTAGTTGTATAGATTATGACTAATTATTATTAGTTTTGAATCATATTAACATGAATTTCAATAGAGTAGATTCAATAATTTATCATTAATATAATATTAACTGTTATTCGCGATCCGGCCCACGCGGCAAACCGTGAAATTTATTAAATGAAAATTTCTCTATTGTACTGCTCTGAGAGGATTAGGTATAGTTTATAATTGCTAAATAACTAGCTGAATTGCGCGAATTTGTTGATTATTTCTCAAGATCAAATCAGAAATCGTTTAATCTTTTAAAGTTTATTCTAATCTATAACATTTATTTGACATTTACTATAATATTTTTTTAGTTCTCTTTTAATTTGCAATGTCCTGACTGGGCTTCATATACCATTGCGTGTAAGCAAATTACGAATAAGTGATTAAATGATTAAAACATTAGGGGTCATCCACAAATTATGTCACACATATCCCATAAATGTGACATTGTGTTGCAACAGGCTGGGGGAAGGAGGTAACTACCTTTGTGTCTTTAATAGGTAAATAGTCGTTGAGTTATACTTGATTATTATTTATGTATATACGTGTTTATACATATATACATACATCTACCTGACTAGCCCAAAATAAGTTTGTCAGTGTTTATGGTTTATGGATTGATTGATGATGATCGATCCATAGACAACAGTGTCGTCTATGAATTTATTTTGAATATTTTTTAAATTTCCAATTGAAGAATGAATCCTTTTTACCTATGATAATATTCCAGTCTCCCTTCTTACTATATGTGTGACAGACCTATTAGAAACAACGATGACAAAACTTTACGCCGGTGTAATTTCATTAGTATTTGCTTATACGAATTACATTGCTATTAACAAAACTCCACTCCTAATAAAAGTTTTTAATTTAAGCTTAGTAGGAGGGGAAAATGGAATATTAGACGTACCTCAAAAGTACTCCTAATATTCTTTTAAAACAAAAAAAAAATAAGAGATAGAATATAATAGAAGGTTCTGTGAGTATAGACGAAATTATTTAATTGTTATTTTTTACTGACTGCATATGACTATGCGTGTGTTCCGATATACACTGCGGACACTATAAGCTGTGACGCCCATTTTGTATACTGTATAGGTGTTCCTTTTGCGTTTATAAGTTTCGGTTGAAATTAAATCTTGGTTAACGGAGTGTCAGACATTCTCTCACTAGATAAAGCCACCAAAGATTGGCTAAAACGATTATGATGCACCATTCACCAATATAAATTCATTAATTAAAAACAAACAGGTAATATTATAAGATGACCGTTTTTGTTTTTCAAATTCAAATTACGTTTTATTCAAGTAGACTTTTAGAGACACTTTTGAATCGTCAAATATTTTAAAAGCTACCACTGATTCGGAAGAGTCGCATCAAATGCACTTTAACGAATAGCCTATACAGTGTTTTTGGTATTTTCGTTTTGTTTTATAATTATTTACACTGCAGATGTTAATGTAGTATTATAAATGAGAAGTCAATACTTCTCTGCAAAAAGAATATTCAGAAAAAATAAATCTTCCTGTTGTATTGAACAAGAAAGTGGAGATCCTTCATATGGAAAAAGGAGAATGTTCCACACCCAATAATACTGGTTAGTTATAAATTGAATTTAATTATCATTATATATAAGCCTCTGATACTAAATTTGAAGTCACTAATGCGTTGTGGGGATCTATTCGATTACGTACCTTAGGAGGCAAAAACAATAGAAAAGGTTATGTTAAGGTATATAGGTATATACCTTAACTGGCTGGCAGTGAAGGGTTGAACAAACCAAGCTGCATGATTGAAATAAATTCGATTTTCCTAGAGTTGAAGAAATGTGCATTAATATTAATATTAAATATGCCACTTACTGGGTCCAAATTTATTTTCAAACCCCTTGAAATATACACACAAAATTTCATTCCAGCCGCTTAAGCGGAGTAGGGTTACCATGGCTCGTACTAAGATTTATCTATACTAATATATAAAGCTGATGAGATTGTTTGTTTGCTAGAACGCGCTAATCTCAGAAACTAGTGGTCCGATTTGAAAAATTCTTTCAGCGTTAGATAGCCCATTTACGCGGACAAAGTCGCGGGTAACAACTAGTATATTATATAAAGGTGATGGAACATTCCACGTATATATCGAAATTCGTATTTAGTTTTATTTCTTGATACGCTCACCTCAATATAAACGAGAGGATTTTTTTTAAACAAATATTATAATCGAGAAAATCTTGTCTTGTCTCAAAGCAAAAGTGGTGTTGCACAAGGATGGTTTGCGAGAGCCCTTACTCGAAGAAACTTTGCCAAATTCCATCTTTGTACGTCCCGCGGTGTTCAAGATTTCGTAACAGGTGACCTTTGTTATTTGTTTATTTAGATACTCAGTGTGCACTACTTTTTCACGGTCAGTACTTATTGCAAGAATTATAAAGTAATCGATAATAATTATCTATAAAGAAATAAATATCTTTACAAGTTTAATTATTTACGGAAGAAACCAGCTTCAAGAAGAAATTCAGTATCAGCTTCAAATAATATTTCAATCTGCCAATTACATAGTGTCTATACTTCTATACTAATATATAAAGCTGAATAGTTTGTTTGCTTGGACGCGCTAATTTCAGGATATACTGCTCCCATTTGAAAAAATTCTTTCAGCGGTAGAATGCCCATTTGTCGAGGAAAGCTATAGAACATACAACACCACTCTAAAATAAATATATATTTTTTACCTAATTTTACGCGGTCGAAGGCGCGAGCATAGCTAGTAATATAGTTTTGGTATCGTCGAATGTTGGGTATGTTTGTAAAGCCGTGTTTTAACAATGTTTTGACGCGTTTCGTTGACTGCAAATAAATATAGCGAATTGCACAATAGAAACTGCAAAACAAGCCTAGCTTCAGTGAAAAAGCGCACTAGTAGGATCATAACTAGCTATCGAGTATAGTCCATTTATCGAGCTATCCTCGATAAATGGACTATTTAAAAAGTTTTCAAATCGTACCAGTAGTTCCGAGATTAGCGCGTTCAAGTAGAACATAAACTCCCAAGTTTTTGTTCACACGACAGCGCCTTTATAACGCTACGCTCTTTTATCGAGCAATATTTTTAACGCTATATATAAACATGTGCGCTATAGAAAGCGGAGATTTAACGCAACGCTTTTTTAACTCTCGTGCGAATGAGGGCTTAGAGGAATTTTCAATCATTTTAATGACACATTCAATAGAGTTTGCCAGTGTTATGAATAATTTATATATTATCAAAGCAGTTAATGACATCGAATACGATCTTAAGGTGCATGCTATTTGTAATTGTAATAACAAATGGCCCGCCATAATTCATAACTTTATATCACCAGAATTCTTATAAACTTTTTTCTCAAATTTATGGGAAGATGAACATGTTTTAGGTAGCAAGGGCGATGGATAATCTTGAACTTTTCATGACTATAAAAATCGCTAGGTAAAGATTAATTTCCCAGCGAAAAAAAAACAAAGGTAAAGATTAATTGACAAATTTCCCAGCGAAAAAAAAACAAAGGTAAAGATTAATTGACAAATTTCGAAGATTTTTCAAGTAAATTTTTAATGTTCAATTTTCTCGTAATGGATTGTGGCATTGAGCCGTGTTGTACTGCTTTTTATCTTTTGCGTGGTACATACGATGTACCTCGCGGATAGGGAGGCCTTGTGAGGCAAGGTCCCTGTTGAGGTATTGTCGCACCCACTCCTAACACAAGCTTTTAATTCAAGCTTAGTAAGGGGAAAAGGGAATATTAGTCATACCTAAAAAGTATTCCTAATATTATTTTTATAAAAAAAACATGACAACAGCCACTTTTTGAACAATAAGCCTGTATATAACAAGATAAGCTAATTTATTTATTACTGATGAATAATATTACAATGTACGTTCTTACCTGTAGAGCTCTTAAAACAGCCTTGTCATGGCTGAATGATTCAAGAGTAAGACTCTTGAAATATTTGGATCTTGACAGACAGACAGACAGACAGACGGACAAAGAAGTGATCCTATAAGGGTTCCTTTTTTCCTTTTGAGGTAAGGAACCCTAAAAACACATCAAGTAACATACCTGCATACATAGTATAAACCTGCGACCTCGTCCGCATTTATTTGAATGTCCAGCTTAATAAAAAGTATAATAAAATTCAAATGTTGCGAAATAGTTACTCTAACATGTCTAACTCAAGGAATTACAAAAAGTCGCCAAAAACTTGGCCGTAAGGATTTCCTTATCATATATTTTATAATGACCCAATGTGACAAAATGGTCGCACTGTTTGCTTAGAAACACGCGCCAATGCTCTTTGATTACGAAACATAAAACCGGAGTACCAGAGTGGCTGGGTACAGACGTCTCATCTGAGCGAGTATATCTCGTTTTACATGAGTGTCATGGTAAACAACCACAGATCGGCCGTCTACCGCGGTGACCCTCATCTCATCACGGAAACGGCTGCCCTAAAGAAGAAGTCCGAAAAAGAAGTTCCGGATGGAACTATAGAAGAATAATGAAACGAAAAATAGTGAAAAGGCAGAAAAATGTTATGAAGAAAATAATAAAATAAAAATGGCACGTGGAGCATGAATTATCATTTAAAAAATGCCTGTTTTCAGTTGTCAAAGGAAGTTGTGTAAAGGCTATAAAACGCAATGTAAATTGTCTGATTGCCCTAAAATTTGACAGAGGTCTAGTAACAGACTACAGACTGAATAGTTGTAATTCTTTAAATTGCGACAAAGAAAATTCAAATGCAAAGTCAGACGATAGCCAAAGAGAACTGTTCGGATTTAAATACCCTCTTTTCTTTCACCACCCTGACCACCGTTGAGATTTGAGGCTGTGGGTTTCAGTCAGAACCCGAAAACTGTATGGGCTAAGAACAAATATTTTAAGGGGACATTTAGGAGATAAAATATTATGTGGATAGCTTCGTTACTACTGAGTAAATAAGCGTACTGAATTAAACCTTATTGGTTCAATTCCTTTCACAGCCGATGAGGCAATGGACAAATTGTCCGTGAACATAACCTGACCGTCGCTCTCCGATCTTGGACGTGTCCAGTGATCTGCTTCAGTCGTCGGTGCAAATTGTTTTTTCTACCATATACCTTATACAAGCTAAGTCGCTTCCACTTCGCCTGAAACGCCGACGTAATATGTGTATGTTTAAAGCGAAAAAATTTCCCTTTAAACAATTTCCTTCTTGCTTTAAGAAGTATCGACTGCCAATATTTCAAGGGTCAACGTTGACTTAGTGAATCCCTTGGTCAGGTTGAAATTAATACCAAATATTGTAATTTGGGGTCCCTTAAAGTTGTAAGAAAATCAACTCTCTAAGTGAAAAGATATGGCCGTTAATGTCACATTTCCCTTACAGTTGCAAAGGAAACTACAACCTATAGGATACTTCGCGATGTCCTAGAACCATGGAATTTGGCATAAAGCTATAGCTTTAATTATTAGTTTAGGAAAAATTTCAAAAACTGTAAATTTGTAGACACATGACAAAAGAAATTGTGGGGACTTTATTAAATTGAAAGAAATCTTATGGAAAGTAGAAATCTTAAATTATCCTGGTAAAGTACGGTACGTGATGGTACGGATCCCTTAGTGCGTGAGTCTGACTCACACTTGTCCGGTTTATTCTCTAATTACTATAATTTACTCTTAAGCCGCAATGTAGAGATGTATAAAACATACTGATAATTAATGTAATAAACAAATGAGTTATAAACATAAACGTGTCTTAATTACAAGCTGGCAAAGAATTACACTGTAAAGAAAAGTTTTAGGTAACTTAAGACGTTAACGCCACGGGGGACAATTCACATTCAGGCCACGATGAAAGTCATGATTCTGACAAATTTTGCCAAAGATATCTTATTTATTTTAATAAAAATCTATGCGGCACACTGGTGTCCCCGACGATCTGGTAGGATGAAAATCTTTCGTCCCTCTGGGGCTAGGGGGCACGTCTTGGCGTAGTTCACGGCCCCAACTATATTGACTTTGACTTCAATGGAAATTTTTTTTATAAATATGCTTACAAAAATGTGTTTCGTAATATTTACTACAATAAACTAATGTTAGAAGAGGCACATCTTAACGGGTAACAAAATTACGAATAATTTTTAAGACTTTGAAAAATGAACCAGGCTCACGCGACTTGTATGGGGCCACGCGGCACACTCTGCAACCATTTTAACTTTACAAAAGTTACCCAGGCCCGTAGTTTGCGTTTGAATGTAGCACGCATCGCGGCTCACCGATGACGCCCGTGGCCTCAACGTACATGTTGATCATTGTTGAATGGCCAGATTGGAAAGACACGTTTTTAATGTGGCTTTCAACGTGTTAAATAGGTGTTTGAAAAGGTGTCTCCCTAATTACCGTTCGTAGAGGCAATCACGTTGTTTAATTTGTATCGCGACGAGTTGATTTTCGATTTCCAAAGTTGATAGCTCATCGGCGGTCGACGATTTCGTTAGTTCGGCTTTGTGGTTGCAAAGGCTCGCGCGCGTGAGGGTCTGCTGTCGCCAACTCAACAAAAAAAATCCCGCTTGACACAAAATTTTCTCCTTTCCGTTTGGTTCCCATAAGGTTAGTATTTTTTAGATGATTAAATTGATCCCCATATACTATTCTTGTTGGAGGAACATATATGGTAAAGAATTTTTTACGTTAGAAAATAACAAAAACGAGTATTACCGTTGTCATAATTTCCATCCTTTACCATTCAGATGTCAGGTTATATTCCAAAAAAAGATCTCCCCAAGTGATCAGTAGTACGCGAATCCAGCAAATCGACATGGTGAGCGTCCAGTTACCAAGTTTCACGATCCCCAGCCAGCCCAGGCACTGTATCTCCGAGCGAGGACCGAGATAAAGCACCCAGGAAAAATTCTCCTGCCCCATGGGAGCTGGTACCCTACTGGGGGCGGGGGTACTTGTTATGTTTGATTGTCCTTAGTAAATATTTCTTTTAACATTATCACATCATTATCGTTATCAACGTCAACCCTTAATGACCTGATTTTGTCAGAGGTCTCCTCTCCCTTACACCACAGTTGTCTATCCTGGGCCAATCCTGTCTGTCTTATAATCTCATACATCTTAATTAGTTGTCCCGCTCTATCACTATTGAATATCAAAACCCAGCGCCATCTATTTGGTCGCTGACTCTGCCGACGGCCCGCTGGCCGGCCGCTCTGCCTCTATACTTTACATCTTTCATGTTTTTTTTTTTTTTTTTTTTTTTTTTTTTTTTTTTTTTTTTATAGGGGCGAAAGAGGAGGGGTAAAAAACCGAAGGGGCCGAGCCGGAGAGAACACGCTCCTAAACATTCTGGGATAAAAGTACTCTATGTGTACTTTTATGAACTTCTTTATTTTATATTTAGAGTTTTAGAGTTCTAACAAATCGGTATAAGCCATTTTGATGGCCCACGTCAATCAGAAAGTCAGAGAAACATAACAAAATGTCGGTCTAATAAATTCAAATCTTCTGTTACACAACGAAGCCTTGGGATGACGGCCTAGCACGAACTTTTCGAATCGTTCGAAATCGAAGCGTCGACTGTATGTAGGATGAAAATGTTCGTGCTAGACCCACAGGAGGCAAGCGTTAATCGTGTCACACTTTTAATCAATGCCAATGCAATTCGCGTAGACACTAAGTAGGGTCCGCTATGGGCCAATTGTTTGTTTAATATACCGACGAAATCAAGTTCTCCTGCTAAATGCATGAAATCGTATGTATGTAGGTAAGTAAATATTTTTTTCTTTCAACTACCCAGTAATGTTATCATTATTCACCACATAACTAAAAGGACTCCTTTTCTGCTTAGAACCAAATACAGTAATGTTGTATGAAATTTCATTACTGCACTGTGTTTTTGATGAAAAAAATACTGGCTGAAAATAAAAATCCGACTGGGTGAGAACTAAAAAAAAGGAGGTGTGCATTCTATACCATTGTAGAACTTTGATACTTAATTAGCAAGAAAAGTTTAAATAAAAAATTGGAAATAGGCAGCGATGTATTTGAAAGAAAAACTTATATAGGGTATTATTTTCATTCAAAAACAGAAGACATTTGATATACGTGTTGTCGGAGTCCATTTCTTATCTTGTACTGAATTTGGTGTCAAAATATACTGACAATCAGGACATTGTAATATCAAAACTTGTACAGATTAAACTCTTCTTTCTGCAATTCTTCTTCTTTACATTTCAATGGCAAACTGTTTATATACTCTTATAAAAATTATCTTGTGTAATATTGACATTTATCCCCTTCTTATATTACGGAAGAAGTGGCGCGACGATTTGCATATGAAGTTATGGATGAGATTGGCCCAGAGAAGAGGAAGGTGGATCAAGAAGGGGCAGGTCTTTGCCCAGTATTGGGACAGTCGCAGGCGCCCTCGCGGACGCGCGTCGCGGGCCATGCAGGGGGCAGCGAGCGCTCCCGCGCCTTCCGCGGCCGAACCGCCTTCAGCACAACGTAAGTACAGCTACCATAAAAAGTTTAATTAAGAAAATATACTCTATATTATAATATATAAAAACACGCACAAAGATAACATTTGGCAAGGAATTAGTGTATAGTTAATAGACATGCGCCAAAAAGGGATTTTTCATTAGGGAATGAAGAAGGGATTTGAAATCACATGGGCTCTCACAATTATACACCAACAAAGTCGCGGGAAACAACTAGTACTAAATAAATACATAGTAAACACATATCTCTGCTTATATTTACATAACAATCTATAAAACTGCGCAGCTACACAAAGTCCCCGGCTACACTACATGATCATAGAAATGATCATTCCAATGAAGCTATGTCTGGCTCCAGCATTAGTACATTTATCTACGAAAGACTGTAGAACTTGTCAAAAGACCGATACCTCCCACGTAAATTGTTGTAAACCCAAATTCCCAGCTTTACAAAAGTAAATCATAATATAATAGTCACTTTTAAATACATTTTGTATACAATAATGTATTCGTCGTTATTGAATAGTAAATAATCTAATAATACCATACACAAATTGTCACATGTATTGTTAAAAAACAATATTTATTTATATTAAATAAATAGATATTTTTCTTACGAAAACAGATACTGTCCCAATACTGGGCAAAGACCTGCCCCTTCTTGATCCACCTTCCTCTTCTCTGGGCCAATCTCATCCATAACTTCCTATGCAAATCGTCGTGCCACTTCTTCCGTATTATAAGAAGGGGATAAATGTCAATATTACACAAGATAATTTTTATAAGAGTATATAAACAGTTTGCCGTTGAAATGTAAAGAAGAAGAATTGCAGAAAGAAGAGTTTATTCTGTACAAGTTTTGATATTACAATGTCCTGATTGTCAGTATATTTTGACATCGAATTCAGTAGAAGATAAGAAATGGACTCCGACAACACGTATATCAAATGTCTTCTGTTTTTGAATGAAAATAATACCCTATATAAGTGTATTCGCATTGTACTTAAGGTCTGGGCTTCAACCACTTCCATTGAGCTATCAAAATTAAAGTTAAAATTCTTATATATATAGACTTTTATGCACTTATGAAGGTCATAGGTGTATAACATAAAAATGAATCTTAAATATTCCTAAGTGCAAATCTAATTCTTTTTTATAATATTCCTTGAAGTACAAAGATGGTTCTTACGGTGAGAAAAATTAAAAAAAATTGCCTGAAGAAGTCTAAAAATAACACTTTTCTGTACTCCCATACAAACGCTTCGCAGTTATTCTTAAAAGTTATTTTGAACTTTAATACCATACCATACAGTGCAAGTGTAAGTGGAGAGGTTCAGGGCAAAACAATGCGTGTTTGTGTCCACACGCTATTTTGCATGTACATATGCGAATACTTTGGAGGGTAGTGCATTTTTAGACTGTACGAACTCTAACGAATGAAATAAAACTAATCGTATGGTAAGAATCCTACATATATCACTACCAAAATCTTACAGTCGTATATAAAAAAAAGCTTAAATATTTCTATTTTATTATGTTAAATTTAGTTTTCATTTCATTGTTTTTTACCTACATTTTTTGTGTTTGTTAATTTTAATATTCATTTTTGGAATTTTATTGCGTTGTGACGTAACGGGCGGCGCAAATCTCATCAATCTGTGTTTTCATCTCTGTCAGCCATAAATCCGTTTATAACAGGTGATACCCCTATCCAGCAACGCTTATAGACAATTGAGCGGCCAAAGGGCTCTCAGATTTTTCTTAGCGTGGTTGGTCCCTAAGTCGGATCGGTTTAGATTAAGTAACCTGACAAATGGTTCTTCAGAGATGTTATGCGGTGTTAGTTTCAATTCAGCCCAAACAGAGTGAAAGGTCAAAATTCCTAAAAAATCAAAAGGTCATGGATGGATGTTTTTATATCGAAGAGATTTTAAGTTCTTTAGCGATATCTGGTGGTGTGTTTTCGAAGGTGATTCAGCTGCCAGTTTTTAATCCAAACAACAAATTGTTCAACGAATTCCAACAGTAAATTCTAGATTCGTTGAGACCGAACACATTTCTGGTTCGGTCGCAGCCAGAGCAACTTAACTTAGCGATCGACTCAAATACCGACCACTGATTAGGCCACGACCTCCTCAAAATTTATTTACACCATTATGTTCCATATTGCTATACGCGCATAAATTAAAAACAGATAAATCATCTAAGACTATTTATAGTATAACATATAAAACGTATGTAAAACCAAAATATTAAGAATAAAACAATAATATCATAATTACAATAAATACCTAAGCTAATGTAATGACTGATAAATTATAATGATGTAATACATTATACGATAATATGCAAATGTGAGGAAAGAAAAATACGTTATCTGCAAATAAGGTTATCTATGCATATAAATAAAATTGAAATGTCTGTTTGTAAAGTTAAAATGAAATTATTTTATTAAATGCATAATGATGACGGCAAGGGCGTCATCAAGAGGAGGCTTTGAGGAAGGGGTCGCCATCCCCTCCCTAGAAATTCAAATCAAAAGAAATGAAAGTCTTGTATACACTGACATAACTCGCTTGAACAATAAAGCAAATCTCACCATATATAGACTTACAACAAAAAACACAGATTATATATATAATAGCACAGAGTACTCTAATTTAAACAAAAAAAAATGCGAAAAAACTGATATTAAAAAAAAACATCGAATCCAACGTCATCGAGTAACAGCTAGTCTATCTATCATAAACATAGCATTTAAAGGAGTAGCTTGTTTGACCATGGAGCTCTAACCTGAAATGCACTAACAAGATTACCCTAATCTTTATCATGCACCAAGATCGTAACGCATAATCATAAATTACAATTAAAATGTAAATAAAAAAAAATGACACATAAAATTCTTAAATACGAAATCTAGACTGAAAGAAAACAATGTATCGGTATAATAATCATTTGGGCGTTTGTTTTACGATTCCTATCTTTATCACTGCAAACAACCAAATTAAACAATATAAAGTGAAACGTGCACAATTTTATCGCAGTTTCGCGCCTGCATTTGTAAAAATAAAAACATTTAAGTGAAATGACGCCAGAATGGAGTCCAGTTGGCAAAATCTTCCTCATCACTGGGGGAGCTACGGGCTTGGGCGCGTTGTACGCTGAAAATTTCCTTAAACTTAACGCAGAGGTACGTTGAAAATATCTTTTCAGGTTTGGGGTTATACATATATCCCAAATTCTGAATATCTAACGAAAACTTTACGAACCATTTTACGACAATTGCGCGGACGTAACATGTGACATTACAATTTAATTATCTAAGAGAAGGGTGTGCGAATGCTAGTTTTATAAAATTTGGATTATAAATATATTAAATTATTAAGTTGAAGAAATGACGACGGTAAAAATATTAATTGTTAACTATTACAATGTCTTTATACAAAGAATTTAAGTTTGTATATAGCTTTAAATAAGCATAAAGTACGAATATTTAACAGTTGTGTCCAAATTTAGACAACCAGGTGATCTCTAGTAATAACACGAGTATAATGCTTTTTTTTTTCAGAAAGTAGCTATACTTGATATCGCCGAAAAGGCCGGAGAAGAATTCAGGGAAACTCTCAATCAAATATACAAAGACAAGGTAATCTTTATAAAATGCGACGTAAGCAAGGAAGAGGAAATCCAAAAGGGCTTCGTTGAAGTACTAACAGCCTTTAATAGAATAGATGTAATTATTAACAATGCAGGAGTTCTAAACGATAGCCCTGGTGTGTGGAGAATAGGCGCTAACATAAATTGGGTATGTGTGAATTAAAAATACTATATAAAAATACATATGACAAAAAACAATTCAGGGACCGAGACAAGTGGCGCAAAATCTTGTAGGAGGCCATGACTCATTTTGGGCTGCTGAGCCGTTAAGTAAAAAACAAATTGCGCAGAGGGATATAAAAGGAAATTACAACTAAACATAGTGGCTGAATAAAAACTTTTATTAAATTATTTGACACATTGCTAAAACGAAATATTAGAGATAATAAACAGTGTTACATGCTTCCAGCAAGGTGTCGTTTCTTTCACGTTAAAAGGCATAGAGCACATGCGTAAGGACGAGGGTGGGTCAGGTGGTACGATTATCAATATCTCTTCAACCGCTGCCATTGGAAGAACAGGCTTTGTGCCTATCTACTGCGGGTCCAAAGCTGCTGTACTTCACTTTTCACGATGCATTACAGTGAGTTTTGTTATTAAACTGTTCTTGACATCGCTAAATATTACAAAACAATATCAAATATTACTTACTTTTACAGACACCCGAATTCAACAACAGTACCGGAATCCGCATCTTGACCATAATATTGGGGCCTACAGCTACACCTATCATAAGTAATCTTCATGAAAAAACATTTGACAAAAAAGTATCGGAACAGCTATTAGCTGGGACAACTATTATTTCGCAAAGGTAATATATATCTATTTTATTTTATTTTTTGTTAAAAGGGGACAAACGTGCTGGCGGTAAGTGATAAATAGATAGGAGTAAATGTACAAGGGATAGAGTAAAAGGATGGAAACGAAAAAAAAAATGCGGATATTACTATCACCGACGGTATAGAGGGAGTGAGAATAGCATCTACGGTAGTCCGGGGTCGCGTACCCGTAGTGGGTCTATTCATCATTATCAGACAGGTAAAGAAGAAGATCCACCCTCTGGACAAAAAAATATATAAAGCCGATCATGACCAATGTCTCTAATTGGGCCCAACTTAAAAAATAGGACAGTTTCTTTTGGCGTTAACTGAAAAGGAACCGTTTGAAATATCTGCTAGTAATGTCATAAATTAACATTTGCATTCACTTTCACTTTCAGAATATGGAAATTTAAATTTATTACATAATGTAGTATATTAATATATAATGCTGTATATTAATACCTTTTCAGTGTTGAGTCAGCTTGGAAGGCAGTACTGAAAATGTTTACCCAAGGTGCCCCTGGATCTGTTTGGTACTCGGTAAAAGACCAACCAGTCCTGGAAATGACTTCTATGATAGAAAAGGCGTTCGAGCCCCTAGAGAAGTTCGGGAAGACAGAAAATTTTGTGAGTCCTGATCAATAAGGAGTTACAAATAATATGGTTATGTTTAAGGACACAAGTAATGTAAACTATTGTCAAATAAAATAACGTGTTGGATTGCAGTTACTTACTTACTGAAGTGGCTCAGAAACCCTAAATCAATTTTGGCCTCCGACAGGAGGATTGCAGTTAAAATAGTTTATTTACAAAAAAAAAAAAACAATGTAACTGTTTTTATCTTTATACATATAATTCTACTGTACGTGTCTATGTCGTTTGTTGTTGTGTAGTTTGAGGAGGTCGTGGCCTAATCAGTGGTCGGCATTTGAGTCGATCGCTAAGTTAAGTTACTCTGGCTGAGTTGGCGCGTTCTTTGACTAACTTGGCTAAGCTGCGCGAATTAACAACTCCTTTTAAAACTTGTATTACGAGAAGCGTAAAACACTCCCGCTCGAAGTAAACAGCCTTTACCTGCGGCTTATGTACCTTAAAGCGAAAGGTCATCTATCATAAAATCTCGAAGATCGCGGTACGTACAAAGATTAAATTTGGCAAGTAGGTAATTTAGAGTCAGTAGAGATACGCTAAGAACAGGCCTAAGGGCTATCGCAGGTTTAATTTTATGCGGAAGAAATCGCGGTGAATAGCTACTCTGTATATATAAAAGCGAAATTCACCTAACACGAAATATCGATAATCGCGGTAAATACATTATTATGAGGATTCTGTTGTTATGAAGATGTGATGTTTTTTATTGTCTATATTATACTAGCTGTGCCCGCGATTCATCATTTCATCATGACGATGACGAAATGATGAAAAATTAACACCAGGTTTGCCTCTTCGGCGAGGCAATGACATAGTTGACAGATGTTACTAGGCTCTAGGCAATTGTATTTTTAAATGAATTAAAAAAAGTGACACTAAGTTGTTTTGTGAGGGTTCTTTTGTTATGAAGATGTACATTTTTTATTGTATATATTATACTAGCTGTGCCCGCGACTCCGTCTGCGTAAAATTAGGTAAAAAATAGACTCAATTTTACCGTGATAATATATAGCCTTTCTCGAGAAATGGTAAGCGCTCTGGTATAGTTTTTTTTACGTAATGTATAACGTTCTTATGTTTTTGGGTGAGCTGAATCCGAAAGTGACTTCCATTTTGTCGTAAAACGTCTCGTTTTCAGACAATGTAGATATCTCTATTAACCAAGTTATCTTGAGGATAAAAGACAATAATAAAAATATTTAATTGCGTAATAAATCTTATTTTTTATCTGAAATACATTCCTTAGTAACCACTAAATGTGTTAGTTTTTCCCAGTGAAATTCCTTTTGGTACATTCTTTCTTATAGGAAGCATCTGGAATGTCTCTCTGAAACGTCCAACAGAAGACATCATTGAGACGCCCCATCTTTTCTCGAATATTTTTTCCACGTACACACATACACGCGCGCACTGGCACAGACACGCTGAGAGTTATCTTTATATTACTTTAATGATTCTGAAAGATATAGGAAAAAGTATAGAAAAAAAGCTGAAACAAACATCTTTTTTCACCTCCTACTTTAGAGGACTGTCTGTAACTTTTGCGAAGGTTGGCAGGACCTATTAAGACTTCACTTTTATTCGCCGATAGCTTATGTTATAAGCGATGACATAGACTACTTTAATTTTAATGAAAGTATGGGGGTTCCGCACAAAAATAAATCCTTCGCAATTGCACCATTTCATTTGATCTCATCCCTTTGGTAGTTTCCGGACCATCGCTCAAAGAGTATGATCTCAAAGAAACTACATTTTAAGTTAAGAAACATTTTTTAAAAAGCTTTTGTTTAAATGTATACCATTAAATATAAAGTACTCGTCAAGGCGAATCAAACGAGCCCAAACTCAATATGGTTATATCGTTTTATAATGGAGTTCCTATGGCCTCCTTCATCATATTAGGCTTAACTCCATGTCGTTCATGCATCATGCTATGGGATGACCTGGATTCGATCATAGTATATACTTCCAAGTAATAATACTTCAGTATAGTTAATCGCATGTTAGTTTATTAATAAGGTTTAAAAAGGCCACTCAGAAAGCGACAGCGCCCCACGCTCTCCTCCCGAGAGAGGAGAGTGAACGATCATCGAGGGCTGACAGCATATTCATAAAATGTGTGACAGTAATAATGACATGCTAGTTGTTAGTCTGCTTTTTGAAATGTAGATAGGTACATAAACCTTCTTGAATTCATTTATTTATTAATAGAAACCGCATTAAATTGCCTTTCAAATATCTACGCGTATAAGATCGGGGAGCGACATCTTTTTATATTATGTTAAGATTTTGTAAAGAAAGTAATGGATTTATACGAAAACTTTTTTTTATTTTTCAACATAACTAATGTTGTCACTAATAGACATTTTTTTAAATTTTAAACATTTCTTAAGGCTTTTTAGCCTGTTTAAAATAAAAAATGTTATATTTATAAATGGTGGATCAAATGGTGGGTTAATCATAAAACGTCTGTTCCTAAGGTAGACAACTTAATGCCTTTGTTATAGGTAACAGACGCCTGTTATACAAAAATATTTTTTTTTGCAGAAATACTAAAATACATTGGTACATATACATAAAACACTCAGGAAATAAAAAAATAAACTTTAAATGTGCCGCTATATATTTTAAAAATTAAATCTATATAGGATATCTCCTAAACCTTTAAAAGGTATCGTTGTTTCAAATAAGAAAGTGAGTTTCAAATAAGAGTTTTGTGAAGTGGCGGCAATGCTGTTACGTGTAAGTGATAGTATTGTTGTCGCGTTTCGTTCGGTTTGTGAGACTTTCCGGTGGCCTAAACTCGTCATTAAAGGCCGGCAACCATTAAATCATATAAATGCAAATGTGAGTTTGTTTGTTTGCCACGTTTAACATCTTAATTAATCAACCAATCATCATGAAATTTTACATATACATTGAGGAGTACCGGACCGAGATACAGGAGTACCGGAAAAGATTCCACAAACAAAAAAGTAATTTCTTGAAGAATATCAACTCGCTAAATTGAGAAGAAATCAAATCGTGAGTGAAACTACATGTAAAAGTTAATAAATAAATAGATAACTTGTTTATAATCAGATCGGATTTATGTGTTCTAATAGTATTAATTATCTAAACTTTTTATTTTATTTATACAAATATACACATAACTTTCAAACATTCGCTCATACGCGCACATACTTGGGGTGGGCACTCCTAATCTTCCTTCTTCCTACAGATACTACGGTTCTGGGACGTTGTTGGGTCTATATTTTCTGTGACGAGGTCATAGCGTATAAGCGACATCCCTGTTTGTTAGGTTCTACCACGGTTTTTTGGTCCTCATTAAAGCTTCTTCGTCATGACATCTCCAAACTACCGCAGACGCATTTCAAACGCTTACATTAAAATAAATATTATGCATTAATAAAAATGTCTGTTCCTAAGGTTCCTAATTAATTGTAAATTATAACATAAATATTGGCACGCCAGTACAATGGCAGAACATGTATGGAATCTATACATAATTATATCACAACATTGTTACCCATGTTTTGAAGCTTGGCTTTAATGGTTTTATCTCGTTAAAAAACACTCCATTCCCAAAATGGGCACAAGATAATCTATTACTGAATTATGTTGGGCGGCAGCGTAGGGTGCAGAAAGAAAAATAAAGTATTAAAAAATATATATATTAAAAAAAAATGATTACAAGAATGGTTCGTCTCGAAGTTGGAGATTATAATCCTTATATATAATATAAAATTCTATATAATATAATAAGAAAAAAAACTATTAATTGACTATCCTATAGTGACTCCTGTCCGATGTTATTATTATTATTTTTAT
This sequence comes from Charaxes varanes, assembly GCA_024363005.1. Taxonomy (NCBI): domain Eukaryota; kingdom Metazoa; phylum Arthropoda; class Insecta; order Lepidoptera; family Nymphalidae; genus Charaxes; species Charaxes varanes. The sequence goes on from JANCMC010033613.1 coordinate 5,166,645, forward strand.
TAGGTAATCCAACAGCTTTTTACATGTTTTATAACTATAAACTAAATATACGTATCTTACAATCATAGCCAATTAAATTCGGTATCCTTGATGTCTTTTTTTTGCGCTGTGAAATTCATTTACACACGGGATTGAGGGGCTCGATAGTACAGGTACCCGGACGCGCCGGCCTAATTTGCTACAAGCGTGGCGCTACCTCTAATTAGAAAGACAGAAGTAGGGGAAAAGGGATGGAGAAAAAGGATATAGAGCTAGATGGGGAGGAGAGAAAAGATGCGGATACTATTGTCACGGACGGTATAGGGGGTGTGACAATAGAAAATAGGGCATTCCCGGGTCGCGTACTCGTAGTGGATTTGACCAGCTATCGGACAGACAAAGGAAGATCCAACCCCTGGGAGTAAATTTCGCCCAGCCGGCGATCTCTATTTTGCATTAATCTATACTAATATACATATATAGCTACGTATCACCAAAACACAACACATATTTTCTGACTTGATGCATTTGTCACTTTTACTCTAAAAAGGTCGTGTTAGAAGTTGGTGCGATAATAACGCACCGGTGTTAGGCTTTCAACTGGGTACCGTACGGAATTCAGTATACCTATCTCTTCTATCGTTGATCTAATGAGGATTCTTTTTTATAGAAAAAAGGGGGCAAACGGGCAGAAATTCAACCTGATCGTTAATGGTTACCATCGCCCGTGAACTTCTGCATATATGTTTGGAAAATCCTTCATTTTCGTATTAACATCAGCCAGATAGTAATCAAGACTAGTAAGTCTTTATGAATGCACGTCTTCCGAGTCATCCACATTATTGACAGCTTAAGGAAAAACTACGTACAATTTTTTTTTTACCTGGAAAATTTAAAGTATTATTTTTCTCCTGTACTCCCAAATATTTCTTTCGATCCGAAAAAAATTTGCTCCATCCAAATTTGAATACTATCACACAAGGCTTTCCCATATTGTCGTTCAGTAAATAGTCCAAGTGGTGTTTGTATAGCACAAAGTTTGGATCGTCGTTTACTTTGGAACTGACGTCCACTATTATAACTGTAATAGAAAATATATATATAAGATATTAATAGGATTTGCGATGCAAGAAAAAATATTTCGTAGACAGCATACTTCTTCTTCGATGCACACTTGGTAGAGCAGTCGTGATCGTCACGTAGTCACGCTGTCAAAAGAAGCCGTTATTTTCTTCACAGACAGGATACTCTTTATACAAAAAATATTTAACCTATAACTAAAAAAAAACTCCCAAAAATCAAGCAAATTAAACCTTGGGAAGGAATAAATATATATACGATAATTATGCAGTTTGACTTCTTTACCCAAATATGCAATTTTTTTTTCTTCTCAGAGTTGTTGTTTGTACTATATG
>JANCMC010033613.1:5168138-5186358 GCA_024363005.1 Charaxes varanes
GATAATTATGCAGTTTGACTTCTTTACCCAAATATGCAATTTTTTTTTCTTCTCAGAGTTGTTGTTTGTACTATATGAGTGATATTCCGTCGGGGGAGTCTGACATTGAGTCATTTTTTGGATTTAAATACAGAAATGTATGTATATATGTGTATAAGTTAACATTAACGTCGAAATGCTGCAAAATGCCCTATTTTTGCATTCATAACTCGAAAAAAAAGTCTGCGTCCCACTACGGAATTTCACTCATTACGGTGCAAAAAACAACTACCAGAAGTAAAAAACAAAAATATGCAATTTTGGGCATAATACTGAAACTGTATAATTACCGAAGTTACTAACTTCAATTAGGTATAATGTATGCGTAATTCTTATATAGGCTCCGTGGCCTATATAAGAAGTACGCTACGTTCTTTTCATGCTTTATATTTTCATTCTTTGTCACAAATATTGAATACTTTTTAGTAATCTAAAAAATATTTTTAGTAAGTATACGTACGTGGCACTATGAGTTTTTCCAAGGGTATGGCTCCAACGCGTATTCCTCCGACGTTAAAGTGGTATGGTGCGTCAATGTGAGTACCACCATGCTCACCGGCAGCGAAATCGTTAGCTGCGTACCTTTAAAAAATTATCGGTAAATTATCGTTATTAAAATGTAGTACATTTTTAAAACATACTATAAAACTTAAGGAATTTTTAAAGCATTACTAATATTCCCGTTACCCCTCTTATAAAGTTTAAGATAGTTTGGAAAATCCACATTGCACGTCTCATATTTTCTAAAAACAGCGCGCCGTAATTCTGAAGCTAATAAAAAGTCATTAAGGTGATAACTTGACTTTTTCGAACGTGATCATGCCAGATCCACACACACAGTCATCTAGACGTCTAAAGATATAATTTTTAATCAGTTTTCTTACACTAAATATAATAATTTTTTTCCCAATATATCAAAAGTGTTAAAACATGACTTTCATCTTAATATGTGTGTATTTATATTTATCAATAATGCTATATCAAAGAAATACAGTAATTTTTGTTCATGGAATCGCTCTATTTTCATTGAGAGTACTCCTAGAACGCTTTGCGCTATGAGGCATGTAATGTTGTACTAGAATTTTGTGTGACCAACGCCCAGTTCCGTCTGAATTTTTTTTGTAACTGAATAAAAAATCTTTTAATTATAAGGATACTGTGCGAATTTCCCAAAATATAACGATAAATATCAAATAAGTAGGAGAAAATTCTGCCATCTGCGAGCTATCATAGCCTGCCTACTATACGTATCATGGCCTGCCTACTACACGTATCTAAAGTAAGAAGGAGATGTTTATCTTAAATAGAGCTACAAAAAAGCCCTCAACAACATATATCTATCTTTCATGTATAAGCCTTTATCGCGAAAATAATGAATCATTATGGAAATGGAAAAGAAACGGGAACGGGAACAATGTTATAGGATAATAGAATGTAGTAAATAGTAAATAACCCAACGTTCGGGGAGAACAGAAGCCCTAGCACGAACATTTCGAACCGTTCGAATTCGAAGATTCAAGTATATTTATTACGAAAATATTCGTGCTGGGCCCACAAGAGATAAGTCTTTATCTTGTCACGCTTTTAATCAATGCTAATTCAACCCGCGTTGACACTAAGGAGGGTTCGATGTGCTCCCAGCACGAATATTTTTAAAGTCGAATTTTCGATTCGAACGGATCGAAATGTTCGTGCCAGGGCCCCGGTGTCTGCTGGGTTCGCTAGTATTTTAATATACCTACTTAAAGTATAAACATATGATGTTACTTACCAAGAGCCATCTTTTCCAAATGCTTCATTTTTCTTTGTAAAGACAAAACTTTGCATATCAGGCCAATATACAGGGTGTATCTGACATCGTAACGCAAACTTTGTGATAAGGCTACATTTAATGTCCTAAATAAGGTTACGAGCCCCACAGCCACATCCTCTACAATCTAAGCGGACCCTGGTACTACTACACCGGGATAACGCTAGGACGAAGAAGAACATTTGATTGTTTGTTTGCATTCAATAAGTTCTGAACCTAATAGACCGGATTGAAAAAATCTTGCATCATCAGAATCCTACATTAACCCTGATATATGCGACAGAATATTTTCAAAAATATTAGAGATCCTAATGAAAACTTTGATAATGTAAATGCCGGGACGGGCTGATATTAATACATAAAGGTATATAGCCAACCTGATGGAAATTACGACGGATTACTGTGCAATCTATTCGCAATTAAATATATCGTAATTTCAATTTTAAATACAGCTTCAATGGAGATGTATTTTGTGTATACGTGACATGGGTAGATCAACTAAACGCACTGCTCTAATGACAGGTGGAAAATTTCGGAATGAACGAAAATATAATCGATGTATATTTAAATAAATCTGTAGGATTTTGTTGGTTTCTCAAAATCTGCTGGACCCATTTTGTTAAAAGGTGGTCTCAACCTCCAAAGTATACTATACCAAAAAGAATCACCAAAATCGGTTCATAAATAGCGGAGAAATCGCGTAACATACATACAAAAAAACCATACACTTGAATTGAGAACTTCTCCTTTTTTTGAAGAAGTTAGAACTCCTTAATGTAGCCCTATCGAAAAATCTTTTTTAGCAGATTTCTACTATCTAAACTTCCAAAAGAGTCATAGATTGTTGGCTTTTAAGAGCAGGTAAGTATAGCGTTTCCTAAATCCCTTAATAGTACTACTTTTAAGTGTTTCTCTATTGAGAGAAGCACAGTGCCATATTCGATTTTTCCAAATTAGTACTATTGTACTAATCTGGAAATATCGAATATGGCACTAAGTTATAAAATCGATATTTTACGAGAGAGGAAAATTTGTGCAAATCGCGTCTTAACGCAGTTCGGATATCGTCGCAGGTACTTCTAGCACAAGCTTTTTGATTTACTCGAGAGAAAACTGTGACTGGCCCGTTGGCGCAATGGGCAGTGACCCTGCCTTCCGCTCCGGGGGTCGTGGGTTCGATGATCCTATTAGTGCGGCTTTAGATGTCCTTTCTAGTAATGAACTTATGATAGTTCTTGACAAGCCAAGGTCTTTTAATTGGTTATACAGGGATTTTGCTGGAAGCGAAGGCCCCTACCGCGTATAACCTGGTAATTATAACACGCAATGTATTGTAAAATGGAAAAGTTAAAAAAAATTAGTATAATCAACCGTTTCTGTGTGACGGGTCAGCTAGTGTTTTCCTATTGAATATTCACGATGAACGAGATTTACATTTTTTTAATGTATTTTAGATATGCATGCTTTTTTAATGTCGGAATAAAATTAATGTGTGTTTATTTTTAAATGATTTATCGAAATGCGGAAGATATTTGTTTACAGATCTTATTTTGAGTAGTTCAGCATCAACCGGTTTTGTCCGTGACGACGGGAATCAGAGATTAATTGTAACCCATCACAAAGTCTAAAATTTTCAACTGCTTCCCTGTCATTATAATCTAAGAAAATCACATCTAAGAAAAATGCATTTTGTTAATTTTTTCATTAACCTTTAAGTATATGTTGCATATTAATGTCAACACATGTTAATTTAATATTTGTTTCATGTCTAATTATTTATTGTTTGATTCAAAATAAACATAATTATTTTATATTCTCCCTTTTTTGTGTCCCGTTTTTCTGCCGGTTTATGTTATATAATACACAATGCCTCATTTCTGAGCAATTAACTCAAGTGGACAACCTCTGTCGCGTCCGCAAGTATACGTACTTGTATATAAATATAGATTACATAATTTTTATTTTTTTGCTATTGCGTTCAAAAGCTAATCAAACCTATAGGATATGTATACAGTGCTTTAAAAGCAGCCGGTAGTTACATTTTTAAAGGATTTTTGATACCAAGAATTATTGAAATTTTCTTTTGCCTTCTATCCAATACGAGTAAAATTAATCACTTTAATAAAGGACTCAACGAACAAAAACATCAATATTTAATTTAATTTAAAAATATTTTAATAAAAAAACGAAGCGTTTTCAAGTTTATAATACCGTGTATGCATCTTTATGTTGGGGTCAGTGACTGGATTACATCCGATTACTCACTCTCAATGCAAAAAAATAGCAGAAAAGTATAAGGATATTTATTATTATTAAGTATGTTTTTCATTTAAATTTTCTATTTAAAGTATTTTTTATCTTTAATGTAACTTCTTGAAACTATAATTAATTTATAATAATAATAAAGCATCTTTAAATTTTACGATTTCTCAGAGAAGGATAGAGCTTAAGTAAGCAGCTAGACACTTGCTGGTGGGATGCAGGGTTCTTGATAGGGGTCATTACTCACAACGCCATGATAGAGTTTCGGAACTCACACGCGAGGCAGTAAGCCTCTCTTTCGCAAGAGCTCAAAAGGCACTGACTGTAAATAAAAAGCACATCAACTTCGTTAAACGACCTCTACAACGTCAAAACTAATATCACTCAGTGACATTAATCGGGTCCCACTGTTTTACGTTCCTTCCGAAACTCGGAGGTCGGATACCAAAAATAAATAAGTATTCGAATGGTTCATCCATCTATCACCCGCTCGCAGCAAGAGCTACTTAACCTAGCGATTGACTCAAATCCCAAACTGATTAGGCCATCGACCTCCTCAAAATATTTGTCTGTATAGTAAGCTATTGTAAATGATAATTCAGTGGCCTATATGTCTTTACTAAGCTAAAAAAAAGTTTATACCGATGATTTAGTAAGTAGGAACAAGCCACACCTGGTATCAATTATAATTTTAATTATTTTCCTTTCACGCGATCGTGGGTTCGCGATTCCCACCTCGTGGCTGGGTGTATTATCCATATGTATGTATTTATTACATTTCTATAAAAAAAATATTAGCATTCGCACACCTTCCTCTATATGAACTATAATTGTGCCAAATTGCATACTCTTCCGTCAGCGAAATTTTCGTAAAATAGTACCTTAAGTTTTCGGAGGAGGTCGCGGCCTAATCAGTGGTTGGCATTTGAGTCGATCGCTAAGTTAAGTCGCTCTGGCTGCTACCGGGCGATAGATGGGTGACCAATTCTAGCATTGGTTTATATTTGATATCCGACCTCCTCCGTGTTTCGGAAGGCAGGTAAAACAGTGGGACCCGATTAATGTCACTTTAATTAAGGTGAATCATTTTTAGACTTAACCAACATTCAAATCAGTTATCTAGCTTACTTAGAAATGTGTGTAAGTTTTTAATATTATATAATATATTTGAATATGATTAGAATAAATTAATAAAGCTTAGCTAATATTAATCCTACTTCATAATCAAACAAAGTAAACTTTTATATGTAGATATAATATGTTCTCATTACCTGTTGAGAAGTCTTAGCACATATACACCAGATATGTGGTTTTGGAAAAACATAGAATCCATGATTTTTTTCTCTTAAGTATAAAACATATCTTTGAGTAATGACATATTTTAAAAAAGCATGCCATAAATATGACTACAAAAGTTTCTTAGCAACCAATGAGTTTTAATTTGTTGTAAATTTTTAAGATTAAAGATTATGTACATTCTTGCAGGGGTGCAAAAAATCTATTGCATGATTTTAAAAGCTTCCCTTAGAAGGGTACTGTTGCAGTGCTTTTTTGTATTATATATTGTAGTCGCTGACATGTACCAGAAATATTTAAATAACACCAATATATTTTTATTGTAGCCCTATAAAAGAGATGTTTAATTAGATTTATTTTAATAAGGATAATTTTTGAATCTTCCAAAAAAGCCATTTTGTAGTAAGCATACTCTGTACTGATAGAGCTTAAACTGATAGGAAAGTTGGTGAGCCCAATTAGTATATGATACAAACACCAACACATCCCATACCCATGCGGTTTTTATCAGATATTAACTATCAAGCAGTATTTGTCGGACTATAAAACAACAGGGTTGACAAAGTTGACGATTAAAAAAATTGAAAAGTACCAAACATGCAAAATTTTTGTTACTACTTCCGCGTTTGCTACATTAAATACTGGGCTAAAAGACCTTGGCTTATCAAGAACTATCATAACTTCTTTATTGCAAAGGACATTTAAAGCCACACTTGTAGGATCATACTAGATTTGGCTAGGTAGAAGAGAAAACATTAGCAGTGTTAGTTGCAACGAGAGAGCGCTCTTAAACCAACACCTGAGTCACAAGTCTCGAGCACTGATATGGTTCCTTCCTCTGCAACGCGATGGATATCCGACCTCCTCTGTGGTTGGGAAAGTACGTAAATCATTGAGTCCTGATTTTAATGATTGTGGGGATTCCCCGCGGTTCTAGAAATTTCGTGCTAGGTGACCTTTCGCTTTATAATAGGTATAAACGAAAACCAGAGGGATAATAATGGTTCAATGTGTTTCTTCTTGGTTTTTATATATCATTGGATTAGGTTTTGGGTATTTTAAATGAAATGTGGTTGTGAATATAGCATTTTATGAAATCACTTGTTTTTAGAGAAAAGACCATATTTAAGTGCACTTCAAGGAATTATAAAGTTTCCTGGCACTTATCAAAAGTAATTCTTAAAATGATCAAGAGCGTTTCAAGACGCGCTATGATTCAACAACACAAATACTAAGTATATTTACTACTTGTATTATACATTTTTATTTGTACCACGAAATGATAAGCACCCTGCGATTATTCTACTTTTCAAAAGAATGCTGTTTTAAAAAAGTTCTATCATATTATAATAATAACAGAAAAAAATGAAACAAAATGCATTATCTAAGAATCAAGCAGCAGCGATCTAGTATAAATGTCAATTAACGTAACCAATCAGCTAAAAGCTCCGCAGACTAAAAGTCGTGCGACGTTTCCGTTCGTGCTATTTAATTACGAGGCGATGTAGAAAATTAAACTGAACCAATATAATTACACAATAATTTATTTAAGTGAGGAGTTCACTTACACAGTTAATTACAGGCAGATAAGTTTATATTAGATTTGATATAAGAAAATGGAAGAGTCTCAAAGTTGTACATAAAATCCTCAGCAAAAAATATTCGAGCCCGATTACTGTTATTATTATTTTTTATTAGGATTGCGAAAAACATGTAGTGTGACGATTTTCTCAAGCCAATGTAGTCTAACCATCACAGGTCCCATAAAACCACGCTCCAAAAATTATTGACAACATAACCTTTTTCCTCCCCTTCGTTACTGCACTTAACCTATGTAATCCAATAGATTCCCACAACGCTTTGTGACTTTAAATTTTGCTTCGTTGACTCTCCTACTATAAGATAACGTCAGACAGAAAAATTTACTAGCTTGTATTTCGCTTGAATTTGTTAATTCACAATGAAAAAAACGGACTGGTAGGCAGATTTTTAGGGACTTTAGCTGTGCTTGAGCATTTATAATTTATATGACATATACTTATAGTTTATATGACATATAAGTTATAAATTTATGACATATAAACTATAAATGCTTAAGCACAGCAGCTTTTTCGTCCAAAGACAAAAAAAAGTAAATGTGTTTAACAAAATTAAAATATGAAAAATATTTTTCTCTAGAATACGATTTTGTTGCTTTCAACGTAGAGACCCTGGATCTTTGGGGACCCGAGACTCATTTTCTATATAAAAAACTGGCTAAACGGTTGATAGATGCTTCAGGTGACCCAAAAGGGAAGGGATTATCGTCGGAACATCTCAGGCCCTCGTCCTTCTGCCTACTCGTAATGGTTTCTACAAATGCTTGTTTTCCTTCTGGTTTCCGTTCATAAAATAGTCCTTTTCCCGTTCCATGAGCGAAACGTGATTTTATTCAATTTCAAGCATATCTTTATAAATGCTACTTTTTTGTTTTTTCACTCTGTAGCTAAAGATTCTTTTAGTACAGGCTGAAAGCCTGCAACCATTGTTGTCCTCACTCCCTGGCAGAGCTCTAGATCTTTAGGGCTTATAGCATCTTTCAACTTCCGTAGTTTAGGTTAGGCTTTTAGAACTTTATTTCTCAAGAACACTGTTCACTTAAGAGAATTGTACACTGTCTGAATACGAATGTTTGAAAATTCAGCTTTTTGATTTTCACTTTTAAGGAATATCATGAATTTATGTTTAATTCTTCAAAACAATGTTTTTTTTTTAATTTTATCTTAGATATAACATAAATTTCAAAAGGTACAAGAGGGTACCAATCTAAGAGAATAATCAGAGAGAAATCAAACTAATCAATGAAAGATAACCAAAGGTACTATACTTAAATAATTAAAGTTAAAAAACGAGTTACAAACGTTGCGCCTGAGCTTGAATTTACAAGATGTATTTAAAATTAACTTACGGCTTTAACATTTGTACGTAGCTATTAATTCCAATCAAAATGACAATACATCTACACTTTGCTTGGGTTTTCTTTTATTAACGTGGCGCAAAAATCAGGTATCGAGGGTTGACTCATTCTCTCATACGGAGTAGCAACACTTTACTACAAAACAATAAAAAGATTAAGCAATAGACTGATAGGAACGAGTACAAAGTTCATTTTCGTATCAGAACGAATATCTTATCAGGAATTATTTTCATTGTAAGACATGATAAAATAATCGCTTGTAGTCACTGCACACATGATTGAAGTGAAACTTCTTAAAAGATCGCAAAGCACATAACGTAATGACTCATTTCAATTACGAATTTAATTTTAATTAGGTAACGCAAAACGTTGCAAAGAAATACTGTGTAAAAAAATTAATACGTAATAAGGCAGGCGATTATAAACTTTAATAGATTTGACATAAGGGCTCTCACTGTGCAATTTTAGTTTCGATATAGGTAAATTTAATATATTAAATTTTCTAGTAAGGAACCGACGCGGTATTTCTTCTACTTTCTGGTAAAACGTCATATTTTTTTTTACAAATTTACATATTTCCAGTACGTAAATAGACGTTAGAGTTAGTATTTTTAGTTATTTAAAGCAAGGCGGGCATGATTCCGTTTGTTTAATATTTATATATACATACTATATTAAAAAGATTACAAGCATTCTAAGACTATATATGTAAATAGAAGCCTCCATGTACAAATCAATCAGACCGGAGCACACGGCTGACAGTCATATTGAAGAGTGTGTGTGAAGAGTATGGGTGAAGAGTATGTGTGAAGAGTGTGTATGAATGAGTATGTTTAGATGAGTATGGGTCACCCATCTATCACTCGGTCGCAGCAAGGGTAACTTAACTTAGCGATCCACTCAAATGCCGACCACTAATTAGGCCACAACCTCCTTACCTTCAAATAAAGAGTGAATGGACATATTCTAGTTAAGCGCGCCTTCACACTTCACACCTCAACCAGGTGTGATTGCAGTCAAGCGCTAGCCTATCATTTATAAAAAAAAAGTTTTCACTTCCAATACAGCAATATGTTCAAAAACCAAGAATTAATATCAAACAATTCGGTGACATTAGTTCATATGAGGTTTGTGGGACTTACCCTGTCTTTGGGTTATTGAAATCTCTGACATTTATGTGGCTTAACATCAAAATGAATGTCGGTCTAAATTACACGGGTGGCGTGTTACAGTTAATGTGTATCCCTGTGTATTCATCTACGAATTTTCTCTTTAAACTTGAATGTGGAAATACACAAGTATTTGTAATGATTAAAGTGTTACACTGAGACAGGTTTAGTCCTCGTTATAAGAGTATATCTATATATTAAGCTAAGTTATATATCACGAAATCTGGAAGACCATGGAACATATAAAGATGAAATATAGCAGGGAGATACTTTGTAGTTAGTAGACATCCACTAAGAACGGATTTTTAGATAGGAGACTAAGAAAGTCTCAGGACTTTCGCAAGTTTTATTTTATGAGAACGAAGTCGCGGTAAACAGCTAGTTTTATATAATAGAACTTTCCAATTTATTTCAATTATGCATTCCTATCCAAGCTTAGCAATACCAATAAATATAGAATTAATTAAATTATTGTTGATCTAGCGGAAACAATGATAATGATAATTGCTCCAACTCAACTCACCACTCAAATCGTTCCCTAAATTGCTAAAGTCGGTGGAGCCTATTAAATGCCGGGGAACAATGGAAGAGGTTTTAATGATTACAGAAAATTGTTGGTACGAGGAGGGCGGCTGATTTATGTTCATTGTAAATCAAATGCGCAAACAAATATTCTACTTTTTTTTTCAGAAAGTATTTGACTATAGATCGCATGGTGGTCGAAATTCGGCCATAACTGCAGTATATTGTACGCAAATCTCTTCAGATTTGGGTACCACATGCTTATTTAAAACTATCAATAAAATTGTAATTCTTTGTATAACGATATTGTTGAGTGTATTTGATAATTGATGTACATGCGGTCGTCATGAATACGTTTTGACACTATCTTAAAGTAAAATGCGTACTAGTGTGTATAAATCGTTTGGCATTGGTGTGAGTGCGGTTTTATTTTAATAATTTAATAACCTATTTTAATGGATATTTTATAAAAATATTAGCATTGTCTGGCTAGCTCTAAAACCATAATTGTGACTAATTTTATACTTCTCGGTAACGGTACCGAAATTTTTGCTTCACGTATTAATATATAGATGAGTCTGTTTCAATTTGCAAAGAAATTTGTAAATTTATATGTGGCATACAAGTAATATTACATTTATTAATTAAAATGGTCATTAAGTTAACAAAAAAGAAAAACTTATCATAATTTTAGTAGTCTTCTTTTTCCTCTATCCATACCTAGTATGCAATATATCAGATAGTATACTAATAACCACAATATATGTATGTTTGAAGTGTAGTCAGACATATAATTTGGTTATTTGGACGACATTGCAACCCTTCTAGTTAGTCTGAATAGTACCAGAGATAATTTGATTCTCGTGACGGAGACGCTGTAATAGATGTTGACATTTCGTTCGTATAAAAGGTTAAATATATTTTTCTTCCAACTACCCAGTAATGTTATCATTAATCACTACATAACTGATTAGAAAGGACGCCTTCTTTTAGTGTACTGTTTAAATTTACTACAGACGTTTAATGCCTCCCATTAAGTTACATGTAAAATGTATGCATTGGATCAAAAAGATACTGGCTGAAAATAAAAATTGGTCAAATAAATTTAATTTTTTTTTAATGGAAATTTATTTGAAAACTAGTAGGAACAAATGTAACTTAAAATTAGGATAACGATGACAACTGGAAAAGTTAAAACTGCATATCAGTTGAAAAGAAGAAACGAAAAGAAATGGCTCGCATTTTTAACCATTTCAAAACTTTGATGCTACATATTTAGCAAGGAAAGTTTAAAAAATTGAATTAGACAGCAATGTAGTTGAAAGAAAAGTAGATTACGCACCATTGTGTTAATTTAATCCAACGTTGATGGCTCAATTTGAACTCAGTGCAATAATCTTTTATACAATAATAAGATTTCTATTCCGATAGATATAACGTATGTTAGCGTTTCTTAAGATTTTCTTCTACCAACTTCACCATATGACTAGGTGTCGAGAATATCGTATGTTAATACAAATTATTATTATTATTTTTTAATTCATTAACATTTTTGAATGCGATATTCTTTATATTTAATAAAAATTTGTTATTATTTAAAGTTCATTTCACAAAAATATGAAATGCGTCTTTTTAATTTTCAGGGTGCGAAATGTTATGTGAATCCTTAGATGAATTGGTCGAAAGTTATCTATGTCTTGAAAGACGTGTAACTTTATAATTTAGAAGGAAATGTCGCTTTGGTCGGTACTCCAACTTAAAGAGCTCATTAGGGTCTTTGAGCTGCGGTATTCAGCTAGTTTCAGTAAACTCCACCGTGATTTTAACAACCTTATAATGGCCAACTATTCGTTTTCTTGTGTGAGAACAGGCAAACGGTCTAAGCTGTACATTAACTATGAGTTACAGCTGAATTTCATAAAAAACTGCACTGTTAAATTGCTCACTTATAAGTTGCCAGTCCTTGAAAAAATAAACATGGTCTTTTCTTAACGATCAGGTCGTATCGGTTCGGAAATACCTAGAGATGTCAGTTGATTCCCATGCTTCCTGTCTTTATGTAAGGGACATATCTACAAATATAAATAAAATTGGAGGGTCTGTTTGCAAAGAAATTTAACACTATCCCACAACCTGAGCAGTTTTGTGGTACACTTTACCGAAAAACTATCACGCATTTAAATTTGTGCTTTAACACAGTCATTTAACTTCATATCTAGATGTGTTATCTGTCAAAAAATAATATTATAGAAAAATTAATATATGAAAAACTACGCGAGCCCTCACAAAGCTCAGCTTTTTGCTACACAGATATCCTAAAATATAGAATTAATTTGGTAAATGCTACACATTTTTGTTTCCATTTTGTTCACGTTTCTAACTTTCGCGCGAAGCCATTAGAGATGGTTGTTGAAAGACTTAAGCTGTATTTCCAAAGTTATAGAACTGTATATATATTTTATGCGCATATGTACAACCTCATGCGCTTGAGTGTAAATGTAAAAAACTTTTATGATTTAGCGCTTAAGTAGTATAAATAATTATCAATTTCTCGTCTCTTTAACTAATGAAATTTTGGCACACTTACCTTTACAAATATTATCCTTATTCCGTACACTCAAATATTATAACATAATAAACATTTCAGTTCACTTCACTATGAATTCACATAAATTCAAAATAAGAACAGTGCCTTCAGTGTCACTCAACTTGATTGTTTCTCAATTCGAAATTCAAATATCATGGCCAAATTTCATAGAAGCTGTCTATTGTCACATAACACAGATCAATGCTGACGTGCCCACTGCATGTCTTATAGCATCTTCAATATTTACCTCATTTTGAGATATCTAGTCTTGTAGCATCTTCAATATTTACCTCATTTTGAAATATCAAGTCTTGTAGCATCTCCACTATTTATAAATTTTATTGATATTACGCCTATTTAATTATTTTTTGACTCCCGACGCAAAAAGAGGATTGTTATAAGTTTGACATGTTTGTCTGTCTGTGTCTGTGTGTGTAAGTGTGTGTGTCTGTCTGTGGCATCATAGCTCCCGAAGGGATGAAGCTATATTAATTTAGTTTTTCCATATTAAAGATGGCTTATGTGCGAGTGTTCTTGGACATGTTTGATGAAAATCGATTGAGCCGTTTAAAAGTTGTGGGGTATCCCCCGTTCCCGTTCCGTTTCCGTTCCATTTCCTTTTCGATTTTGCTTTACCATTGCTTTTATATTATACAAACCTTGTCTTAACAATAACGAACACAACAAAATAGAGCTTATCCAGTTTGGTGCAGTCGTTCGGAAGCTATGTGTATTACGTGCATACATTTCAGCGACTCATTTTTATTTGCGACTATAAATTGAGAAGTAAGCTATCCTATCTTTCAAGTTGGATAAAACTGCAAACGGTGTGTGAATTTGATTAAAATGGGTTTAGTAGTTTAAGAGTTTATCGCGGACAAACAACGTGACGCGTAATTTATTTATTAAGATATTGTATGTCTTTCACCCCTTGTTTCTATGAAGGCAGGGTCACTGCCCACTGCGCCAACGGGCCAGCCCAAAATGATGCGTGTAATGCCGCAGTTAAAAGCTATCTTTATTAACATTAATAACAGAGTAAAAACTAGTTATAAATATGGTCTCGTATACCCCATGGCATAGCCTTATTCCTCCTGTTTTATACCGAAATGGTGTAAATTATTTCATTGTTACCGTATATAAAATACGATTTAATTCCTGCCCAAAACCATATCTAGAAATCAAGGGTAAACTCCAAGGGCTGTTCCATCTGTTATTTCTGGTATGTAGTTACCGAATATTTTATTAATAACTAACTGTGCCCGCAACTTAGTCCGCGTAAAATTTCTTTTAAACAAGGGAGTTGGGTTTAGAATGATACTAGAGCTCTCTAGACGTTGATGGAACTACGCCTGAATGAATTGTTTGTTAGCTAACTATTTTTATGCTTTTTAACTCTATTTTAACAGCAAAAGAGCAAGCGATTCAGGCCTCATTGTGATTACGGACGTATATATAGGGTTAGCAACTTGTAAATGAATAAATTATCACAAATAGCGGTATTAAGGGTCCTTAATTATTTAAGAATTTAAATTATTTACCCATAGTTATTTAAAAGTAAAAACTAAATGTAGTTATGTTAATAATCTAGTCTGTAAATGTAATTAAGGAATGTATAAAGGCTTTTATTATTATTATTATTATTGGATTAAATTAGTCCATCAAACGATGATAAGGGTCCGTCCGCTTAAAGGGTTTGAGGAGCGGAAATATATTGTCCATCTAGAAATTATATAAAACATGAAAAATATCTTTGTGTCCTCAATCAATTAGGAGGCAGATTTATCCTGGCTGGCGATTTTAACGACAAACATACCTCTCGGGGATCTAGAAATACCACGACCAAGGGAAGACAACTACTCAACACCTTAGATGACTTGAAATGTGTGCCCATTCCACTGGAAAACCAGGATATTGGCCTACGGACCCCAATAAGATACCAGATTTAATAGATTTCTTCATTTGTAGAAACATTTCATCCAACTTCTTAACTGTCGAAGAAGGTCACTAAATGAGCTTATTGAATTGTACTCTTTGTTCTTTTATGTAAATAAGGCAGCAAACAAAATACAGCCTACTTAACTTAAGCAGTCAATGTTGCCTAAAATCTTATATTAGACGTCATGAACCGACGATTCTGATTTGTGGTGGTTCTATTGGTGGTGGTTCTAAACTTACGCTATGAAAACAAACATGGACAATGCGGCAAATTTAGTTGTTTAGACATTTTGTGTGTCGATTGGTCCTAGTAGATAAATATTAAATAAAAATCATTTCTGACGCAATAAATAAACACATTTGTTTCGTCACATAAGTCATCTTATTTGACGTAAACCTCAATCTGGTACAGAACTGTTCAGTCGCGGATCCACAGTGGAATCATGCCCTATGAACTTATCTAAGTATTTTCTTCGTATGGATGATACAGGGTTACATTTTTATTCAATCATAGTATATTTTTGCAAGAATTTTTATGAGAATACTCTAAAAAATGTCAAAAAGCAAGCAATATTTAGAACAAGTCCAAAAAAAGGTTTAATCTCTCTAGTGTAGTATTCGTTGTATCTACTAATAAATATAACTTATAATAAATACTTTTTAGATAAAAAAATCTGCTCGTGTGAAATATAAAAAATAGTTGAGACGTGTAAGCCATATTGAATACAAAATTTTTATGTCAAAGGGCAAAAATGTTACACATGTGTCGCTTTTGATGACACTGCGCCACACAATGTCAGTTTTTAATACAATGTTTTAAAATAGGTGATAGTGGAAAAAACCAAACGCTTAAAAAAACACTACTTATATATTTATGAAAATTGAAAGTGCTCGACCTTATAAGTTCATATTATGCAATTCTGGCACGTGACTGTTTGGTGGATGAGAACTTTAAAGTTTACGTGCATAGATAAAGGTACTCACTCATTTCACTTCACGCTGCCATAAGTTAAAGATGGCCGGGCTGCAGGCTTTGACGTCTCTTGAGATTGTAAGCCAAGCGTATTTTCATATCCGGGTTTAATAATTTACGAGAGATACTTAGAATTTTATAATGCGATATTATAACATAAAGCGTGGTTCTTATGAGGCTGATAGTATGGATGAAAATAACAGAAATTTATGGTATAGTGCGTTCAGTGTAAAAATGCACGCCCCTCTAAAGTATTCTCCACTTCATGCTAAAGAGTGTATAGAAGCAAGCTCGTCAATATAATTGGTTTTATTGTCATCGTTTCCAAATCGCTACACATATGCAGGCAAGCGTTGAAATGAACATTAACTTTCATACTTTCAAATAAGGGAATATAGTAGAGAGGCGTGCAGTTTTAGACTGAAGACACGATACTGTTAACGTCAATCTTTTTTATTGCAATGAGCCCAGCACACCTTATTTTGTCCGTACGATGACATTGTAAATAAGTGGTGGAACCTTTTGTGATCCAAAACTGCCTGGGATAGTGTTGATGATGGTGATGGTGATGATGATGGTGATGGCTGACATATTAATTTAGGTTTTATTGTAAGGACTATATAAAACCTGACTTTCAATCTCACGTATCATTGCGCAATCACTTCTTAAGCCGGCAAATGACAGCTACTAGTGTGGTAGTTTATAAGAGTATATTCGTATTTTATTAGGCAAAGGGGCAGATGGTTTATAAGTGACTGTCCATGCCTATGAACAGTTGCTACCAGAAGGTTCGCAAATGCGTTTGCGAAATGGGTACAGAACGCGAGGAAGCTTCGTAAAGTTAGCTTATAAATCGTAAATTTTTATCATAATTAAAATTTTATTAAATAGTGATATAAAAAAAAACACATAATATGACGTTCAGAAGTACTTATAAAAGTTTATAAAAATAAAGAATTTTGAGTTCGAGTGTACTTTTAAATAAAGTTCTCACAGTGAAGTCTTGCCAACATTCCTTACTACAGCATCAAATATAATTGAGCTCGACCGGAAATAATTTCGAAATCACTAAGTACACAACCTCAGTACTACAATAGCTGGTAGTTACATAAACGTCCCCTGTTTGTTGCATAAGTTTTTGTTAGTGTTTGCCGGCGCGAGAACGCTCTTCATTGTTCCAACTGGAAATTATTTGTAACTCCTTATATTTCCTGTAAGAACTTTGTACAGTGCAATTCAAAAGTCTTATATATTTACAGGAAGAGATTAGCGATCTGTACTTAATTAGAAATTTAGCTAAGTTTATATTCAACTTCGCTATTTTTATTAATTTATTAGGACGTGTAACGATAAAATCGAACAGAAATAAAGATGGTAAAACCCAATTACAAGTTTTTGTAGATAATAATACCATGTATTTTTTATTTGAAATGTTATTTTTCGGGGTTTATTGATATTATAAAAATATTTCATCGGTCAAGTCCGTCATCAGCACGAGGCATGCAACAATATTAATAAAAATTTATCACGGAAGCGTTTGTAAATATATGATAAGGTATTTTTGATACATTTATATTGTAATAATTGTGTGATAGTTTTTCTAATTCTTTATTTTCAAGGCATCCAAACACAAACTTTATAGCATCAAGTTATAATTGGACCCGCTCCCAGCAAGGCAAGTTAATCAGCGAATAAAATTAACGAAAACTTCGTGACGTAGGTGTGATGGCATCACAGATTTGCGTAACAACGATTTATGAGTAAGGGTTGATTTATATACCAGTAGAAAACCCGGCAGATATTGTCTTTTTCCGAATTTAAGCTCGTCTGCTATTAGCCAATAAGCCAATCTCCTTTATGACTTGTCCATAAAACGTGATACTTGCTAGAATGTTTTATGAAACAATAATTTTACATAGCACATCAGATGAAAAGTAGTACTAACGCCATGTATTTTAAAGTAATTTTGGAATCCTGCATTTTTAGCATCTATACTCTATACCAATATATAAACAAACTCTTCAAGTTTGTTTATTTGCTTGAATGCGCTAATCTCAGGACCACGAACTGGTACAACTTGAAAAGTTCTTTCAATATTAGATAGCCCATTTATGGAGGAAGGCTATATATGATAACGCTAAACATTTTCACCTAATTTTACGCGGATGAGGTCGCGGGTAACAACTAGTACAGTATATGCAATAAAATGTAAAGTCAACATGCACTCCATGTAACGTTGGATTAAAAACTGTTGAATACAATTGAAACAAACCGAGTAGATTATATTCGTGCATGTTTCAATATGAAATCGAGACCTGAATATTGAAAAGGGAGCGGGAGTTGTTTTAATTAGCTGCCATGTTGTATCCACAGTGGGCTTAAAGCATGTCCACATAAAGCGGTTTACTAAGGCACGTCTGCACGAGGCGACTTACGTCTATCTGGCACTGTTAAATGTACTTTATCTATATGAAATTTCATACTTGTTACTTCGTAAATTATGGACTTCTTGAATTACACATAGTGGTTTACTAAGGCACGTCTGCACGAGGCGACTTACGTCTGTCTGGCACTGTTAAATGTAATTTATTTATATGAAATTTCATACTTGTTACTTCGTAAATTATGGACTTCTTGAATTACACATAGTGGTTTACTAAGGCACGTC
>JANCMC010033613.1:5193686-5222307 GCA_024363005.1 Charaxes varanes
TAAGTTAACGTTATATCTAGAGATTTTTCCGTTTTTTTTTTCAGTTCAATCCAAGTCCAATGAAAACTGACAACGGAGAGAGGTATTCTTCATTAATTTTCACAAAGGTCTATTTATGGCTCTAACTTAAAACAGGTAACTAGAGATTAAGAAAAATTTGATGTATTTTTTTTATCAAAAATTATAAGTATAAATACGTAACGTAAAGTAAAGCAATTTTTTTTTTTAATATGTGCGAAGGTGTCCGGTTTTGTACACATTTTTAATATTATAAGAAGAGATTCCTGTATATGGAATGATGAAATGGATATGGCTTATTCCATATATATGAATCTCTTCTAGCCAACTTTTATATGATATAAAGGACATCCAATTACAGTACATATGGGTCAAGCAAAAGTACATAACAAAACAAAAAATATATAGATGAGATTTGATCTTGTCTACATATTCTTTTTAAGAATTTAAAAAACTGCGTACAAAAAGAAAAAATATATATTGACTTAGGTTTTGAATTTTAGCGACATACACGAATAATTATTCAAAAAAATTTATTTATATTACAATGGTTCATAATAGAAGGTGGGACCTATTAAATACTTCGAATAACAAATACTGAGAACCCCTAAAATATTCAGCGGACCCCCATTCATTTCGAACTCAACACTATTCGTTAAATATTCCGTATATAAACTGTAATTACTACGAATATTTAGAGTTTTTCGTGTTTTATTCTGTACTAGCCCTATAATTACGTTTGAAATATTCGAGTAATTACGTAATTATATATCAAATAAGGTAATGATTTCGACTCTTTAAGGATTTTAATATCAATATGGAGTGTAAATTCATAGACTCTCAAATGGAGCAACACCGCTCCCTTGGGAGCCCGGACGGTACACCTGATAATCCAATATTTTAATAGCTACATCGCTTTGATAAATATTTATGTAATGGTAATCAACTGTTTTAAATGTTAACAACACTTTAATTAAATCCTAAATATTTTTTTTACTTAGCTGTCTGCAGTCGAATTGACCTGCGCGTCCGGCTACCAGTACGTCTTTCTCTTATAAGATCGGTCTGAAGTAGCAGCAATGCTGACACGTCAAGTGTTGGTATTGTTGTTACATGTCTTTCGGTTTGTGATAGTACTCGGTGGCCTAAAGCCTTCTTTGAAGGCCGGCAACGGGTGTGCGAGCCTTCTGGTGTTGCAGATATCCATGAGCATCGCTAGTCATGTAGGGGATAAATCTCCTGCTTGTTGTTTGCCCCTTGTAAGATATATAAAAATAAGTTTATATTGAGTATTTTTATACACGCTACAATCTTAGGCACATCAATTTCATGTAAATATAATTAACAAAGCTCTATTTAGATACGAATCAGCAAATTGTTACGAATGTAAATTGCTACGTTAGTAAAATTCGTATTCTAGATGTTTTAATCAAATAGAGTTGTACAAGTACTTTCGAATCTACTGAAGTTATTTAAACTGGTGTACCGTAAACTAGACATTTTATGTGAATTGTAAGGAATTGATTTGTAAGTTATGAAATATAACTCAATCGTAAGTTTATAACGTACTAAAATGTACGAAATTTTATAACTTTAACCGTTGCACAGATATAATCGTTTATTTTTTAGTTTTGTTGAGTTTAAACCCTTCTATCTTTCTGTACGAAAATACATACTTTGGTTCTTTTTTTATTAAATCAAAGAGTGCTTTAAGAACGCAAAAGAACTTTTAATAAGTAATATTATTTAAAGCAAAAAAATATTAGAAGGAAAGACAGAGAAATAACGATGAATTATTTTTTTATATAATGTAAAATAGAGATACAAGACGAAGAAAACATATATTCATTCTAAGTATATTTTTTTTTGTTATTTTAGATATTAAGTTGTGTGTGTAATTCTAATTTAAATTAAGATTATAAGCTGTATTGTTAGAATGAATAAATGTCTATGAGTATATCGATGGTCCCTATTAACAATGTCGGTTCTGCAAAAAGACTACTTTTCAGTAGAGCAGTTCAAAGTTAATTTTGGACGCTCTTAAACCTACACCTGGGTCGCAAGTCCCAGGCACTATAGTTCCTTCCTCTACAATACTGCTGAACAAATGCCAAAAATCACATAATAATACTATAAGAAAAATACATCCGAAGGAAATTCCGAAAAATGTTGTTATATTTACCCAGTAAATTAAACTAAAAAACCAGACAAGATAGATTTTAATATCTAATTATATAAAGAGATATATATATTTTTTTATTACCACGAAATTGATACGATCACAGGATTGCTCTCAAACTTAACTCAAACTGGATTACCCACAGCACATTAAAAAAATGACTAATATTGTAAAATCGATCACTAACCTCGGTTGACTGCACACGTTAAGGTATGTGTCGCTACATTTACATAGTTGTAGGTTAAGACACTTACATACATCTTCGTACAACATCGTTACAACTATAAATGCTTTTATCGTAGACACATGACTTGACTTTTTTAAGACCAATCTCTTGTTACATGGAATTATTTAATCTAAAAGTTTTTAGAAAATACTTGTACAAATAATGAAAACTATCTTAATGCAATTCAGAGCCTTCGTGATTCTGCCGCTGCGTTTCAACAGCAAAATATATCGTTACACTTAGACAGTCTTGGGTTAGAACACTTGAGCGCTACAATTGTGAATGCCGTTGTTCGTAGACACATGACTTGAATTTGATCAGACCAAACTAAATTTTATCGGTTCATGAGTTGAAGATTTTATGGAATTTATTGTCTGTAATCATGTTTTTCTTTAACAAGCATTAAACTGTTTAATCTTATGAATAAACTTACAGTCAACAGGATTAAAATGTAGTTTTATGTAATTACCGGAGCCAGACATACCTCAAAGGTTTGTGCATTTTTGTCCTTGAAGTCCACAAAGTACTACAAAACTTTTTACAGTTACACAAAGTCCCCGGCCACACTGTATGATCATTGAAATGATCATTGAAATGAAGCTATATCTGGTTCCGGCATAATAAAAGCCCTACTCGATTAGTTCTTTCTATTCCGCCGTCTTAGACCGATCATTGCTTTTTGTATTCTACGTCATAGGTTGAGATTTTGGATTTTAATAGTTATTTTATTATAGGTATATAGTATTCGTGATTAATTGCACAATTTTTCACTCCTTTTGCCTATTAAATATGGTACCCTGTACCGTAAGCTCGTGTTATGCATGAGGTAATTAGGTTTCTTGTCTCGGGAGGTGGCACACAACAAATTTATTTTGTAATTAGTGTACTCTTGTGTGTTGGTAAAATAAAAAATATTGTTTTACCTGAGAACCGGATGTAACTCGTAGAGTATACTGTTGTGGGGAAGGCACACCAAGGTGGGAAGCTTTCGGCGAGGAATGAAAGGTGGAAGCGAAGGTCGATATGCTCAACCACCGCAAAGGAAGATCTTCGTGTCCGGGCTACGACCCCCGGAGCAGAAGGCACGATCACTGCCCACTGCGCCAACGGGCCAGCCAAACCAAGCCAACCTTTACATAGTCCTAGCTGTGCCCCCATCTGCATCCGCGTAAAATTAGGTGAAAAATTTTAGCGTGATGATATCTAGCCTATAGTCTTCCTCGATAAATGGGCTATCTAACACTGAAATAATTTTTCAAATTGGACCAGTACTTCCTGAGATTACCGCGTTCAAGCAAGCAAACAAACAAACAAACAAACACTCCAGCTTTATATATTAATATAGACACAACAAAGTCAGTTCTGATTTTGTACGCTTAGGTCTTTTAAATTACACAACGAACGTACGGACGTATGGATTTTAACACATAGGCTATAAATTATAGAGATATTGTGTAAATTGTCCAAAATATAACGATAAACGCCAAGTAAGTAGAAGACAGTTGTACCATCTGCTAGCTATTCTGGCGTGCGCTGCAAAAACCGTTAGAGTTAAAACTTAAACACGTTTATAGTGTATGACAGAAATGTTAATCTTAAATAGTTCTACAAAAAAGCCCCCGACAGGATATATTTATCGCGGTTAAGCCGCTAACACCAAAACAATGAACAATTATGGAACGGGAACGGGAAAGTGAAAGGATCGGGGACAATATTATACTATTGTTCGGAAATATGTTCGACGTTATTAAACTCAGCTATTCGAATTGTCGACATTGAATACCTCCTCCGTGTTAAGGAAGGCATGTAAAACAGTGAGCCTCGATAAATGTCTCTGAGTGATATTAGGTATCGCAGAGATTGTAAGGGTCCCGGGGAAGACTTCAGATCGCAGTCGGTCATCTTAACGCACCCCACAGCCACATTTTCTGTAATCTCAGCGATTCCTGGTACTAGATCTTCATTTAGCGTTGTCAGGACAACGCTAGGTAAATGAAGACCATTTATATTATGTAAAAACTACGTTTTCTTTTCTTCAATACCTATAAGCATTTTCAGCATTTCCATTGCGTGCAAGATTATCATTAGGACAACATAGCATTACTGTAGAAAAGTATGAATTTTTATTACATATCCAATTGACTTAACTCTGCCAAATCTGGTATAGCGCTCGTTTCGTGCCAAAAACTTTTGTGGATTTCAGCCAAGAGAACTGTGAGGCTGCTTAATTTAAATCCGAATTAGGAATATTGTAATGTGAAAGGGGATCTAATGGAAATTGCATTAGAATAATTGAAATCACCTTGGAATATTTCATGATTAATTTTTCCATTATGGATATTGTTATCTGACAAGGACCTAATTAAAATTGCATTAAAATAATTAAAGTTACTCTTTTAGTTAGCAACATTATACTGATAACAATCTCGATATAATATACTAGCTATGCCCGCGACTACGTCCGCGTAAAATTAGGTAAAAAAATAGTCTCCAATTCAGGTGTGTAACAGGCGTTTGTTACACAGGCCTTAAGTTGTCTACCTTAGGTACAGACACCCGTATGTCATACAATCCTGCATGACAAAATAAATAAATAAATACATAAGACTATATGACACAAGGGCGTCTGTTAGTAAGGTAGATAACTTAATGCCTGTATTCTAGGTAGCAGATGCCTGCTATATCGACACAAAAAAAATATATTTTTTTTATTTAATGATATAAATACATACATATAGATAATACACCCAGACTCGAGGCGGGAATGAGACCCACAACCCACAGAGCTGAAAGCAGAATCACTGCCAACTGCGCCAACGGGCCAGTCAGACTGGAGGGAAGTCAAAGGAACGAAGGACACAGATTTTTTTATAAATAATCTTCCTTTCTTCAAAAAACCGACTTCAAATTGTCAGAACTGGTCCAAATTAAAATGAGTAGCAAACAGTCTCAACTGGAAGAACATTACATTATACAGCCCCAGTGGTTTGATTCACCATTTTATAGGGGATAGAAGCTACAATCTTCATCTGAAACCTGGCCGTCCGGCTCACTTTCTCGTAGAAGAAGAATATCTACTTCCAGCCAACATACCTGTTACGGACAGATGATACAGGACAGGTATGGCGGCGTCTTCGATAGTGGACGCCGTCGGACGGACTGATCCTGGCTGGCACTAGTACGTAACATAGCGAGCGAGATAGGCACGTCTTGTTAGAAATGAATATGAACCAAGGGAAGGCTGCAGCGACTATGATGTAATGAACAGACAGAGTTGCAATTGTTTTCATAAATAATGTATAATATCGAAGTCAAATGTATAATAAATTAATGTGCAGATTGCGGTAATATTGAAAGCCGTAAATGAGCGTTGGAAATTTCGAAGTCAAAATGGCCGGCTACCTATTTTCATTGTCAACCTCATAAGCGTCATTAACGTTGGTACGAATTATCTTTCTTCTTTTATTCTAGAAAAAGGCATACTCGTTCCTCAAAGGCCGGTTACGCATCTGCGAGTCAGGGTGTCGCTTCGGTAATTACTCCAGTGATGAGCCCGCCTGTTTACCTCTTATTATTTAAAAAAAAAAATCAGAGGGCACTTTTCATCAGAAATAACAAATATATGAAAATAAAAATAATTAAGACAGTTTGTCTTAACTGTACTAACACATTATCTAGATCAAATGATATAGATGACCTAGGCCCAGCGGTAGGGTTAGACAGATTTGGCCGAGTTATGTGCCTATGTAGTATAAAAGCCCTGTATTTAGTGCCCTTAGCACATTCGTTCCTAAAACCTTAACAACTTCCAAGCAAACCCACCCTTCATCATCATGTACAAGCTGGTAAGAAAACAACATTAATTTAAAAAATAGTTTTAAGCAAAATTCATTAAAAAAAAAAACCAATCTTTTCCAAATATTACTAAGAAACTATAATTCAAATTTTTATGTCCTACGCTTTAGAATTTTTAATTTCATAGACGTAACGTTCAGAAATTTATATTATTTATAAGTTTTTATATAATTTTTGACGTACATACAATTTTAAGCATAAAAAACAAGGGACCGTTTAAAAATACTTAAGTGTCTTTTAAATAATAAAAGTTAACCATAAATACAATATATTATTTTAATATCACATTTAAGTTTTGTTTCTAAATATAAATTTTGTAAATAAAAAGTGCGAACACAAATAACTTTTGAACCTTTTAAGTACAATTGGTAAAAGTCTTTGAACGCAACCAAAATCAGGCGGTATAATTGTTTGAAAGAAAGAGATTTTGAATTCTCACAATAAGTTCGCATAAGTGATAGGTTATGTAGCAGAGATTTTGAATTTGTCGTAACTACGACAAAATCTCTTCAAAATCTTAGCAATTGCAAAAGTTGTACTTAACTTTTTCACGGTCGCGTTTTTGTTGACTTGAACTTGACATTTTTGTTAGCGTGAACGACCCGACAAGGCCATGAGTTATCCGTCACAAGAGCTATTACCTTTTTTGTGTTCAATTATATGACTAAAATAGATTATTATTGAAACTGGCGGTTGCGAAGGAAGTAAATCTATTGGCCCTGATTTATCAACTGATATAGATTATAGACCGCAATAAAATTATACGCGTGTATGATTGGATACATTCCAAGTTTATCTAACAGTTAGGTAGGTTATTAGTGACTACTATATTATACCCAAATGATCTAATATATAAATAATAATCAAGAAACATAATTGAACTTGTTAAAGTTGAATTATGTTTCTAGACGACAAACCTTCTGGCATAGTTTTGTGAAACTATATTCTTCAAGTTTTTTTTTTATTTTATTTTACAAGGGACAAAAGAGCATGCGGTTAATGTCTACCGACGCTCATGTACATCCGCACCATCAGAAGGCTCGCAGATACGTTGCCGGTATTTAAATAGGAGTTTGGGCAAGTCTCACGAGCCGAACAAAACGCGAAAAAAATACCATCACTTAATGTGACAGCATTTCCGTTGCTTTACGCCAATTTTATGTAATAAAGAGGTACTGGTACCCGGATTGGCCGGCCCAATTCGGCTGTAGACTAAACGGTTTCCAAGCGTAGTGGTACCTCTTATAGATAAATAGATAGAACTAAAGGAATGAGGAAGGAGTAAAAGGATATAAAGGTAGAAAATGGAATAAAGCGGACGATGTAGGGGTAGTAACAATAACAGCTAGGTTAGTCCATGGTCGCGTACCTGCAGTGGATCTGACCAGTCGAATAAAAAAAAAGATCCGCTCTCTGAAAACATAAGATCTTTAATTTTAGACTTGGACTAATTAGAAGATATAATCAACTTAGAAGATATATGCCCACAGGAAGGCTATGTGGATATTTACATACATAAGTGTGAACTTATTAGCTTTCTGATGAATGCGGTTAAACAGACAAACAGAAGCTGAAAAATTTCATGTACTAATGATAATAATAAAAATATTAGATATGGAAATATATACCTCAAAATAATGCATAGTTTCAAGTAGCTATTGGCAAGGTAAATGGCATTTTGCTCACGCGACACTGCCGTGATTGTCCACAGCCTTGTTCGAAGGGAAATACATATTTAGACCAATAAACCCACGCTGCCTTTAATGGCATATTTATTGATAACGCTCTATAATTTATATGATAGAAATGTTAGATACATTTCTTGCGCATGATTCTGTATATAATACCTCTTCTAGTACACTTATAGCGAGAAATATTATTTCTATTTAAAGGAAAGCCTAATATTCTTTATACCACGTATTCATACAGCTTTATAAAAAGTTGTATTAGGTGGCATCGGAAGAGGTCGTGGCCTAATCAGTGGTCGGCATTTGAGTCGATCGCTAGTAGCTCTTGCTGCGACTGAATGATAGATGCGTGACCCATTCTAGTCCTGGTTTATATTTCATAAATGACCTCCTCAGTGTTTCGGAAGGCACCCTAATACCAAGCGGGAACCCAAACGTTCAACGAACCCTATTATGGATTTCAGGCCTTAGGTTAGATTCGGTTTTATTCGAGTCTAAATTAGAGATATGATAGAACACATCACCTGAGGAGCTCGTAACGAAGTGTGATAGATGGATGAACCATTCTAATAAGGGTTTGTCAATTCATCGTCCTACGTGTTTCGGAAGGCACGTGAAATAGTGGGTCCCAATTAATGTATCTGAATGATATGGATCATGAGATAGTAGAGACAGTAGAGGTTCTGGGGATGACCTCAGACGGCAGTTGATCATTTTAACTGGCTCTAAAGCCACATCATCTGCAATTTAAGCGGCTTCTGGTGCTAGTGAGGATCTAGTACCAGATTCAGTATCGGTAGGTAGAGGGTATTGGATTCTTTGATAATGCTCGGTAGAAGATAGAATACGTTACTTATTAATAGCCATCAATAGCTAGTCTTTAGACCTTTTAGCTTATATTTACTTCAATAAATGTGTCAGACAATTTATTTATAGCTCAGCTATGTAATTACTTTCTCTCAAGTTTAATAGAAGCAGTCTGAAAAGTTAACTAATTGCCATATAATGAAATGCTTAGACTATATTTCGGTTTCGGCGGCATTCTAGTTGCAAGGGCTACAGATAAAACAAACCAAATTTCAAGATTAAATTCTTGCTAAATCAATTCCAGTGTAGTTGTAGAAACAGAAAAGAGGATGTCACCTGAATGTTACAAATGCTTCAGGGGTTATATGGACTAGCTTGAAATTTTTAATAAGTACCAATTAGTTTTACAATTTTTTTTTATCTCAAGCATGCCATAGTAAAAGGCATCATTTATACTTTCCTGAATAGCTATTTGAACACTTTAAAAAAATATTAAATGATTACTCCGAACGCTTAAGCCGAGCGTGCCTCTCTTTCGTTTATTCTGCGCTCTGACTCGCTTGCACACTCGGCTCAGACGGAACGTGACTGACATGTTTTTTTTCTTTTTTTTTTTTTTTTTTTTTTTATTGGAGTTAGGCAAGCGCTTGGCCGCAGTCACACTTGATAAAGTGCAGATGCGGTCTATGGTGGAGCGCGCTTGCCTAGAATAAACCTATTCACGCTTGCCTTAAAGCCTTAAATCTCTGACTGATATCAGTCATGAGGTTGTAGAGATCGTGGGAGTTCCAAGGATCATGTCAGACGGCAATCGGTCATCTTAACTTGCTCACAGCCACATCCTCTGCAATCTAAGCGGACCATGGTACTAGACCGGGATAACGCTAGGAAGAAGACGATGTTTTGCCCGAATTTAGGCTCGTCTGCTATTAGCCAATCAAACAATCTCCTTTATGTGTTTAAATGGCAAATCGGGTATCAAACCCCCAGCAGGTTTCACATACTGGTCGATCAAACTGCTTGTGTTATTTACTTTCTTCTCACTTGTTTCTAAAGGAACTTCATTTTTATCATCTATTTGTATATTGATTGATGCCGTTTTATCTTTAACACCTTTTATCACAATGTTCAATGTAAAGTCACTGTTTAATGATATATTGTTAACACGCATAACTGCACATTCTATACACACAATTATCATAGTAACAATAAATATAACCAAACTGATTCCAGCCATTTTCACGAATTGAATTCCAATTGAAACGCAAATATGTAACTCCTTCGTCTCGGTTGCAAGACGTTATGAACTCGGTACAAAAGACGGTCAAAATATATTAAATTAATTTTTAAAATTTGTATAAAAATTTGCAAATACGTAAAATGGATCATAGTATTGGGTATTTTTGGTTAAGTTTTAATATCTTTGGTTGTTTTAGTGCTTGAAATCATGAAATGAAACGTCTTGACGGTCGTTTTAACGTTTGTGACATTGTTTAGGTTTTTTGTTTTCGATTTTAATTTTTTTTTTGTGAAGTAATTTTAAGTGGAATAATTATGCCAGCTAGTCACAGCATTCAGGAGACTATTTAAGGCTTTAACCAAAACAATTCGTCCCCGGCGGGGAAAAGTGGTCGTCGGCCATTCACATGTACATTCACACAGATGAAACAGCAGAATATCCTATCTTTCGAGTTGGATCAAACTGCACACGGTGTGTAAATTTTATTAAAATCGGTCCAGTCTTTTAGGGAGTCCATCGCGGCCGAACAAAGTGCCGCGTAATTTATGAACTCATGCATGTATTGTTAACAATAAATGAATCTTAACTTATGTGTATACTTAAAAGCGAATGGTCATTTATCGCGAAATTTCGAAAACCGCAGGACGCGCAAAGGTAAAATTTGGCAAGGAGATAGTTTAAATTCAGTTGACGACTGTAATACTGTAATACAGACTTGTTCGGCAACGTTATCCTACTGTACGCCCTCCGCTCGGGAGCTACAGAATATCAGCTGAGGTCATCTTTGACCTCATAAAACGTAAATTATTGGATAGAATTTCGCATAGAAAAAATTGTATATTGAATTCGAACATAAATCTGTTACATCTAAACTAATATATAAAGCTGAAGAATTTGCTTGTTTCTTTGCTTGAACGCGCTAATCTCAAATACTACTGGTCCGATTTGAAAAATTCTCTAAGTGTTAGATAGCCCATGTATCAAGGAAGGCTATAGGCTATATATCATCGCGCTAAAATTGAATCTCTTTTTTACCTCATCTTACGCGGACGAAGTCGTATGCACAGCTAGTATTTACGACTAAATTCTGCGCAAACATTTAACATTCTTCATATCCTAAATTTTATACCTACCATACATGATAAAAGGGTTATTTACAGCCGCTGTATCCGAGACGGACTGTGCGAACGTATTTTATGCTAAATAATTTATTTTGCTAGGGCATTACTGCCGGTAAGTGGATGAATAATGTTTGACAGTAGGCGCGACGTGAATAAAGAAATTGAGGATGTCATAGCTTAATCTGAGTTGTGGCTGAGGATAGGAAAACGGAGCATTGGTTGTCCAGCAATCAGATGGGCCGACGACACAGTATCTGTCGCGGGTCGAACCTGGTCCAGATTGGCTCAAGAACGTAAGGAGTGGTACAAGCGAGGTGAGACCTTTGCCCAGCAGTGGCAGAGAAATTGGTGTGGATGACGATGATAGCTTAATCAGTGGCCGGCATTCGAGTCAAATTCTTTCAGTGTTAGATAGCCCGTTTATCGAAGAAGGCTATAGATTATATATCATCACGCTAAAATTTTTCACCTAATTTTACGTGGATGAAGTCGCAGGCACAGCTAGTTAAATATAAAGCGGTGCAGGTATTATAGAAAAACAAATCTTCATATGTAAAAATAAATTCCTATTTCCTGGTCCCAGTATAACGCGTGAACGGCTGGACCGATTTCGCTAATTATTTTTTTGTTGTGTTTGTTATTGCCAGGAGAAGGTTCTTATGAAATAGAAAAATATGAAAATTGCACGGAAAATTATAAAAATTAAAAATACTTAACCTATTAAATAATTTCTAACGTGACCTTATGGCGTTTTCGCCTCTTTCCGCCGAAGATGTAAATATATACAAATTTGTATGAAAAATATTACATTTCATACTAGATTCGTCGTTGGACATAGCTCAGATTGTTTGTACATTGTCTCCACGAAGACTACAAAGTACTACAAAACTTTGCGCAGCTACACAAGGTCCCCGGTCACTCTACATGATCATGGAAATGATCATACAAATAAAACTATGTCTGGCACCGGCATGCTAGAAGCCCCAAAGGTATAAAACAATTCAGCCACGTTAATTTTCTGTTGTCATAGCTCGTACGTGATTTAGTCTCTTTGGATGCCACATACAAACCTAACTTATATACAAAAAAATATTTTTAGACACAGTTTGCTAAAATTATAGGGATTTGAACCCGGTACCTTCCCTTTATTTCAGCCCATCGCTTATACCGTTGAGCTATAGAGGTACAAAAGTAGACTTGATTATCTAATCTCGTTGAAGGAGGCACAAAACAAAAACAAGTACGATATAACCTATATAAGTATATGAAAGCAAAAGATCACGAAATATCAAAAACCGCGGGATGTACAAATGTAATAAATGGCAAGGAGGTAACTAATAGTTAGTTAATCCTCTAAAAACGGATTTTTAATAGGGCCTTCGTCTGCTAAGGATGACCATAAAAAATTCCTGGGCGATTAATAAAAAAATTAGTTTGATTAAGACGTCCAGGATTAGCATCGACTTTAACGCCCGGGACTTGTGACCTAGGTGTAGGTTTAGGAGCGCGCTCTTTATAGTGATCACTAACACTCACCTTCACTGCCACTGTTCCCTCCCCAGCCAAATCCCCTACTATCTGTCAAAAACTTGACGTAAATTATCTAGAAAAAATTGTTAGGAAAAGGAAAGGGAGTAAGAAAATAGTATGTAACCCAACGTTCGGGCAGGACAACCTCATAATATAACAGAATAACAAAATTTACTGAGGACTTACTACTTTCTACTACAGTGATAAGCTAGTTAGGGCTGTCTATCCACCCTAGTTCCTGTTCAGTGACTTAGAAATGACATGCTTATCTAAGTACCTTCACGACTTAATTTAGATTCTAAAATGCTTTAACTACGCCCCAGTAAAATCAGCCTATTCACAATTTTTATTGCCTAACCGTATCTGAAATATGCGCAATTATTTCTCTAACTTTATCTGAATTGCTGGATAGCAAAAATGGCCGTCTTAGTTTAATTTGGGCTAACCTTAGACCGGGGCTTCAGGAATCCTAGGAAATTTAGATTTGAAGTCGAATATTTTTTTTTTTCATTAGTCTGTAATGTCCGACTGCTGGGCAAAGACCTCCCCACTCTTATATCACTCTCCTCTATTAGGAGCTATCTCAATCCACTCCTTTACCGCAAAGGGGTCAAAGTCGTCGCGCCACCTGTTCCTCGGCCTACCTGGTGTTCGACGGCCATTAGTGGGAATCCATATAGTCGTATCATTGGCCCACCCTTGCGGCTCCATTCGTGCCCACCCCTTCCTAATTGAGCTTTGCTGACTTTTAACCACATCCATAGCTTGTGTCCGAAATGTCCGAAGCTAGATACATGTAACTTCATTATTGGACTACTGAATACATCCGCTTTAGCGTTTATGGAAATTCTACTTCTAAGGGGCTGAAATAGGGTTTGAAGCCTTGATGAAACTTTCAGAGACAGATAGCTCATTTTATAGCAAACAACATCATCATCATTATAAGAAATTACATAGGCTACCCTTATTCATCCATTTACATTATAAACAACCTGGGAATAGTGGACCAAGAGAGTGCTTTACCATTTTGGATGACAGCTCCTAGTTAAAGAACAATTTTCTAAGGGCTTTATATTACAAATTGACATAATCCATAATAAGCAAAAATAAGCCCTAGTAACTAAACTTCGTGCAAATGAAAAAAAACAATCTCTTGATCGACTATACTATAGTATAAACAAAACTATATCACTTAATTTTACTATAAACTCACCACCCTCAGATTTATAAGTCAAATTCACAGCACCAGTCAGAGTATGCAGTATGTCGAATTCCAGCATCGGTTCATCTTCACAAGAAGAGTCTTCATCCGAATTCATGTCTGGCGCGGCCAATTTTAATAACGCCTATTCAAATTTATTAGCAATGTATCAATACCACATAATGCATGTTAATAAAGTACAGGGCTTTCATGTTAATTTATAGGAACTCCATATCTATAAGATGCAATAAAGTCCTCTGTATAAATATTACCATGATAATTAATGGTAATAAAAGTACACGTATCTTTCCTGTCTTTACGCATCTTTCGAATAGGAACTACTTTAGATCTAACCCAGTTGCAATATCCCTCTAAGCTAAATCTTAATTAAGCTTCATAGAAGCGCCTGTAGAATTTTGATTAGCAATTAAGTTGCGTCATGACATAAATGCTGTATATGATCAGGAGTTCTATATACTTGTGAAGAGTTTGTTCTAGTTAAATTTGACTTTGAGTTCGGTTGTTTTTTACTTGTATCTTTTTAATTAACCTATTGTGTCCCACTGCTGGGCAAAGGTCTCGCCCTTCTCGGTCCACTTTCGCCTTTCCTGGGCCAGTATCTCATTTACAACTTCCCCGCAAAAGTATCCAAATCGTCCCGCCACCTCTTCCTAAACCTGCGTGGTCGTCAGCGGCCATTGCTGGGCATCCAGAAAGTCGGTATAGATAATATTTTGCTTGTTTATTAAACAAAATCGTAGATTTATTAAGAAATAAGGTGTCGGAAATAGGTGCTATTTTTAGACAGATTAAAAAGAGAAAGTACCTAGATCACGCTATAAAGTTTTCTCAGGTAAGTACTGAAACTATTACTAAGTTGTAATAGTTAGAAGCAAGCAAAGTTAGTAGTTTATTTTAATTTTTTTGCCACATGATACAGTAAGAGTATGTGTGTCTATGTGTCTTGTGGATTTGATTTAATTGACGAATATTTAAGGTTTGCGCATCGACGAAATTTTTTTTTTGATTATCTATAAATACACTTTGATTTATACGTCGATTCAAGCTTTGTTATAATTTCATTCACAAAATTAACTGTCAGCTGTCAAGGATGTTCATTTTGTTTATGAAATATTTATTTGAATTACTCAAGGATACATTTACTGTAAAATTAACAATAATATTCCGAAGTTGAAAGTGATGTTTGTGGGTGGTCCTATTTTGGAGGAACATTCTACTTTAATAAATAATTTGGGAAGTATTTTCAGTTGATAAGTCGGTGTTTCTGAAAGTGCTCGAAAATTTTGAGTGTTTCTTTGAACTAGGCACTTTTGTTATTAAAAAACTTCGGTACTTAGCAAAGGAAGTCTTTGACGACTTTTTAATTAGAAGCTATAATTGGCTTAACAACGGAAGTAAACAATGGGATATAAATAATAAAATAGATATTCTACTACTACTATAAAAACCACCATATTCAGTGAGGGTACTTTTATCTATAAAGTTGGTTTTTTATTGTTACTTATTAATAAATCTGTGAAACTACCTGTCTGTGGTCTTTAAGGAATTTGTATAGAGTTAACCGCAAGAAATGATTAGGAGATTGTTGTTTGGGTGAGGGGTTGGGTAACGGATCGAATTCGTCTATACTATAATTGAATTCTCGACTGGCGCGACCTAGTTGCTTAAATTCTAGCTTACAGTACTAAAATAACTGTGCAGATGGTAATTAATTTGCTCAGACGTTACTTTATAAATACCCATAACAACGAAATTGTTTGCTTTGATTTTATAATCAACACTAAATGGTATATATCTCTTGATGAGGCCGCCAACGCATTTGCGAGCCTTCTGGTGTTGCAGTTAGATAGATAGATAGAATAGAATAAACTTTTATTGTACACAAGAACACATAGAAAAGGAAAAGAAAAAAAAAACATTGAGCAGTTGTTTATGGACGTCGATAGTTATTGACGTGAACTGTCTGCCCGTTTTTTTTTTTAATGAGCCAAAATGACAATGGACAGTAGAGGGCGCGGTGCTAGCGGTATACGCCTTGCCCACTACCTTATATTACATATATCTGTGGAGTCAGTACATTTAATGGGAATAGGGGCAACCCTTCTAATACATATAACGTTTATAAAATATCTTGCAAAAAATAATATTTCTTAAAAGTAATTCAATTTAAGTTTGTTGCAATTTAAGTCATTGGTAAATTCAGGCAGCGATTATATAACGACACACGGTTTCGTTAACGACTCATAATTTATGGTAATAATGTGGTTAATTAATGTACATATGACAGGGTTTTTAAATCTCATCCTGATATTTGATCAGTATTTTATGTAATACTAGCTGTTGCGGCGACTTCAATCGCGTAAAATTTATTTAAAAAAAAAATTATATACGGTTGTCAGGATTACGTTTTGACATCATCCAATATATGCGTGTGTAAATGTTGTAAATCGTATCATGTAGGCCCCACCCGTCTCGGGGGCCCCGGTGGCCCTTTTGGGGCGATCCCACAAACCCACGTGGTCGGCACCGACTTCACTCGCATTATCCACAAGATAATTAGCCACGCTATCTTTAAGTACTTTCTGCAAATACATTAAAAAGGTGATTATATTTATGTATCAACTGGCAGATCTGTCGGAACAATAAAAGTTAAGACTTAAGGCTATTTATATATAGTTTTCAAAATTACATATTTGGTTATAATAGAGATTGGCAACGCATAAACTCAGACAGAACCTTATGGTAAGAGGGTAAGGAGGCCTTTGCCCTGCAGTGGGGAAAAATAGGCTATAAATAATATAAGCATATATAACCGAACGAAACGCGACAACAGTGCCATCACTTGACGTGACAGCATTTTAAATAGTCCTCATGTATGTAACTTATACGTGTATATAACAAAATGGTTGATTGACTGGCGCGCTAGCGTAGTTGGCAGTGACCCTGCCTTCCCATCCAAGTGTTGTGGGTTCGATTCCCGCCGTGACTCCTAGATGTATTACCTATATGTATGTCTTTATATATTTATACAAAAAGAGGTGTATTACAGGTGTACGTTACCTATAATACAGGCACTAAGTTGTTTAACTTAGAAACAGACTAAACGTCGGTGTGTGAATACGGACGTCTAGTCTAGTGAAATAGAAATATATACATATATAACTCATTCCGATATCACCGACGTAAGCACGTCATTTGCAGTTCCCGAGCCTGCCTCCATTAAAATACCACCGACTTTACCTCATCTGGCCAACATTAAATTATGGTAATGTTAATGCGAATGAGGAAATTCTAACTGTATTATTTAAGCACTCTTAAAACTGAACTCTTACTGAAAGATACGCATTTTTTTGAAAATTATCAAGATTTCAAGAGAGAATAAAAAAAGAATGTGAATTACATCTGCATTACTAAACGCAGATTACGTCACGTCTTACATTAAAAAAAAAAGGATTATACATAAACTGAAGATTATTCTAAACAACGATAGTTTGGATAAAGTTTGAAACATTTGCGGTGAACTGGGTATCCGACTCAAGAGTATATCAAGGTTTTGATTATACTGAGATTACAATACTTATATAAATAAAACTAAAGTGACAGTCTATGATTTCTAAATAATGTTAAATACTTTTAATACCATAAAAAATCTCAAGTATAATGGAGACTAGTGTCTTATATAATATTGGGACGCAATTCTAACAAAAGAAATAATTTCAATTATAGATCACTTGGTTTTATAATACTCGTATCTATTCCGTTACACCATCAAAAGTAATTCAGTCGTTTGATAAAATTAATGTATTTAACATTAATTTTAAATATAGGATTCTTTATTAGATAACATTGACACCTTTCCTTTCTCGCGGATGTTGTGAAAGGGTAATATAGAGGAATTTACATCGACGAATACACATATAGAATACTATCGAAGTTTTACTACGGTTATTATGTGGACTATGCGTCAAAAATAGAGGAATTTACATCGACGAATACACATATAGAATATTATCGAAGTTTAATTACGATTATAATGTTGGACTATGCGTCACAAATAGAGGGGTTTACATCGACGAATACACATACAGAATATTATTAGAGTTTAACAACGATTGTTACGTGGACTCTGCGTCAGAAATAGAGGTGTTTACATCGACGAATACACATATACATTTTATCGAAGTTTAACTACGATTATAAAGTGGACTATGCGTCACAAATAGAGGAATTAAAATCGACAATACACGAGTTATATATAATCTATATTTATATATTAGTATAGATTAAGTATTGTAATTATATTATCTTCTATATTGTGTCTAACTTTTTCAATAAAAAGACTAAAATTACGAAATGGCAAATAAAAATTAGAAAGTTTTTTAAGCGTGGAACTCTAGGAATAAAGCGTTTACAATACAAATAGGTGTCGAAATGAAGTATAAAAATTGATTCTAAAGTACTCTCTAATGCTTCACAATATGACACATATGTATTCACAATATGGCTGGCCTGTTGGCGCAGTGGGCATTGACCCTGCCTTCTGCTCCGGGGGTCGTGAATTCGATTCCCACCTCGAGTCTGGTTGTATTATCCATATATGTATTTAATTTTAGCTTAACTTTGACATTATTATCTGGTGAATTATTTTATATTATAGGTGATTTAATTAATAATATAAACTACCTTGAAATTTTCCATGTTGATAGAACATATTAAAAACTCATTAGAAAAATTATTCTGAACGAAATCGGAGAACAACTTTTGATTTAACGAATATCTTTATAGTGTATCAGATACCGAACCCTTCTATATAAACGTGTCTTGACACGCTTTTGGTCATTTTTTTGATATTAGAAATATTACGCATGAATTTTTTTCATCCCGTCCCAGTAAATTTAGAGCGACATCCGTATCAATAAAACGTCGGATTGCAAATCGAACAAAATGAAATTTCGCGGTGGCTAAGTCTGAGTGTATTATTTATATGTATGTATTTATATATTTAAATATTTGTGTACAACAGACGCTGTTGCCTATAACATACATTGAGTTGTTTACCTTAGGAAAAGACGTCCGTGTGTCAGACAGTCCTATGTATTTATTTTTATTATTATTTATACAAGAAAAAGACTGTTTGACCGACCTTATTGATGTTCTGTTAAAAATTAAAGCTTGTAAAAATTACTCCAGCAATAATTTTGTTGTATTGTATCCAATATCAAACGTGAATAATTTTTACCTCAGATTATATTTAATGATTAAGTAATACGTTCATTTATAATAAAATAAATTATTATAAAAAAATTAATTAATATAAAAAAAATGTTCCTAATTTGGTCAGACCAGCGTGTAGGGGAGCGACCTCGTGATCTTTTGCCCTCAACCTTCCCTACTATAACCGATTTAGCTAAATTTTCTGGTTCTCTACGGGTATATGACCAAAATAGGTTAGGCCTCTTTGGTAGGAAGTGGATAATCTAGTAGTGATGATACCGTTATTACCTAACTATATGACAGCAATATAGAAAAGTTATCTAGAATAGAAGAGCCGTGGCTAAAACTTACGTTAAAATTTCAAGGCATAGTTCGTAAGGTTTTATTACATTTTGAAAGTAATAATAAAAGTTGTTTCGCACGAAACGTGCGGTGCCGTAGAGTATTCATTGTAAAGGTGGTTCCACAAGTCGGAGCTCGTAAAATGTATCGGTATATGTTTTTAAGATCCGATGTCCTCGGCTGCGTTTGTTCTGATTGCGTGTTAAAAATTTTATAGTTATATAATAACTTCCTATAAACATTTAAAAGGTTAAAGTAATTCAAAAAAAAAATTGAGAAAGACGCTTTTAAAATCTTTATTTTGTTGTTCACACTGTTTGTATGTTTTACAAAACAGGAAATAGATGGCTATCAATATTTTGTCACTTCGTTTTATTTTTTTATAGGTATTTTGTTAATAAGGGCGGTAACGGTAACGACACTAGCGGGACGCCCCGGCTTCACACGGGTATTTACAGTATCGAAGACTAGTTGTTACCCGCGAGTTCGTCCGCCTAAAATTAGGTAAAAAGAAAAATAATTTTGGCGATGATATGTAGCCTATAGCCTTCCTCGTTAAATGGGCTAGCTAGCACTGAAATAATTTCTCAAATCGGATTAGTAGATCCTGAAATTAGAGCGTTCAAGAAAACAAACATATAAACTCTTCAGCTTTATATATTAAATATAAAAGTATAGATATGCCCGGTACATATGTCTAAAAACATAATTCAAATATAAGACACTATAAATTTTAAAGTAATATCGTAAAATTTGAGCCATTTAGCCGTTTCATCCGAAAATAAACGCGCACAAATTGTATTGTAGCCAAAACAAATGCAAAAACGACACCCCCCCAACAATCGTCTCAGCTCAGCCGTCTCGTCTCGGAACTCTCTTTTCAAATATTAAAATTTAATCGCTTGGTTGTCGCGAGTCAAATTAGGTTCTCCTGAGAGATAGCCATAGAGTTACAAACTGATAGAAGTGCCACTGTGGTGATATTGGATGCACTGTCTCTTTTGGTATTGACTGACACGTTGGCGCAGTTACCTTGCCTTTAGCTTTGGGGTCGTGTGTTCGATTCCCGCCTAGAGTCTGGGTGTAGTGTCTATATTTATGTATTGATATGTATTTCTACAAAAAAGTATATATTTGTGTATAACAGGTGTCTGTTAACTATAACACATGCATTTCGCGTATAAGATTGGGATAGATGACCGTGTGTCAAATAGTTATGGTGTAGTATATAAATAATGATTATGTACATTAAAAATATTGTTTCCTCACTCTATGTTATATACATCAAAGATTGATTATTGATTATCATAAGTAAGAGATTAAGTAAGCGCTATATTGTATGAGAATCATGATGAATTTTACTAGAGGAATAAAGCAACATCGTCATTTTGACATCTTTACAAAGACCAATGTATTACGGAAAATAAAAAAAATATGTACACAGCTATCTCAACGATACCTTCTTCTTCTTCCTCGCGCTATCCCGGTCTAGTACCAGTGTCCGCTTAAATTGCAGTGGATGTGGCAGCGAGGCGAGTTAAGATGACCGATTGCCATCTGACGTCATCCCCGAAACCCCCACAAACACTACAATCTCACGAACATAATCACTCAGTGACATTAATGGGGACCCTCTGTTGTCAATCACAGAGAAGGCAGCACATTTGAAAACCATTATTAGAATGGGTCACCCATCAATTACCCGGCCGCGGTAAGAACTGCTTAACCTAGCGATCGACTCAAATGTCGGCCACTGATTAAGTTACCTCCTCGTGGGCACAAACTATTATTAAATACAAACACACCTTGTAATCACATTGCCGTGTCTGTGTGATATAATACTCTTTGCAGCAATTGCAGTGATACGGGCGGTGTAATTGCAGGGACGAAGAAAACTGATATTAATTCTGTTCGCGCCTTTTGAATGATTTACAAGGCGTCGTTTGTTTGCAGCATTAACCGGCGCTCTGACTCAATATCTCTTTGTCTCCGAGGGCGTTGGTATACTGTCGATTTCGCCAGCGCGAACGACATTAACAGTATATTAAATTAAGCTCATAAAAGCAAAAAAAAAATTTAAGAGGAATGATAAGAAATGGGAATAAGAAAGAAAATTAAAAATTACTCAACTCAGTTTCTCGTGGGCTCTTTTCAGTGAAGGGCGCGGGAATACATGTAAAGTTGGTGCACTCGTATACTTTAACACTAAATTATAAAATAAAATTTAAATATATATATATGACGATAACAAGTGCTTGTAAACGTCTGTATGAGTAAAGAATCTTGAATTTGATTTTGAAAAATTAATACAATTCAGTGGAACCCCTAAATTAAGTAAGCTTTTATCATAGGCTCTATATGGCTAGTGTCCTCTCTTATGTTTACTAGTAAATCTATACTATAATATATAAAGCTGAAGAGTTGGTTTGTTTACTTGAACGCGCTAATCACAGGAACTACTGGTCCGATTCTAAAAATTCTTTCAGTGTTAGATAATACATTTATCGAGGAAGACTATAGGTTACATACCATCACGCTAAAATTTTCACCCAATTTTACGCGGACGAACTCGCGGGTAACAACAATACAATACAGATTTCAAAGAAAAAAAATCTGGTTATCACCCCAGTTAAGTTTTTTTTTAATTGTATTACGTGTGGTTACTATTTTAAAGTCAGATATGATAAAATATCTTAAACTGGACGATAGACTGACGTGGACATGATTTTGGCGTATCGTTTTGGATCAATACAGTATTCCACTCGACTGTACCTCCCCAAGGGATTGCTAATGTTAATTTCTAGGAAAACGCGTTGTAGGATTATTCTCGTAGAACGCGCTTGTACGGCCCTGAATGCACATATAACATTATATATATATATATTATGGAATAATAATAATGCGTTATAAATGCACCACGTTATAGGAGGGCTAATATAATAAGGCTGAAAACTGGGTATGAATAGGCGTTAATCACAAAAACTGCTACTCCGATTTTTAAACAATTTTAATAGAAAATCCCAGGCCATTTTATTTAGGACAGGAAAGAAAATTAAGCAAGAAAGAAACGCCCGAAAGCAACGCGAACGTTGGATCGCCGAGAAGAGTGCCCAACGGGAACCGATGAATTTTTTTATAAAATACTGTTACTGTATTTCTAAAGCTGAAGAACACTGGGTCATTTTATTTATTTAAAACTCATAAAAAATACATTTACATTTTGAAAAATTACTTTAAAATATATAGAGTTTATAGCTTCGCTTTGTGAGTGGAATAATATTGAAAGCTTTTTCCTTTTAGTTCGTTTGTGTTTTGAAAATATTTTTGTATATCAGGCGGCTTTTACCTCTAACATAAGAGTATACAGTCATTCAAGTGTCAAGTATTCCTAAATTCCTATAATCAATCTTTTTTTTATGTTTCAAGGGGGCACACGAGCAGGCAGCAGGCACCGAAGTGCCCACCGGCGCCCATGGACATCTGCACGACCAGAAGGCCAGATCACACGGAGCGTGATAAATCATAATTTATGAAATTAAATTCTGTTTGAAATGTTGTTTTATACGTTATACGATCTTTATTTACGTAACTGTAATATGCCGATGCGGTAGATTGTAAACGTAAGAGTAAATTCACTGTCCACTGAATTTACATCTCACAGTTACACAATTATTATTGAATTTAAAAAATCTTACACAATTAAAATATATATCATCACAGAAGTTTTACTTTTCATACGAGTACTCTTTATTGTAACGTACGAAAGGGGCATAAAAATTGTCAATAACACAAAGGAATGATAGTAAAAAGCCAACTTTCAATGACAGTAATGACGTCAAAAGTGCTTAAAGGCCGGCATTATGAAATAGCAACCCCAAATAGTTTCTCACAACTTATGTCCCATAATTATTAGCTAAGTGACACCTAATATTTATTAAGTGGGAACCAAATGTAAGTGGTTAGCTGTGAGCGCGTGGGTTTTCCCACTCTGTATTCTGTCCATTATATATAAGATTATTTCTTTAGGACACACATATCCTACATCCTGAATCTTGTTCTCTGTATTCCATGCTCGGCCTTAATTACTCTATAGCCCGCTTCCCTATTGTGACTAGGGTATCAACAAAAGTTTACCAATATATTTGTTGGGGATCGGTGCCGTAACAGAGTTATATTGCTGGGGCAATAAAACACCGATCTTTTCTTATCTTCACGGACGTGCAGATGTCCATGGGCGACGGTAGGCACTTCGGTGCCTACTGCCTGCTCGTCTGCCCCCTTGTAACATTAAAAAATAATAATAATAATAGAATAAAAGGAAATAATGTAAGAAATTTGGTATAAATTTAATGCAGATGTCATACTTTTACAGATGACACAACGATTACTACCTTAAAGTAGCACCTAAGTGACTTAGCCCTCATTCACACGAGGGTTAAATCTCGGCTTTGACGCTTTTTCAGCGCCGTCGATACGAAAATGTACAATATATGTGTATATAGCGTTAAAAATAGAACATTGCACGATAAAAAAGCGTCCGTTATAGAAGGACTGCCGTGAGGACATATACTTAAGAAAACTGTCCAATTATTACGTAAGCTTTTTGTTTTAATTATCCATGAGAAGTTGAAACAAGACCAAGCAATACAGAGCATACTAAGTTCCAGGTGCGAGGAGAGCAAGAACTAATATGTTTATTAATTAATGAGGTCTAAAGGTCTTAACGCGAACGGTTTTGTTTTGTTACAGTTATTTACAGGGAGATACTACACTAGTTCATTCCACGTAACGTACAAGATATCCCGTTATGTAATGCTATACGGTATTTTTACTATTGTAATTTAGTAGGCAGTAGCAGTGGCAATACATCTTATATTAAAGGCCA
Source organism: Charaxes varanes (assembly GCA_024363005.1). Classification (NCBI taxonomy): domain Eukaryota; kingdom Metazoa; phylum Arthropoda; class Insecta; order Lepidoptera; family Nymphalidae; genus Charaxes; species Charaxes varanes. Next base: position 5,218,014 of record JANCMC010033613.1, read on the forward strand.
CTTCCTCGCAGAGGGTTTCCCTGTGGGAATATTACTACCACAAAATCCGTTGGTTCCGAGGATGACGTCGGATAGCAATCGGTCATTTTAACTCACCCCCACAGGCACATCCTCTGCAATTTAAGCGGACCCTGGCACTTATCCGGGATAACGCTTCTAAGAAGAAGAGGAGACAGAACCATTTATTAATGATGCAAAGGCTGTTCCTTATCGCAGTGAAACTAAAGTATCCAGAAAAACTAGAGTATCCAGAAAAACTAGAGTATCCAGGAAAACTAGAGTATCCAGAAAAACTAGAGTATCCAGAAAAACTAGAGTATCCAGAAAACTAGATGATCCAGTAAAACTAGAGTATACAGTAAATCTAGAGTAAAACCTCCGCTAGGTTTTACTGGTAACCCCTAATGATCCGTCATTAAAGGCTGGCAACGCATCTGCTAGCCCCTGGTTTTGCACTTGTCCATGGGCATCGGTAATCACTCTAACGAACCACTTCTCCATCTATTAAAAAAAATCGGGTTACATACAGAAAAAAAATTGAGTCGTTGAAATTGAACAAAATAATTACATTTAAGACAAGCGTAGTTGCTAGCAGCAACAAGTCTTGAATAAAGATTCATATACTTCCATGATACGAACTCGTTGAAATGCGTAATTTGTGAAAACAGCAGTTTTTCCAGAGCTCAGTTGGGAACGTGCCAACTTACGTCTAACTTGAAAGATACGTATGGAAAGTGCTGAGCGAGCGAATATGATACAGAAGCGTGGACCTCCTCAGGCATATAAAGTGAAACTACACTCGGACTTTCCTCTTCTAGAAGGAAGGGAAAGAGAGATAAAAGGCCACTCTCTATTTCTACGTGGAACTCTATGACGATCTAAGTTTTGGTATGCCTTCCTCAGACTTCCACAGGTATCGATTCTGCTATCATGGGTTTTTGCATCTTATATAAAAAAATTCTATCTATCCTCTATTTAGTATGTTTTATTGTTTTATAATTTGTTTATATTTATCAGTTTCATCATCACCGTTATTATTATTTATTTATTTATTTCACTTCTTTCCTTCATTTTTTACTATTTCTCCCACACTCGTGGATAACTGGAAGAGATTCTAATAGGGATAAGCAAGATGACAGCTAAGTTGAATATTGCTTCCACTTGTCCCATCGAGTTAGCCATCTTCAACATCTCTTCACAACCGGTTTCTGTCGTTATGTCGTGTGTTGATATACGAACATCCGCCTCGTAGCCAGCCCATGCCCTTAAAATAGATTTATAGGATAATTCATACCAATCAACCGATAAATTAAAGAAAGCCTCGAAGCTCAACTGTTGAAAGACAGTTTGAAATCCATAGGATACTCATTCTTATATTACCTTATTCGAGAGGACTGGTATCCATTGCTGATGCCTCTCCTTGAAGTAAGCAGTACCTTCCTTGCACCTCTCAGTATAAGCCAGTCTGTTAACTCGAGACCAAAGCCAAGTCGATAGGGAATACACTAAGTTAATACTTCTAGTCATATGTCTGTGTTACTATTTAAATAGAAGGCAGTAGTGCATTACGTACGCAAACAATAGATAATTCGATTACATTGAATATATGTAGATTAGATTCTTATACAGAGATCTATAACCGCATCATCCATATGATTAGTGAAGATATGCAAGTCGAAAAATTTCACGACGTCCAATCTGCGCGACACGCCTAATAGCCGCTACACATATTTCGATAAATCGTTGCGTAAACTGTACAGTTAAATCGTTGCGAAAAAACTGTGCAGTTTTAACTGTACAGATTTTTCGCAACGATTTATCGAAACGTGTGTAGCGGCAATAACTGGAATAGCTCCCAAATGGCGGAATTTTCTATTACTTTCTCGACATTTATCGTTATATTTTGGATAATTCACGCAATATCTTTATAATTTATAGCCTATGTGTTATCCTGATGTATAAATTATATTATTATAGAGTTTCAATAAAATTCATTCAGTAGTTTTTCCGTGAAAGAGCGTCAAAGATACCCTAACCCTACATCCAGTGTATAAACTTTCGCGTTTATAATATTAGTGGGATTCATGACAAGATATATAATATGTTGGTTATTTATTAAGGAGACTATCAATTAGTACACTCGATACTTTTTTCAAATTCCCGTTCAAACGATGATTTATTCTAGTGGACTTTTAAATTTAAAAGCAGACTCGAGGTGGGAATCGAACCCACGACCCCCGGAGCAGAAGGCAGGGTCACTACTCACTGCGCCAACGGGCCAGTCAAATAAAAATAAAAAGCAGTTATAAATTTTGATTCTAGCCGTCACGTGGATGGATTTCAGTAAACCTGTAGTGGAAATAAATTATTTTTAAATAAATAGAAAACCGTCTTCAAAAACAAAAAGGCGAGGAACTAAAGAGCAAAAAATAAATAGTACTTTCATACGATTTAGCAGACACTTACTGATGTGCTGAAGTCGGTACCAAGTCAAATAGGTTCTCCGCTAAATTGATGCAGATGGCACCGACTTCAACTTCAAACTTATCTTGATATTGAGTTATTCGAAAATTTGTCACACACATACTTAATCAAAATTTAGAATTTTATTGTTTTCTCATAGAAACCTTTGCCAGACCTGGACTAAATTAATATGGGACCAATGGGGAAGCACCAGCTTTCAAATGAAATAAGAATCACCAAGATCGGTGCACCCACCCAGTCGAAAGTTCCGCGGTAACAAACATAAAAAAAACAATCAGAATTTTTAAAAAGATCCGCCTTAGTCTTTAACTTCAAATATAGACATATTCGACGTCCAAATAAAAATGTCACTAAGCATGAGCATCGTATGAGCATAGAGTTACGTCACAGACAATGTTTTGGTCGTTTTCTATTGAGATCACAACGCGTCAATATCAAAAATCCATTCTAGAATTCTACACTATGGGATAAACGGACTGCGATACTTAAAAACCAGTTAAGAGCCAATATCACAAAATGCAAAAAATTAAAACCAACCAAAACTGGACAAAATCATTGATTCAACACGATTTTAGTTAGCTAGCATGTAATAAATTCATGTCAATCATAATCAATGAAAACTTTAAAAGTAATTGTATAAAGTATGCTGCTTCCTACATTTTTAATTACCGCAGACCATGTTACCAGCATACCTTGTTTACAAATTCTACCATTACAGTTATTAAACTATTTTATAATAGATATAAGCTTGATAGGTTTTACACTAATAAAGTAAGTCAAAATGCAATTAAATACATTTTAAATTCATCTCTTTAAGTGTGCATTATTTTATCTTAATTTCATATAAAGAGAAAAAGTTTAAATGTTTAAATAATATATGTGATACAATTGTTATGTACTATTTCTATATAGTGTTAGTGAAGCTAATAATTATATATAAAAAGAAACAAATAAATATGTAATTTACCAAATTTTAAATTCAAGACTTCGATTGGCTAAAGTGAACGAATGCATCGAGATATTTTTATGCGCGGAGAAAGAAAATTCAATTCATGTTTTAGTCTGTAGATACATTATTTACATGTCATCTAAGTATTAACTAAGTTTTTATACTGTCATGAATATTTGTGATATAAAAAGAGATCATTTCTGATATAATGTCATTTATTTTAATGATTAGAAAACTTGAGATCGTTTTACATTCTTTCCATTTTAGCATTATCTTTATTTTTTATTCCTCAATAAAAAAATTTGTCATTTACTTAGTTGTTTATTTCATTCCTCGGGTAATCTTCATATTGTTATTACCACTTACTTATTACTGTTCCAGATTGTATTTTAAAAAGGTTTTTATACTATGAATTGGGAGTAATTACTTGTATCTATAGATCTAATTCTAAATTACCCCCGCAGTCGACATCGACTTAATTCGTCATCAAATAAATATTCATAAAAAAAATTGACGTAATTCAAATTTTTTCAACGTCACATCGGTACCTTTAAATCTTAAATCCATTTAAATCATTGTCGTCACAACTGTTCTATAAAGAATATTAATATTTATTACAATATTGCACTATTTAAACACAAAGTACTAGTGTATTTTTGTCATTTTTGCAGAGTTGTCGAAATGTAGCCGAAATAAAAACACCCATTAAAAGAAAATATTTTGATCGCCGACAAAAGTTCCGTCTAGTGTGGCGCTGTCCTTTATATTATGATATCAAAATGACGACAATACATCATGAGGAATAAAAAACGCTTGTCGCGATACGATTAATCCTAAATCATATAAAATACATTCAGTGAA
>JANCMC010033613.1:5222407-5249690 GCA_024363005.1 Charaxes varanes
GACAATACATCATGAGGAATAAAAAACGCTTGTCGCGATACGATTAATCCTAAATCATATAAAATACATTCAGTGAATCATACCACTGTTCATTCGTTCACTCGTTCACGTGTCAAGCCTTTATACAAAAGGGAGGAGGAGGATTGGAGGGGGGTACGCTTCACTGGTCCCACTCGGACTCGTCGACACCCTCCATGCTGTCCTGTTCCAGTTTGAGGTTTACTGTCACCTTTGCGCTCATTGACTTCATTATCTGAAAAAACAATTGTTATCAGTAAACTCGGTTTAAGTACGAAAACTTTACGTGATAAAAGCCGATATATCGCTTCGCTGTTCCGTGCTCTCGCTTGCACGCTGGGCTCAGGCGGAACGTGACAATGAGTCATGCTTTTACGTACGTGCAGCCGGAGTCCATCGATTTATAAGAAGTTATGACGTCAAAATTAACGCGTATTATTTTCTTTACAGTTATTTAAACGCCTACCAGACTTCTAGTAGAGGTAGTGAATAACGGGTTCCCTCTAAAACGTCCCATTTATATTTATGTAGTGATTCTGATAGTGAAGAGTGGTCTAAGAGTAGGGAGGCCTTTGCTCAGCAGTGGGACATTATAGGCTAATTAAAACATATTGAAAAATTCTACTCACACTATCTTGTTTTTCCTTCGGGTCCATGGGGACGTGCGATTTGATGAGATCCGGTTTGGGCTTCTGTGGCGGTTTCTCTTTGGGTGTTGCGGGCGTGGTGTGCGCCGATACTGCATTATAAAATCATATTGCACAATGCAATTATTGTAGAAATAACAAAAGTATAATAAATTCTCTATGTAATATAATTTACTCAATTACTATTTTTTATATACTTCGCATCAGAAAAATCGAAAAAACTTGCATGTGTATGTTTAGTAAGCATTATCAGATTAGGAATAAAGGTCAAAAGTTTATGTGGGGTAAGAGGTTTACGAGAGAGAGCGTAGGCGGTTTATGAGGGATTCCGAAAGGGAGTGTAGGAAGTTTACGAGGGTTTATGAAAGGGAGTGTAGGATGTTTTCGAGGGTTTACGAGAGGGAGAGTAGGCGGTTTATTAGGGATTCCGAAAGGGAGTGTAGGAAGTTTACGAGGGTCTATGAGAGGGAGTGTAGGAAGATTACGAGGGGTTATGAGAGAGAGGGTAGGATGTTTTCGATGTAAATTTACTTTTTGTCACATTCTTTGTGCTGTTGTAAGCAGACATTTTCCGGGGTTCTTCGTCTCTACTACGTACCGTTGAGTTTTATAAGCGTGTTTCATATTAAATTAACTGTGCTCGCGACTTTGTCCGCATAAAATTAGGTAAAAAAATAGATTAAATTTTGGCGCGATTATATACATATATAGTCTATAGCCTCAATAAATGGGCTAATATTTATTTAACACTGAAATATTTTTGCAAATCGACCAGTAGTTCCTGAGATTAACGCGATAAAGTAAACAAACATACAAACTTTTTATCTTTATATATTAGTATAGATTATAGATACAACGTCTAATTTTAACAATGTATTCCTAACTGTACGCCATTTATAATCCTGTTCTTTAAGTGCTTTCATAACCTTTCCTTCGTAGCTCTTAGGTCAACTTTTCCTATTTGGTTAAGAACATTACTCGTTAGAGTGCGTACAGTCTAAAAATGCACGCTATTCAAAAGTTTTAAGTTGTACATACATATAGTCGTAAACATGCTAGCTCGTTTATTCAACGGCTTTCAGTGTGTGGTTGAGATTGAGTTTACAATAAAAACGCTGCACACGCACAAGCAAGCGGTGCAATTAATTAGTGGAGAGGCGAGCATTTTTAGACTGAAACATCTATACTTTCGTGTATCAATATTTTTTCCATTGTAATTCCAGAAGAAGTAAATGTAACCTGCCATTCATTGATTTATAAGTCGGTATCAAGTGAATACTATATTTTTTTTGTTAAATTCGTTCGTAATGTTATCAATGTTATGTTGTTAACATTACAGACACTTCAATTTTATTTATTTTAGTTTATAACAATTGGAACTTCCAGAATGGATATTTTTACAGGTGCAGTTTGTCTATACAAGTGTTTGGTTGTTGGCCATGTTTTATATTATGTTGCACAGTAGACAGATTGATCTGTAACAGATATAATGTTTTTTTTAATATTAGACTTAAATCCAAAAGATACAGGATTCATTTTTTAATATATAGGACGCCCTGTCGTTACAGTGAGATCTATTGTATCTGCTTCAGCTCATCTTTCTCACATAAGATCGGCGTGTAGTGGCGGCAATGCTGTCACGTCAAGTGATGGTGTGGGAAGGCACAACAAGGTGGAAAGTTTTTCGGCGAGGAATGAAAGTTAGGAGTGAAGGTTGATATGCTCAGCCACCGCAAAGGAAGATCTTCGTGTCCGGGCTAGTTGGAGTTGACCGGAGCGGCCGCGCCTCGCCGACAGTTGTTCGTCGGAAGTCGTCTATATATAATAATCGTAAATAGAAACTTCGCTAGCGTGAGTTAGTTTGTATGGACATTTTCACTGTTTGTACTGCGGTCGTCGTCATGCGTACAGCGCCATCTAGTTTGCTTTGGTGTAACCTTTTCCACTCGACATCATTCATGTGAGAAAGAGTTACTGGTACCCGGACGCGCCGGACCAATTCGGCTACAAGCATGGCGCTACCTCTAATTAAATTTTTTCATTGTTTTTGAAATGATCATTTAAATAAAGCTGTCTGCCTCCGGCATTAGTGAAGCAAGAATCACACAGCATCATAAAAGGTTCAAAGATATTTGTTTTGATGCGATTTTTAACATTTTTCTAATGAGAACCCAAGCCGAGGCATTACATGTTAAAGTGCGTAAGTCTAAAACTGCACGCCCCTCCACTAAAATCCGTTGTTTTAAAGTGTGAAAGTAAATATCAATTGTATCGCTTGCATCTGTGGTGCAACTATATTACTATAAACTGAAATTCTCGAGGTGGGAATCGAACCCACGACCCCCGGAGCAGAAGGCAGGGTCACTGCCCACTGCGCCAACGGGCCAGCAAAGCCAAAATGACTGCAAGCATGGCGCTATACGTCTAAAATTTTTTTTTTATTTAAATTTTCTATAAAGAGACAATTTTACTTATAAAATATAGTCAGTGCAACATAAACCACAGTTGGTTTGAATTATTAAGACAGAGTATGTTGACTCTATTCTCAGATATTTCATTGGAGTCCTCTTTTTAATAAAGTTATTAATTAATAAGCTAAGATTTAATTAAACGCATGAACTTTAACATACTTTTATGTCATAGTATAGTTGTGTAGGATGTTTGTGGACATGTGAAACTTAAGACGACAGTTCTATACATATTATTTAGGACGATAGTAAATCTCTCTTTCGGAGATGCCGTATGAAGAATGAACTATCCTGCTCTACCGAGTTTCCTCACAAGAGCAACCTTAATCGTGAATGGTAACAGCTGGAAGATTACTTTCGGCCTGGATTGAAAGTCTATTTTCATGTTTCTTGGAATTTTTTAATTTAATTCTAAAAGGCGTGTCTATTTCGCTTGTTGCTAATTCGTATGAGATCATGAGATTACTTGTTTCGGTAATTGCTTCTGTGATCTCGATTCCCGCATGATTCGTGGGACTAAGTTATGATTAAAGTTGGGCTCGTTGACGTATGAGTGTGCATGCAAGTGTAATTGTAGAGGTTGTGGGGGTTCCGGGAATGACGTCAGACGGCAGTCGGTCCTCTTAACGCGCTCCACAGACAAATCCTCTGCAGGCTAAGGAGACCCTGGCACTAGACCGGAATAACTTTAAGAAGAAGAACGTTTTATACTAAAGAATACATCGAGGTTTGCCTAACATTCTGGTAACCACCACCAGCAAAGCTTATTTTATAAAAGCAACTGCACTAGCGTAAGACGCTATATCTTAAAATAATTGGATGGTAATATAAATATACTGTAATATAAACTTAGAAGATTTATTCTGTTTTATGTCTATTTAAATTTTACTCAGTAAAGTATTGGATCTGAAAAATGACGTTCACGTGAATAGAACAATATGTCGTTTTACTAAGCATGTGACACTCAAGAAGGTTTGTGGGCAAATTTCCACCAGCCAGCTATCTCTAGTCTGAATAAGCCCCCATTCACACGAAAATCGGACCTTACCATTTGAAAACTATAATGTTTTTATGGTTTTATATAGGGGTATATAGAAATCTGCAAATATGTCGACGGTGGTTGCAAGCAGTACCAGATAATATCCGAAACGGTCGAAAAGTTGATAGCAAGGTACGCAGAGGCGCTCGTGAGGAGAGGGTTAGAGCTGGCTAAAGTTGATCCGCCGGAATTGCCTTTATCTGATGTGAGTATATAAAATCATTATATTTTCTCTTTATATAACACAAAAATGCACAAACACTTTGAGGTATGTCTGGCTCCCGTATTATTAAAGCAATTCTGAAAATAAATTTTTATTCTTTTTTTAATAATGTACACCTTAATAGCAAAGTAAAAATAATCCACAACAAACATAGACATAAATTCATTTATTAACACAACTTCACAATAACTGAGACGTTTATATTTATGTCTTTGATAATCAACAGGATCTGTGAAATATGAAGAAACAGTGTCACCTTTCACACTAAAATATATAGATAGCATGTTTCACCATTGTTCTTAATAGCTGACCGCAGCGCCATAATTGCATAATATAAATTCATAGCGACCACATCCGTAAACCTAACACTGTTAGCTGACAAAGTCGATTTTATTCACCCACACCATCTAGTTCATCCATCACGTTTCCAAAATTACACAACAAACTCCAAGCGTAGGAAGATCTGCTTCTTTAAACTTGATAACATTAGCATAAGTATAATTTGAACTCGTCATTGTATAATCTTCCTCCGTAGTCCCTCCCATACAATGTTGAGTCGTTTATTTGAAGACAGGGAGTGTCGCTTACTTATACGCCCACTGCAACATTGCATAGTGGCTTTGTCCTTTGTCAGAAGTGGCTTTGAATATTTTATAAATAAACCATCAAGAAGCATACAGTTTCATATAATATATAACCTCGATAATATAATCTTTACATGTTTTATTATTGTTGTTTTCTTATAAGTTTGTTGTTGTTTGTGTCGCTTAATTATCCACCCAATGAATTGCACAAAGTGGCTCTGTCCTTTGTCACAAGTGCTTTGAATATTTATAAATAAGTCATCAAAGTGTGGATATATTATTATATAACTTTAATTACACACACACACACGCACGCACGCATGCAAACACAATACATACACATACAACCAACAACACGCAAGGGGCAAGCGAGCATGTATGCATAATTACAGCTGCTTTTTTGGTTCTGTATACACGTTCATCTACAAATCTTTTTTCAAAGGCCGGCAAGGCACCTGCAAGGCTTCTAGTAGTGTAGTAGTTTATGGGCGTCTGTAATGACTCAGATGGACCTGCCTGTATATCTATTATACAAGGAATAAAGAGTTAAAATCCATTAAGAGATTAGAGAAATCTGAACGAAAACACATTTCCTTGCATTCCTAACACTTGGATAAGACTGCATAGAATCTACTTAATTATTTATTCATCTACTTCTATGACGAAACCGCCAATCAATAAATATTTAGCATCACATTATAGTCACTTATTCATGTCAAGCAAGGATCATAAAAGCAACAATGTTGCAAAAATCTCGCGAAGGATAAACGCAAAACTAGTTTAACATAATAAATATTAAAATATTTATATGGCTCTTGATAAGAATTGCACATAATACGGGAAGCACATAAATGTAAACAACATTCAATGTACACGTGAATTTTTATTTACTGTTGCAGATTCGTTTAATGTCAACAAAGGATACATAAAATAATATTAATTTATTCATTCTTCCTTTGTTTGCTTAATAAAGATATAACAGTTGATAATCGTGTTATTCTACATATAACATAAAGTACGTTTTTATAAAAAAAAAACATTTTTATTTAATTAAACCAGCAAACAATCAAGGAAGTTCCAGGCACAGCTTTGGTTCTGTCCTCTGCAACGCAATGGACCCGGCACTCGCGCGGTGAATCCATGGATTGCTAAGAAATTCGTCTCTCTACTTTACCTTTAAAAGGTACCCCTTAAAGTTGCATTTAAGAAACTCTTGGAGTTTGCCAGGCTTCCTTCTTCTGACGTTCGTCTCTCTCTCAATAGGCTATAGATTGCATAAATTTATATATTTGATAACAGATCTAATGTTATCAAGGTAGGCGTGTTCCACATCTTGATGCAAGTCACCTAATTACAAACGCTAATATTTACATATTAACTACGATCCAATTCAAATGAAGATCAAGTCGCTGACACTAACTCTAAAATATATAGCGATTATAACTACCGTATATAAAATAACATGATTTTATCATATTCATTACAAATTGAGTTCATTGGTTATTTTCAAGGATTACAATTTAATTATATTGTTTAATTTATACGTACAAAATATCAATATTTAGTACGATTTTAATAGGTTACCTGTCTATGTGGCGCCACTTGATAAGAAACGCATGAAAGGTTATACAATAAGAACCAACAAGAATGGATCGAATGAATGAAGTATGCTTATTCATTTTTATCGTGATATATTCTTCTTGAGTTCATGACGTGTTATATAGCCCTTGAAGCATTTCTTGAAGATTTTCCTTTTGATCACTGAACAGTATTAAATCATCAACATCGAATGTGGCAGAAAGGCACCATATATATATATGTTCAAGGTATGAACTGACTACCCACGCTCTAGGAATCATTGTTAATAAGAGGGTTCGAGAAAGAATAATTCCTAAGAGGATAAACATCCGGACTGAAAAAAAAAATTTAAAAAAAAATGTCGAGCACTCCATGTGTAGAATGGACTTCCTTAAGAAGGTAAAAGATAATGGGAGGCTGCTTAAAGAAGCCAAAGCCACAGGAAGGCTTTTACCTGAACCGATAGCCACAGCCCTCTCGGACTGCGTACATTGTAGACTGTGGAGAAAAGTCAATCTTACACGAACCCCATATGAGTTTGTACCCTAAGACGGAATAAAAAAGTGTTTAAGTATTTTTTCTCTGTCGCATTCCTCATTTTAAAGAATTACGCTTTTAAACTAGCAATTTTAAAGCAAAAATAAAATAAATCTACTCACAGCATTCATCATCTACGTACTTTACGACTTAAGACAAAATAAATATTAAATACTGCAGCATTATATAAAGTAATTGCACTTCATTATTTTACAAATTAATGCCTGGTTGCTAAACTGGTAGCCACTTATTATATACCTATTGATAATTCAGACAGAGGTTTCTTTGTAAATCGAGCACTATCGTTTTTTGTCTATCATTATTCTATTTGGCAAAGGTCTACGTCCGAAATATCAATTGCTATAGATTGCTACCTGCCATTATCTAACTCGTATTGTCTATCATGCTTCGACTTTATACTTAAGCACTTGATTTAAGGGCACTAAAATTTATGCTTGTATCCAGTTCTATAGACCTTTTCAATAGAAACAATATTTTGATACAAACGGTGCCAAAAATATATAGAGCGGACTGCATGTTATGGATTTGTGTTCTCAATCAATATTCATTTGTCTATTAGAAGAAAGTTTGTCTTCCTGTAAAAGAGCAGCAGTGAACTCAAATATGTCAATAGAACTTCTATTGCCCATTAACACTTTTGGAGAAAAGCGTGGGAAGGTCTTCATTGTGTTAATGTAGCTGTATCCAATAAAAGTATATTCTCAGATCGTTGTTAATAATGAAGGTATACGAGGTGCACATTTTCCATGATTATACCAGCACGTCAAGTCACGAAGTTTGCAACACCGTTGATATGCTCCTATTTGCAGTCTGTGTTGTAACGGATCGGTAGCATCTGAACAGTGTTTGGAAACACCTAACGCTGGTATATTTTTTTGTTGATTCTTTTTTTTTTATTATGTTACAAGGGGCAAACGAGCAGGCAGTAGGCACCGAAGTGCCTACCGGCGCCCATGAACATCTACACGACCAGAAGGCCAGCAGATGCGCTGCCGGCCCTTAATGACGAGTTTAGGCCACCGGGAAGTCTCACAAACGTGGAAAAATGTCCGAGATAAAACCGATTTTATGCACATAATACACTCGGTTGCAATGAAATCGCACACGAGAACATTTTTTCGTAAAACATTTTTTTTTTTACACGTAAAAAAAATACATATATTTTTTTAAAATGGGATTACAATACCTATCCGGTGATTGATCTTCGATCTCATATTTTTTTTTCAAATTAAAAAAAAACATTTAACTCTCTCATATTCTCTCTATCAATTTAATTGCACCCGAGAGTAGTTTAGTTCAAGCTTTACAATTAGTTCAGTTAACCTTGCACTTGAACGATATTATCTAGCTCCGCCGTATCACGAAATAGAGTTCATGGTTAGTCGCTTATCAATAGAGAAACTAAATATCTAACAAACTAAAAAAATGAAATAATTAGGCCCTTAAAATGAAATGGTCGCAACCTCAGCACGGGATACCATATGCATTATACGCCAGCGCAGATTTTCAGGTGCGCCCCTTAAGTGACCACACGGACATGACGAAGCGGGAAAGAAAAATAAATAAATAAAAACTAAAATATCAAAATAATAAATTGTTGGATAGCTTACAGTAAATAATGAAAAAACTAAATAAAATACATAGCGAGCGTAACCGCGGTCGAAAGCTAGTGATGTATAAATTTCGAAATGCAATAGGTCCAATACTTAAATGGCACGGCTACAAACAAACGTCCGTGCGCGTGTTTGTCCCAGTAACCCTGTACAGATGAGTAGCGGACCCGGCAGACGATCCTGCTCGAACGCTAGGCTACTTACTGTTTACTTCTATTATCCTATATCCCGTTCCCATTCCCGTCCCTGTTCGCGAGAGACGTTTAGATTTTACCATTGACAAATTCAATGGACATTTCATTCTTTAAAACTTCCAGACCTTTATTTTTTCCTTTATTAAAAAAAAAATACCAAATAATTTAAGGAAACAGTCCAGATGATTTATTAAGAAATACGTTATGACATTATTAATATAAGGATATTGTAACGGACACGTTGGTGTCTTTTCCGGGAGTTATTGATGGGGATCAATAATACACCAACTGTTCAATATTCTTCAATGTATTTATAAAAATCTATATTTTTTTGTTAGCAATAACTTCAGTTCAAGTCTGTTTTATTTATAGACTGCACTAAATTAAATTCAAAGTTAGTTATGCGAAAAATGATCATCTGAGACTAAACTGGTTTTATGGAGAAATAGTACTACATATTCATATACTAATATATAAAGCTGAAGAGTTTATTTGTTTGTTTGTTTACTTGAACGCGATAATCTCAGGAACTACTGGTCCGTTTTGAAAATTATTTCAGTATTACCCATTTACCGTGTAAGTAAGACTTTTTTTTATGTTACAAGGGGGCAGACGAGCAGGCAGCTGGCACCGAAGTGCCTACAGGCGCCCATGGACATCTGCTCCTAATACAAGCTTTTAATTTAAGCGTAGTAGGAGGGGAAAAGGGAATATTAGACATACTTAAAAAATATTCCTAATATTCTTTAAAAAAAAAAACAATAATAAAAAACGTCGCCGTCTCAGCGTAGTTGCTGCAGAATTTTAAAATTGCGTCTCACATAGGTCACGAAACGATACAAAAAAAATAAAAGCAAGTCTTTCATGAAAAAACTACTGAATTGATTTTAAATAAACTTTACAGTAATATAGTTCCTACATCAGAATAACACATAGGCCATAAATTATAAAGATATTGTGTGAATTGTCCAAAATATATCGATTATCGTCAAGTAAGTAGGAGAAAATTCTGCCATCTGCGAACACAGGGTGTTTATAGAATAGTCGTAATACGAGTGAGATCCATTTTGAAACATTAATATTCTGTCGTTTTTAATAAAGTAAATTATAGCTCAACGGTAAAAAAGTTATGGCTGGTTTTAAAAACCAACCTTATAATTTTAACTTTTTCTAGGTGACGAATTTCTTAGCATTCCATGGATTCACCTTGCGGATGCCGCGTCTATAGCGTTGCATAGGAAAGAACCATAGCAGTAACTGGGACTTGTAACCCACGTGTAAGGTTTAAGAGAACTCCTTAAAGTGGCCTCTAACACACATATCAACACACACTGCCAGTGTACCCTCCTCTGCCTAGCCAAATCTGGTATGATTCTACTAGTGTCACTTTGTGATATTAGTCGTAAGGTTGTAGAGATCGTGGGGGTTCCGAGGATGACGTTAGATGGCAATCGGTCACCTTAACTCGCCCCACAGCCACATCCTCTGCACTCTTAGCGGACCCTGGTATCTAAACGGGATAACGCTAGGAAGAAGAAAAAGAAGATACTTAAATCGCCACGTTTTTGGTTTTTTTTTTTTATGATTTGGTGCCTTTCCCTTCCGGTGAGCGTAGATTAACTTATTTTAAAAAAATCTCTAAAATCAGTGCAATAAGTTTGATTTTGACTCGTCAAGTAAGTCAAAATTTGTATCAATGATTGCTTAAAAGTTCGGATATCGAAACACGATAGACGTTAACTGTAAGAAATTTTAATTCACATTTTCTCGCAGGAGGCAAGAAATTCCTTGTGCATCGCACCATTTTGGATTTGATGGGTAACCGCTTGCTACAAGCGCTGTCGATGCATTATATACCGTATGAAAATATCTATAGTAAATAAAATAATAAATATTTTTATTTGTAAAACTGTCGCTAAAACTGCTTTATATAATATATATATATATATATATATATATATATGTATATAGTATATGTAATAAATTACTTTTATTATATTTATCTAAATAAGCAAGTATCAATTAAAATATTTCATAAGTATTTCTTTTTCTATGCAAATAATATTTTTTGCAAAATAAATCTTACTTATTAGTTAAAAGGTATTGCTTGAGACGGCACGTATAGTGAGGAGGTTCCTCTCTCTGGACCCCTGACGACCGGTGCCTTGATGTCTTACTCCGCTGCCGGTGGACATCTATTTTTTATATACTTTTAAATGTTTTTATTTTTATACTAATATTTAAAAAATGTATTTAGAATAAGTGTATTGAATAAGTGATAGACCCTTAATTTATTATAATAATATAATTTATCATTTCATTAACTATTATTAAAATACATAATTTGTAACTTTAATGCCATTTCTATCGAATTATAAGCGGAATAAACCGTACATGACAATACAATTTTTTCTGATTTCTCAAATATCTGCTTTTTTGGGTTAGGTCAGTTTATGACACAGTTTATGTTCGCACTAGTTTGTGGGGTCTACCGGCGACATGTTATCAGATATTACCCTTATTAGTAATTTCATCAAATTCATCTTAATATGTTTTAGAGATGGGACAGCAGCGATATCAGTGCTTGGTGTATCGTTTGGATTTATTCAGTCGTGAAATTAAACAATTCCCTCAGCGATCTCTATCACAAATTTATGTTCGCACTAGATTGTGGGGTCTACCGGCGACGTGTTATCAGATATTACCCTTATTAGTAATTTCATCAAATTTATCTTAATATATTATATAGATGGGACAGAAGCGGTATCAGTGCTTGGTATATCGTTTGGATTTATTCAGTCGTGAAATTAAACAAGCGAAAAAGAAATATACGTAGCGAGAATATTGTTTAATTATTCAAAATTATGTCAATAATTTTAATAAAGTCTGAAAGTTATTTCAAGTCTAATTTGATTAAATGAAGGTAAATAAAGTTCATATAAAAGCTTCATTTATTTAGGGTTCCGTAGTTCTACAAGGAACCCTAAAAAATTCCCCTAAACCCTTCGCTCTATCAGTCTATCCGTCCGCCCGCAAGCTAATCCTCCCCAAGGATTTCCCAACTATTAGATGTAGAGATTTGAAATTTTCCATGTTGGTAGGACGTGCTAAATACTCCTTAGAAAAATTAATTTGAGCGAAATCGAACAACAACTTTTAAAATTTACAAACACCGAAAATATTGACTAAAAGCTGTACTAAAACACAGATAAAGAAATTTTGAAAAATCTTCTTTTACGAGTCATACGAGGATAAACATCACAAATAGTAGGGATCCCAAGAGGGGATTTTGCACAATACTCGAGCGCGTCAAAAAATCATATTATTGCTTTACAAATTGGCGGATGTAGCATTAGGGAAGAAGCGATTGTGAAAGTCTTCTGGCATAATGAGGGTGACATGTTTGTATACTGACAACAAACACTCTATATAATAAAAAAAATTAAAAAAAAAATAATAATAATAATAAATAAATAAGAAACGTATAGGGAGAATCCTTGCATCCTGTAATACGGGGCACATTACAGGATACAAGGATTACCAACACCAAATATATACAGTAAGATTAAGGTAAGATAATTACATGGAGATAAGTTTACATTACAAAAATCTGACGAATTACACGTAAAATAAGAAAACGAGAGAGTCACAAGTTTTTCGTTTCTACACCTAATCTACGTATCTAATGAAGAAAGAGAACGGAATCCAATAAATCCGGACAACACATTAGTGACTAGAAACCTACGAGTGCTGCCTCCCCAACTAAAATGTATATTCTAATAATAAACTGGTAATGTGCGCACTTCAGTGCTACAACGAGGGAACCAGTCCCACTCAAGTGCTACATGTCGGCAAATATTGTATGTACTCGTAACAGGAAAGCAATAAAAATTCTTCGTGCTTATTGGTCGCGAGGCGTTAATTATTTAGTGGTTAAGTACACCCATATAGGTTACACAAACAGGAAAATTTAAAATAGATGCCTATGAAAGTAAAAACCGAGTCGTTTAAAACTGTTTCATGTGAAACTATATACGTTTGGTGTACTGATCTATATCAATGATTACAATGCAATATTTAAAACAATGGTTGTTCTTCGTATTTCATGTTATGCCATACTGAGGCAGACGTTGACCTTCCCAAACGTAGCATTACTGTTTACTACATTCTATTGTCCTATAATATTATCCCAAATCTCGTCTACGTCCCCATCCCCGTCCACGTTCCGTTTCCATCCCCGTCGCAAGGTTACATTAAGAAAATTTAAATTACCAAAAGCGCTAACGTTACATTAGAAATAATTTAATATGTTAGTTAAGTATTCTTAAATTTTCTAATTTTCCGCGAAATTTTCTCCATTTTTTTCTTTCATAAGAGCCTTCTCCTGGCAATAACAAACATAACAAAAAGAGAATTAGCGAAATTGGTCCAGCCATTCACACGTAATGCCGTTGCTATGACGCGAAAATTGGGATTCATTTTTATAAATATATTAAGAAAATAATGAACTATTTACGAAGCTACTTTAAATATTACCGTATTAATCCTCATCCAATTAAATACGCTAGATTCGTTGTACAGTTTTAAGCAGATCAAAGTTGCTGTACAAAGGATATCATTAAAATGAATATGTTAGAAGAAATGAGAGAAGTAAAATTTAAATGTCATAGCAGCGGCCGGGCAGCGGTCGATATGGTAAGAGACATTGGTCTCTTCATCAAAACATACCACCATCTATTGAGATGGTGCTATGTTTTGATATTTAATATCAATAGTACGATTAAGATAAAGTTGGGTCAGGACAACGTCTGCAGAGTCCGCTAGTATCTTATAAATACGAGTTAAGTAAGTATACGGGGATTCCTCGCGGTTTGATCTTATAGAAGCTTACAAAAAACTCAATCAGGTATTATTATAAACAAACCGACGTAGAACCATAGGCAAGTTAGCGCCGACCCGACAGAATACAGCTAGCCTAAACTAAGGATTTCGTGTTAGGCAATCGAGCATAGCGAATCTTACAATTTCCTCGCCGAAGATTTTCCTCAAGCTTTTATACTTGGGCTTACACTGAACCTGTTCACAGTAGGCAATAATAGATAATTTGACAATGCCCAGCCAAAAAAGATCTAATCCTTTCACTTACCTGAGTATGCGGCGTTGTCCGTGCGGTGAGTGCGGTCAGTAAGCTAGCGGCCGCGGCGCGTACGGCGTTAGCTTCTCCCTCACGACCGAATATATGTATGGCGTGGTGCCACAGTGAGTCGTTTGTTACACCTGGTAAATTGGATTATTGTAATGCACAAATTTCATGGTTATGGTGGTTTATTACTGATGGGCCCAATATAAATCCTTGTTCGAGAAACAGGGCTAAAACTTTGATATTCTTTTTAATTTCATCGCAAAAGCAAAAGACAAAACGAGAGTCTATTTTCGGTCCATGTTGTAACTGCAATTATATTTATGTACTTACTTACTGGAGTGGCTTAGCAACTTAAGTTTTGGCAATTTTAGTTCAGTAATATTATTAAAATCTATTTGTAGACAAAGGATTTTTTCTATCTATCATAGTATATTTATATTCATGAGTACATATAAAGGAAAAACTTTATTGAAGTAATGTCTAAATGTAATAACTAGAATGATGTTTCACCCTACAACTGGAGAGTCTAGAATCATGTACTGAACTTTATATATATTTTTATTCTACCCAGCGTAATCCCGGTCTAGTCCCAGGGTCCGCTAAAATTGCAAGGGATGTGAGTTTATACATAAATATATAGATTCTTATGCATTAATTAGCATGCACCAAAAAAACTTACATTGCATTAACTGCGGCAACAGCTGCGCGTACTGGGAAAGCACTGCCATGACGTGTAGAGCGGTCGCGCGAAGTTCCGCCTGCTCTTCAGTACTGCACCTCACTAATGTGCGGACCACATTGCTATCCCATACTTCGCTCCATCTCTTATACATAAGAACAAAAACTTCGTTCAAACAATAATAAAACCATTTATTCATTTAACTCAGCCTAATTACATATTTTTACTAAATACAGCTTCTTAGCGTTTTGTTCGCAAATTCTATATTTTCGCAGCCCAGAACATTGCCAGAACAGAGGCAGCCATTTAATCCTCCTGCGTGCCCTAAAACCTGCACGCAGGGCACAGATAAAAGATGGGCCATCGTTTCTTTTTTTCGCTTCCTTAAGTAACGCAACCCAGTGCTGGCCAGAAGCGAAAAAAAGTAATGCTTATGTCAATTGTCTAGTAAAAACCCTCCCCTAAAAGCCTTTTAAAGACGTCATTAACATCTATATTAGGTTGGGGTGAGAGATTTGAATTCAGTTTTTATACAATTTTGATTTAAAGGGTAGATAGTTTCTACACGATTTTATTGACAAATTATTTTTGTTTCCGATTGAGAAATTCATCCTTTTATCAAAGTCCATTATTAAGAGCTGGAAGACGTACGTCTAAAAAGAGAAAAGTAAGCCGGTACGTAACATGACAAGGGCCGTATACATAAAAGTCACCACAGGGCCGCTTGTAGCTTGTTGATGGTTTTTTTTTTATAATAATGACAAATTTCATCTGGGAGGGCAAACCGATTTGATAATCCCCTTTTATTTAAAAGCCGGTACTTCCCGTGTGGTCCCATTCAAATTTAGAACAGTTTTGACAATTTAAAGTAAATTTGACTGACCCGTTTGCCTTCCGCTCCGCAGGTTGTGAGTTCGATTCCCGCCTTGAACCAGGGTTATATTATATATATGTATATATATACATTTTTTTTACCTTTTTCATGTTTTCCGAAACACGGAAGAGGTCGAATATCAAATATAAACCAGTGCTAGAATGGGTCACCCATCTATCACCCGGTCGCAGCAACAGCAACTTAACCTAGCGAATTTTTTTAAGTTTGTGTTGCTAGAATTGAGGCCCAGTAAGTATTTTTTGAGTTTGTAATGCTAGAATTGAGGACCAGTAAGTATTTTTTGAGTTTCTCATGCTAGAATTGAGGACCAGTAAGCATTTTTTGAGTTTGTAATGCTAGAATTGAGGCCCAGTAGGTATTTTTTGAGTTTGTAGTTCTAGAATTGAGGAACAGTAAGTATTTTTTGAGTTTGTAATGCTAGAATTTCAATTCAATTTCAATCTAGAGTATTGTAAAGAATATTTTGCGAATTCTCCTCTTTATTATTACACAAGTAATATTTTTTTTTTTGAAAAAGGTTGACTAAATGCTAAGAGCTGTACGCAGTAAACGATTTTTACTCTGTTATTATTATATTATGTATGTGTCATATTGTTTACTGTTCATAATGTTTGAATAAAAGTTGTTTATTTCTTCTTATTTCTCTTTCCTTCTCAATGATCATGTAGTGTGGCCGGGAACTTTGTTTAGCTCTGCAAAGTTTTATAAAACTGTAGTCTACAAGGACAAAAATGTTTTGTACATTTTTGTCCTTGAAGACTACAAATTTCTACAAAACTTTGCGCTTCTACACAAAGTCCCCTACCACAATACATGATCATTCAAATAAAGCAGTCTGGCGCTGGAATTAGCAGTTTTGGTCTACTCGATGGTAACTCTATTGCCAACTATTAACTTATAACATATCAAGGGGACGTCACCAAGCTTTTCAGCCCCCCCCCCCCCCCAGGCCCATTGTCTCAAAATGTCACAATTCCATGACCCCCACCCCTCCTTAACGTGTGACGTAATCTATGCATGACCCCTCAGAGGTAGCGCTTGCAGTCGTTTTGGTCTGCAGCCGAATTGGTTTGGCGCGTCCGGGTAACATTACATCTTTGAAATAAAAAATCATTCAGGAAGCTAGTTGAAAGGCGTCGTTTAGTAGAGGCTAGGCTGTGAATTGAAGCGGTAGTCGTGGGTTCGATTCCTACCTCGAGTCTGGGTGTTTTATCTATATGTATTTTTATATTTCTACAAAAAAAATATGTATAACGGGCGTCTGTTACCGTGCAGATGTCCATGGGCGATGGTAGGCACTTCGGTGTCTACTGCCTGCTCGTCTGCCCCCTTGTAACATAAAAAAACTTAACCGAATTACAATATTCTAAAACTTAATATTAATATCTTTTCTAGATATGTTTGCCAATTGTCGTGAACTGAATATACTGCTTATAACTTACTGTATCTTTCGGTAGATTTTAAACTATTGAAGCGAAATTATATACGTAACATAAGTAAAGACGAAATTCCTTAGAGGTTTAAGGAATTTTGTGTATACCTATACGATATATTATTTTTGCTTTGAATCGATCTCCCGAAGTTTCTTTTGGGAGTAAGTAAAAAAAATAAAAAAATAACCGTGACGTCCACTATTCTACCGTTGAGCTATCGAAGATGAATTTGAAACTTCCTATTAAAGCCTATTATAGGCTCTGCTATTAGCCAAATAACCAATCTCCGTTGTGTCTTTTCCATAAAACGTGACACTTGCCGATTAGATTCTTCAGAATATTACAAATAGATAACGTTCGCATTAAACCTTTTGACTGACGTGCCATGTAAAAGTATTATTTCATAAAATATACGGCCAGCGTCACGTGTTATTTGAAACGACTTAAAGGAGATTGGTTAACTGGCTAATAGGAAATGAGCCAAAATACGGGAAAAACAACGTCTGCTGGGTTCGCTAATATCAAATAAAAAGGAATTCATACGTGGAATCGTATAATAATATAAATTATTAATAAATATACATAAAGATTTTGTGTGCAGTTATATTTTACCGCAGAAATTTGTACACATTGCAGATAATAAATAAATAAACAATAGAATAATTGCAGGTTTTTATTTAATTAATGACGCCGATCTTTCATTCTTTTTATTGAATTTAATTAAAAAATATATATATCGCTTCAAGTAAATAAAGGGATTAATAATAACATATGTATAATGTAAATATAACAGACATATAGGTTCACAGCTGCATTTAATATATAAGGATTAGTACAAAATTAATGTTCGCAAGTACGCTTTCGTTGAATGGCGCTCAAAATGTACGAGGGCGATTTTTAATAAAACACAGCTCTCAAGGTCTCTATGGAGGTCCACGTTTCGCACGAACCATGGGGATCCGGTACAAATACGCATGAATCGATTTTGGAAACCAGACACAGCTACTATTTACTGTAATTATAAGATACTTAAATGCATATTTAAGGTTAACTTTAGAGACACCGTTTGTCGTTACTTTTTAGTGAATTAAATTTTACAATATACAGGGTGTATCGTAACGCAAACTTTGTGATAAGGCTACATTTAATGTCCTAAATAAGGTTACGATAAACATTCATCAAGGAAATGAGCGGGTACAGGTATTGCCATCTTCATCCCATGCTTGAGCGCGCAATGTATCGTGAACAAAATGTTGAAGCGCAAAACAAGTCTACGAGTGTCAGCCTTTGTTTTACACTTAAGGTGTGCCTATATATTCGCTGGTACGTTTCTCTTACCACGCGACGCTGATTGATTACGGTTATTAAATAATAAGTGCTTGTGAAGAATAAATGCAAATACAGTCCACGAGAAGAATGTGTTTGATTCTCTAAGACATATTAAAGTTTCGATCCTCAACAATCACTTTTTAATATATTGTTGTATACAATAATGTATTCGTCATTATTGAATATATAATCGAATACACAAATGTGTTAAAATATATTGAAGATTTCATTTCAATTTACATGTTTGTAACACTCTACTGTGATGTTGGAAATTTGGGGTTAAAACGGTTTACGTAGGTGGTGAAAAATTATTACGTACAATATGCCGGGATATTCGAAAATTTATTGCTGCTGGCGTATATCTTGTAAAATAAAACTGAGAAAAGTGAGTTAGGTGGAGTGAGATTGGTGGTCTGGGTAGGTCATAAAACTTGAGGTATTATAGACGATATTTGGACATAGTTTTGATTTTCTATGTAAACCATTTGATAAATTTCACAATTGCGATTCTAACATAAACATAGAATTTCCATAATAAAGCCAAATACTAACCTAAGCTAGGTAAGCCCAGGAATATCGTTTTAAATATTAAACACGCTGGGTCACGCCGCTTCAAAATGCAAGGGCCTTTTCCATATTTATGAGAAAACTTTAAGCGTTCCATATTGCTAAAATTTTTACCAGTCAAAATGTTACTCATATTTTCATAATGGCTTGTAATCTATCTCACGTACCGAATTATTTGTACTACCACACATCTGTGACACGAAGGCTGAAAAGTTATTGAATTGTATCCCTCCATTAACATGTGATCCATCTTGTACGAGTGTTGAGTTTTAGCGGAGTGGTACCTTTTCCTTCATTCCTTCTTTTCAGCCTCCGATAATCTTCCCCCTGGATTTGAGTTGTCATGCCTAATTTGGATATCTCTAAACAGACTTTTGACACAATTTAGTTGGAGAAAAGAACACTTCTTCAGGTGGGGGATTTTTTGGTGACTCTAATTTGGGGTGTTTGTGTGATGTGGTTTCTCAACGAATAGAACATCTAATATCGAGTCCCTCCTATCGTGACACCTGTATGCGGGAGGATTCGATGCAAGTCACGGGGTTTGATTTTTTCGTGACCGAAAAGAAGAACTGTCTTAACTATGCATATGCAGCTCACTAAGTGGAAATCTTACTAAAGAAAATCTTTAGAAACCAATCTTAAATTTATTGAGATGAAATCCTCGTGATTTTACCCTAATCATTATGGGTTTTCGTCTATAGTAACGTAAGTATTCATTTTTTTTTTTATAAGAATGTGAATACTAATTAATACATTTATTAACATTTGTACCGATTAATATATACAGAGAAATCAATTTTAAAAAAACAAACGAACAACGAATTCACATTTTAGTTTGGACACATAATTTAATGCAACTTTATACTTTGAAGTATATATTTGACCCAAAATTTCGAACATTTTACTGTTAATTGTGGTTACGGGAAAATTTACCTAATTGGCGTAGCGTACTACACGGTAGAATTAACAATTTTGTTATAAATTTTTATTCGCATAAGCGTTTGTTTTTGGATTTTAACTTTCTCGTAGTGTACTAGCAAATGACCCCTTCCTTTTCAGTGGTACTGGTACTACATAAATATATTTTTCTAAACAAATGGTTAAAAAAACCAAAGGAAAACGCAAATAGGCACGAAGCACCAAGAAATAAAGAAGCATTTTATCATTTCTTATTTAAAGATGTGTATTGTTTTATCATTTATTACATAAATACTAGCAGACCCGGCAGACGTTGTCCTGCTCGAACGTTAAATTACTTAATATTTATTGAATTCCATTTTCCTATAATATTATTTACCGTCCCAGTTCCAATTCCCGTTTCCATTCCGTTCCCTTTACCGTCCTCGTTTACCTTACCATAAAATAAAATAAAAATTGTTTTTTTCATCAACAAAATATTTATAAAGTATAAACAGAAATTGGGACAATCCTAGTAAGTTACTGGTATCGCTACCAGTACTTATGGTAGGTGGTCCCGTTCTTCCATAACTTCTTTAATTGTTTACATTATCTTTGCGAAATAAACATACAATAATACAATATTTAATTGTTATTTATTCTTCCTTTTTTTTCTGTTCCGCTAATTTTGCCGTGGTGTGTATGTGCACATGATTATGTTTACAATTGCCTATATAAAATATTACAATTGCGTCGAATTTGTGAATTCTAGATAAATTATTCGCTTGGAGGCTTACACAAATGTGCCTAGAATTTCGGATAAAATCTCAGATGTCTGAAGGTTTTGGGAAAGTGCTCGAATGTCGGCGCTTAGGAGACGGAATGATTCGGACGTGACGTATCTACAAAATACTTTTAGCAGGAGCACTTCGTATTCCCGAATCCGTTCTGGAATCTGGAACCTTTAGCGGTAAGTTATATTTTTAAGATTTACAAACTTTCGACAAGTATTCGTCTGAAATGTTTTTAAAGCGAATTCCTCTTTAGACGCGTTGGATATTTTTTGAGGTAGGGATAAACCAGTTCGCGTCATCGTCTCCGAATTCTGTTCAAGAGTTATATATGTATTGTGATCTTTTTTTGTTTTTTTTTTAAACCACTGAACTTGTGACACTGTTGTAAGTAAAAGTCACTTCCTGAGTAACACTTTGGCTTTTTAAAAATATATAAATGACAAATAATTTACGAATTGGAGATTCACGTCACATTGTTTTTAAATTGATATTAATAAAAGCAATGTGAATCTCAAACTTGAGCTATATATATTCTTTTTTATATAGCAAAGGGCAAACGAGCAAGCGGCGTTCACATAAGTGACTACCGATGCCCATGGACAACCGCAACACGAGATGGCTCGCAGATGCTTTGCAGGACTTAGAGAAATGAAGATGCTGTTTTCTTGAAGGAATTACCGAAGCTGGTAACCAATTTCTCAGAGGAATTGTGCGAGGTAAGAAGTTCCAAGAGAATTGCACGGTTGTGGACTGTGTTACATGTAGTTTTTCATTAATGCATTTTAAAATCTAGACTGTATTTAAGGTGTATAATAATAAATAATTTACTATAGTGCCAGTTAAAACAACCCATACGGTGGAAGCACTAACGAAATGTGTGTTTTAAATCGTTTCTGTGAAACTATGAAGTTACCCGGGAACACATTCGAGCTTTTGTTCCTTTATACACAGAGCGCCCATTTTCCGCGAAATGGATTTTAAAACGCTTCTCCCGGTTGTGCCGTGTTCATTTTAAAGAATTTTCTGTTATAAATATAGTATTAGAATCCTCATTTTATATCTAACACCCTTTCTTTTGAACAACGACGAAATTCTCCTATAAAATGCAGAAAAATTCAGTACATTTCGTCTATTGTTCGTCACCATATTTTTTGGTTTTTTGATTTTGCCTTTTGATAGAGGTTTTTATTATCAATAAAAAAAAATTGGAAACTATTTTACACATAAGTCATCAATGTAAAGATAATAGATATCAGTAACTTATTTTTTATTTTTATTAGGGTTCCGTAGTAATACCAGGAACCCTTATAATTTCGCTCTATCTGTCCGCTCACCCTAACATTTCCAAACTATTAGACGCAGAGACTTGAAATTTTCCATGTTGATAGAACATGCTAAAAACTCATTAGAAAAATAAACTCTAACATAATATATTTCCTTTATCATGAAGGCACCGATTTTTATATACAGGCCGTAGAACGCAAATATCATTGTCCTTAGTGATTACTAACCAAATGAAGTGTTTTTTATATGTAAAATAAACCTTTGTTATGTTGTGCTACCATAATATAGGGTTACAATAAGTTCAAAATGTTTATGTAATAAGTATTTTTCGTTAAATAATATTGTAATCTGTTGTGGCTGCCTAAAGTAAAATAATAATAATAATCAAATCTGATCTATAGATATTACAACACTAATTCATACATACTACGTGTATTCATATTTAAAACAAACATTTCTTCAATTGTAGTGGCACATTCACCATAGACCATTCCTGATTTAATTGATTTCTGCTTACTGTCGCCATGCCTATCCTCGAAAGTTATAAGGTCATAAATTTCGTACCCCTTCCCACCTCTTGCCACTGTGTTTTAAGCATAGATCCGTTCTACGAATACAAAATATCAATTTCTATAAGCAATTAAATAAATTTTAAACGTTATTTTATGATAGTGATGTCATTCGTAGTGATATTTGTATAATCACAGTTGAAAAAGAAGTATAACTTCTACCAAGTGAGCAGGGTTTTTTTATTTTCATTTTTTATTTCTTTCTTTTCTGTCACTTTTTATGGCAAGTTATCGATATTTTCGAAATATCCTCGAGACGCGCAGCCGCCTACCCTCATAAAGTGGAAATGGTAAGAAACCTTGTACTATGTAATAATTATTTTAATTTTAAATTATAACTAAAATAAATTGCTTCTTTGAGGTTTTGTTCGGTTTCCCGTAGATGTTTTTAAAATGTCTGTCTGCCTTTAGGTAAAAAATTACATTAAGCATATTACATTTGTCCATTGACAATTTCTTATTAAATTAAATTAAATTTGAACTCGTAAAGTCTGTATAAATTGTTGCAAAAAAACCATCTCGATTTATATCATACCTTTAAACAAAAGGAAACCGCATTTGAAACATACCTTTTGTTTTGGAGCTACGTTGCCACATACAGATTCACAAGCTGTTAACATTTCTTATTGATTCGGGGGTGGTCACTTAACACGAAATCTCGAACAATGATGAAATATGACATGGGGTTATAGTTTATAGTTAGTAAACATCCGCTAAGAAAAAAAATTCGGTAGGGCGAAATTAAATATGTCTAAGGGCTTTGGCATTTTTAGGCGGCCAAAGTCGCAGGAAACAGTTAGTAAATGTATTTATGGAACGCTCTCTTCTTTTACTTTTTTTTATCTTTGCCTATTCCTACATTAAGTGAGATTAGGCTCTCCTAATTCTAGAGGTATTTATGGAACGCAGTAATTCAAAACGGCATATTCATTGATACATTATATCATATATTATAATATATATAAACGTATAAAAAAATTGTATCTATATCTATCACACACGTTAAAAGAGGGGTATGATATGACGTAATCCTTACAAAACTTAGAGCCTCGATAGCTCAACGGTATAAAGTACGGACTGAAATCCGCAAGGTACCCGGTTCAAACCCCACCGCCGTTGGGTTATTGTCGCGCCCACTCCTAATACAAGCTTTTAATTTAAGCTTAGTGGGAGGGGAAAAAGGGAATATTAGACATCATACTTAAAAAGTATTCATAATATTCATAAAAAAAAAACAGTCTTGCAAGGTGTTTTGATTTTTTTATGTTAATTATTGATTACTGTATGATAATTATTGGTTTATGTATGTTAATTATTGATTTCTGTATGTTAAATATTGATTTCTGTACGTTAATTATAATACGACTAAACCCGCGAAAATGCGAGTCTCGTATAACGTAAACGAAACAAGATTGGTATATTCAAACTCTTTAGGCTATCTACCTGTATTTAGCCAAGATAATTTATAATATAGATTTTTGCTTTTTAGGGTTCCGTAGTCCTACAGAGAACTCTCATAGTTTTGTTGTCCGTCCGGCCGTATGTCCGACCATGATTAACTTCTCCAATTATGAACAGGAATGTTTGAAATTTGAAGAGAAAACTTTATTTGCATTAGAGGTAATAAGATTTTAAAATAAAAACGATTTGTAATAGTCGCTACACATGTTTCGATAAATCGTTGCGAAAAATTGCACTTTAAATTGCGCAGTTTTATGAAGAAAAATTTATTCATCCTAAGAATACAATAAACCTCTTAGTTTGAACTATGTTATAAATTCTGTTTTGTTATTGTAGGTAGCGGGCTTATTTTTGCAAAAGATCTTTTAGAATCTCCAATCAAACACACGTTAGACACCTTTACGCCTATAACATACTTTGTAAGTGAAAACTGAGTAGAATCAGAGTGCTTTTGAAATGTAAATATCAATACTGATCGAGAGAGTTGTAATAGAGTTAGGCCGTTAAAAGCAATACTATTTGGGAAAAAATAGTCAACTGGGACAGGCAGGTATAGAAAATAACAAGAGAATCAAGCAAAAAAGAGCTATCGTACATCGCCACTATACTATATTATTCTTTAAACCCCCCCCCCCCCCAACTTCTCTCAGGTTACAACAGTTTTGAAACTTACTTCCTCGATGTGACATCACATATTTCTACATAATAGGCATGTGTAATAAATAATTAATAGAAAATAACAGATGGCTTTTTTTTCATATTTCAAATTATGATGTTGGAAAGCTGACAACAAGCTACTGTCAAAATAGCTGTGCCCGCGATTTCGTCCGGGTAAAATAAGGTAATAAAATTGATTAATTTTTAGCGTGATGATATAGTATAGCCTTCTTTGATAAATAGCTATCTAACTCTGGAATAATTTTTCGAATCAGACGAATAATTCCATAGATTAGTATAGATAGATTTGGGTGATATTTTTAAATGTTTTTATTTTTATATTAATATTTAAAAATGTATTTAGAATAAGTATATTGAATAAATGATAGACCTATAAATCATAATAATATATTCAAAAATCAGACTTAAAAAAGTGAAGTGAGCTTTAAAGCGTCTGACAAAAGTTCTGGGCAATGGTAAGAGTCTGAAAATTTTCATATTACTTCAGATTAATATTCTGCGAAATTTATATAAAAAACAGCCATTTAAAATAAGTTTAGCAGCTCTTCTTTTTAGTCAACTTTCGCACCTGGTACCTGTCCAAGAGTTACACTTACAACTTCACAAATATGCAGGTGTTATTAAATACATGCGAATCTATTGGAACCTTTTTTGGTATTTAATACTAATTTTTCATCGTTTACTTCCTTTTTATATAGTGTATTTTTCAGTATGTAATTTAAGGTACATAAATAAAAAAAACATTCGCCTTACGTCCTCATTGTCATGGTGGCAATATTGATAGACATTTAAACACAGGTTACAAATAACTTTTTGCTAAAAATAAGTCAATACATCGAAATGAAATGAAACTTTATTTATTTAAGAGTTATGCCACATAGGACTAGGACTAGGATTCGGGTGACGCCACGGACACTGATTATAAAGAATTAAAATACAAAATGAAAATATAAAACCTTTAAACCTACTTTGTGTGTACAACAAGCTTAAACAACAAATTAAAACTATCTAAACATTTGTGTATCACTCCATAGTTTGTCATTGTGAGATGCTTTTATATTTACAAATCTATTTTTCATTCCGAAAATGCCTACCTTATCGAATGCATTCATTAAAAACCGCTAGGTCGATAGAATCGTTGAAAAGGATAATTTTGCGTAAAATAAAATGAGATTTAATCATACATATTTTAAATAAATAAAATCAAAGGCTCTTTTCGTAACTATATATACGATAGCTATGCATGCTATTGCAAAATCGCAAGGTAAAACATTTTTGTCTGTCTTTCTGTTTGTTCCGGTTAATCTCCGAAACGGCTGGGTCGATTTTAAGGGGAATTTCACTGGCGGATAGCTGATTTTACAAGGAATAACATAGACTTAGATACTTTGCTTTGAGCTAAATAATTAGGGTTCCGCACAAGAAAGTCAAAACTCAAAAAATCAACAAAATCGCCGAAATCACGGAAGCGAAGTCGTGGTGTACGGCTAGTAGAGAAACAAATGTTGTATAAAGTGTTGTTTGTATAAATACATAGAAATAAATATGTTAGTGGAAAAATTTGCACGTTTTAGCACAACAGGCCACCGTGACACGGAAATTACCGGCAGTTTAGATATATACATATATGTATATGTATCTCTCAACATAAGAAAACGTGTATGCGATAAGGAAAAGATACAGTTTAGATACGTCTTTTCTGTATAAATTACTTTTAAGGGGGGCGTTCAAGTATTACGTAACGCATTTTTTGAAGATTTTTGACCCCCACCCCTCACGTAATGCGCCGTAAAAAATACCGAAAAGTCAAAATAAATATCTTTGTCAATGTTTTAGTCGCATTTACGGTATTAATAACTACATCAGGAGATTGCAATTAACGCGTACATATACGTTTTAGAAGAAGTAAGATCACATCTTTATGTCGTCGTAGTATGACTTGGTTAGTATGCAGGAACCCCCCATGCAGGAATCCTCCTTTTGCTCGCACATGTTACTGAATCAAGCCTTTAAAATGGTTTGCATGAAATACTAAACTGCTTTGCTTAAATCTGCGAAATTGGCGGATTTCATGGGTTTCCGCAAAGTAACGCCTGATTATATCAGTTATTTATAATGGTTGATTCTACGCTTCTGTTTATGCCTTGGGAACAGCACTATTTATTTAGTATGTGTGAATTTTGATCACGATCGGTTACGTAGTTAAGGCGAATTAGCGTGACAAACAAACTCACATTCAATATAAACAGGTCGGAAAGTAAGATTAACCGAGATTGATTGATCGCAATTAGATTCACACAGAAAAGTTTATCTGTGTATGATAACCGTTTTATATCAATCCTGTGTTTTTTATACAAATACGTTACTGAAACAAAATAGTAATTTGTGTTACATACGGCAACATTTGGTTCCCTGAGAGTGTGATTTGGAATTCAGAGCAAAGCGAAGGATTCCACTGTATAACCTCTTGCTGCGCTCGGGATTCTAAAGTAGAATACCGAGCGCCGCAAGGGATTCTAAAGCAGAATTCTGAGCGTAGCGAGAAAATCTAAATACGCCACCCGAGAACAAAATATTTTGGTAGCGAGTGACGTATTATTTTTATAAATACGAGCCCTACATATATCTT
>JANCMC010033613.1:5249790-5328723 GCA_024363005.1 Charaxes varanes
TGCCCATTACATACCAATTACGGCCAATCAGTTCGATCAATAAGTAATACGAAATTAAAGAGTAATTCACACAATTCCGAATATAGACATGGTTAATCATTTTGATAACGGTTTGTATCCCGGGCTTTGAAAGGAAGCAGCGGTGTTACAATAAAAAAAATTTAAGAAAAAACCGACTTATTATTGTCAGAACTATACCAAATTGAAACGGAAGCACCAGCTTTCAAATAGAAAAAGAATCATCAAAATCGGTTAACACAGTCCTCAGAACTCGGAGACAATACATAATCTACAATAGAACTGAGGCACTCCTCCTTTTTTGAAGTCGGTTGAAAATGAAGGGAATATTGCCAAATTACGTTCAGTTCGCATCTCTCAGGAAGATTTTAGATGAACCATAGAAAAACTGTTTTTAATTCCTTGTAAAAAAATTCAAAGAAGTTAAAGCCCAAGGTATTTACAAAAACTCTATTGTCAGTACAATAGATTATTGTGAAGAAGTATCCGCCCTACAAACGTCTCCAATGAACTAGAAAGGGATAAAAAAGGGCAAATTGCAAGTTGTATAAAGAACGTTTTTGTTATTTAACGAATAAACAACCATGACACACACAACAACATTGTGAATTCTTAATGCGTATCGCCAATGTCACCAACTTTGCCTTGAGGCACGAGTATTATGCCGGAGCCAGACATAGCTTCGTTTCAATGATCATGTAGTGTGGCCGGGAACTTTGTGTAAATGCGAAAAGTTTTGTAGAACTTTGTAGACTTCAAGGGCAAAAATTTCTAAACACTTCGAGCTTTGTCTCGCTCCGGCCTTATAAAAAATTATTTCAAACGCACTAACAGTACCGTATATGGCTTGCTGGAATATTACGTGGGCGAAAGACTGGACGAAAAACAAGATACAAGAGAAGAACAAAAGAGCGACTTAAAGTACAAAAAATCGCCGGCTGTATTTAGATAAATAACCTGTTTGTTTAGAAAATCATTCGGCCAGAAGTCTTTAGCTTTTCGAACCATATGTTTATTTAACGCTATGAACCACTTGCAGTAGTCTTATGTGATGAACCGCCTGCTCGTTTAAATTATATCTTGTATATATATAAGATCGACGACGTAAGATGTTATTGATCAGTTAATAGTGACTGATATTAGGCACAAGGGTTCGACAATATATAATCCATCGTAAGCCGTTCGCATTGGCTGATAAGATATGAGGCGTTATTGACATTCACAATTCTGCCCAAGACAACTAAATTTATCCGCAAAGAGTACTAGTTTTACTGTTAACGTTGAATATCAACATAAATAATCATTTTAACAAAAAAAACCGAAGTCTAATTGTCAGCACTGGACCAAATTAAAATGGGACCACACGGGAAGCAACAGCTTTCAAATAAAAAAA
The DNA here is from genome assembly GCA_024363005.1 of Charaxes varanes. Classification (NCBI taxonomy): domain Eukaryota; kingdom Metazoa; phylum Arthropoda; class Insecta; order Lepidoptera; family Nymphalidae; genus Charaxes; species Charaxes varanes. Next base: position 5,251,202 of record JANCMC010033613.1, read on the forward strand.
AAAAATGATAATCGGTTCACTCAGTCCTGAGGTATCAAACATTTAAAAAAAAAATCGACAGTTGCATTCCACTGTCGTAGGGCAGCTAGTCTTTATTTAGATAATAATAAAAAACGCAACAGCAGAATTTTAATGAGCATCATTGGAAAGTTGGAAAGGAAATCCGTCATTATGTTATGAGCGATTTAAGCAGAAATTAACGTAATAGTATTCTAATTTGTATCAATTAAAAAGTGAAGGTCCCAATAGTGCTAGAATGGGTCCACCCATCTATCACCCGGTCGCAGCCAGAGCAACTTAACTTAACGATCGACTTAAATGCCGATCACTGATTAGGCCACGACCTCCTCAAGGAAAAATAGAACATAAAAATGTTTAGAGGTGAGTGAATGAAAAACTCGTAAAGGTATATACCAAAACTAGATTTGTCGACAAAGCACAAATGAAGTCAGTCGAATTTATAAACACCCTTTTAAAAAGTTAAAATTATCTCATACTCCCGTAATCTTTTGTCGCCTTAGATAGTTCTCTGGGAACAAAGCAAACAATGCTAGCGTAGAAGCAACACTTAAAATCTTATAGAATATTAGTCGCAAATTATAAATTTATTGAATTTAGAAATATTGGTTTTGTGGAAAACTTCTTTGTTATAACGCTGTTCTAGGATTTATATAACGACGCCAGTACCTGATGCAACCTAGTTGAGTTAAGTTTATATAAGTACTTTATCCATTTATATATTCTTATATACAGCATTTGCAAAAACTTTTGATATTAAATTTTAAAGATTTTTAGTAATTTCTGTATCTACGATCTATTGATAAGAAAGAAAGAAAACACATTTATTCCAAAATAGACAAAAATAGAAATTAAATATGTCGCTCCACGTGTAGGATATAAAACGTTATTCGCGTAATATTTTTTAAGTCATTTTCTTTTAACAAATTTATACTTTGTAAAATGTATCAACTAGCGCACCTCCTTCGTGTTTCGGAAGGCACGTAAGACAGTGGGTCTCGAATAATGCCAATGAGTGATATTAGTAGTGATATTCTAGAGATTTTGGCGGTACTGGAGATGACGTCCGACGACGGTCGGTCACCTTAACTCGCCCCAAAGCCACAATTCTCCTCTCTCATCTTTTGTAATTTAGCGGGTCATGGTACTAGACAGGACTAAACCCTGGTAGAAGATCATTTTTCAAGAAAAATAATGTTTTATTGAAATTAACTTGTATAAGCTCTTCGGAATGAATTTTGTTATCTCTGTATTTACAATATTGTACGTAATTATTACGCGGCTTATCCTTCACGTTCTCTTTTATACTTAATTATTGACGAAATGATGAAAAATACGGAACGCTCGCGGTCCAGATGTCACAAACGTGGAAAGGAACGTATTTGATATCAGTGCCGCAGTTTGTTTTTTTTTTTGTTCAATAGAAATAACCAGTTTCCCTTGTTAAGTAGATAACTGGGTAATTATGCAGTTAGGTTACTTTTCTCAAAAATACTTTTTTTTGTTTTTTTTTTCATCTCAAAGTTGTTGTTATTAAATGAATGAATGAATGAAAACATCATCTGGAATGGTTACATCAACAACCTTGGAACAGCGCCTGACTAGCTGATCCGTCTGCAACCACTGTGTCGAGTCTATTAGGGGTCATGCATAAATTACGTCACAAATAATAGGCAAACGGTTGCGACGATAACTTAATAGGACGGTGGACTGAACCAAGTACCATGCGGATTTAAGTCTACCTCTGTATCCTTTGAACTGTAAAGGCTCGATGGTGTTAAATGTAGTATAAACAGTAAATTATTCATAGAATCAGACATTATTTCACAGAAATGATAATTAGGCAAGCTAATTTACGTTGGAAAATTCTTAGATAAAGTGAGTGAAGGTGAGTGTTAGTGATCACTATAAAGAGCGCGCTCCTAAACCTACACCTGGGTCACAAGACCCGGGCACTGTTATGGTTCCTTCCTCTGCAACGCGATGGACCCGGCACCCGCACGGTGAATCCATGGAATGCTAAGTCCCCTCAGTAGCCCAGCTGTAGTTTATGTATGCCTTATGCACTATCTCTTTTAAGCTGCTCGGATTATTCTACTCTTTAAGACTTTTTGTGAAAATACATGGCCCATAACGGTTTACGCGACGCTTAATTATGATGCATATTAAAAATATTATTCATGAAAATGGTTATAGTGTATGCCAGTAGTAACATATTCAAAATAATTAAAGTTCGTTGAATGTTTCCTTTGGCAATGATAACATACTATTATTTAGCCTGTTGTATTGAATAAAAATGACTACTGTATTGTTGAGAATTGGTAACAGTGTTAAAAGTACTTCGACACACAAATTTGACTGGTCTGGCAGCAGCGCTTCTGTGAAATAAGAATTATCCAATTTGGTGCAGTCGTTTGGAAGTTATGCGAGATTAATTTATATATATAGAGATTGATAATTGCAAAGTTCATATATCCACCCACCCATCCAACGCCGGGCCTCATTTGCCAGTGTTATTTAAAGGAGTAAGTGTTTACATACTCATATATAAGGAGTTTGTGTTTATATCACATGAAACAACGTTGAAATTGTAATTTAACGGATCGTCGACAAATTTCATTTGCGGTTAATTTTTGCTTTTATTAAGTTTTAATGTTACACACAGCGACTAAAGGGTTATCTTGTATGGAGTGCTATCGCACAGATTCGCTTTAAAATAACGTCGAGAAAGTTTCAGTCACACTTAGTCCTCTCTTGAAATTGACGATATGCTAAGTGACAGATTAAATACACACACACTCTCTCCATACACACTTTGAATGTGTACAGTACAATTTTTTTTTTAAATTTAAAGCAGTCTGTTTTCCTCTTAGGTTTTCAATCAATTTTTTTCAAAAAGTATATATAAATCTGCTTAGAGTCCTGAAGAACAAACAGACATATAAACTCAGTTCAGCTTTAACTTAGTATTGAGAGTTTGGGAATTTGTTCGACGAATCCTGGAAACAACAATGATTGGATGGATTACAAGGATGAGGTAGGAGCCGTAATCAGGTACAGACGAAATAAAATGACCGATATCGCTCTCCAAATCTGCAAGTTATACATATATCTATATTTTTTTGTCAAATTACTTTTTTACAGAAAACACATTATCTGGATATGAAGTTAAATTACGGTGTTAAAGCACAAATCTGATGATAATTTTTTAGTAAAGTGTACCACAAAACTGCCCAGATTGTGGAAAAGTGTTGGGGCTTGCTTTGCCCGCCCTAAAAAACAAGAGCTGGCTTTAAAAAAAATTAAAAATATATACTTCTTTTTGTAAGTTGCTGAATAAAAACAGTTTAGTGCTTTACATAGTCCTGCGATTCAATTCTGGGATTGTATTTTGTCTGTACATTCCTAGTCATGATCATAAATTAGAATATTATTAGAATTAGAGGTAGCGCCATGCTTGATGCTTTCTCTATCACCCAAATTTGGTATGATCCTACTAGTGCGGCTTTCGCTCTTTGAGAGTCTCACCAGTCCACTGTATTTTACGTATTTTTTTGATCTTTCGGATACTTTCCTTTTTATATTTTAATTTGATACCACTTACTTCGGATCCGCCAAAATGTTTCTTATCGTTCCCTCCAGGTCTCTTGCAAGGGCATATGACAGATCAACTTTCATAGCGATGCCCTTTTTGACAGCTCTCTCCACGTTTATAAACTGGTCGGCAAACGCCGGTATGCCGATTATGGGTACCCCAAAATGTATGGTCTCCGTTGTAGACAGGAGTCCGCCGTGTGTGATAAATAAGACACAGTTTTTCCCCCCCACCACCCCCCCAGGGCCGCGGTTAGAGCCCCTTTTAAAAAAAAGAAAAAAAAAAAAAAAAAAAAAAAAAAAAAAAAAAAGGGGAGCCCGTGATGATAAATTTGTAGTCACTAAAGCGTTGTGGGGATCTATTGGATTACGTAGATTAGGTGCAAAAACATTAAACAAGGTTATGTTAAGGTAATATCATGTTGTTTATAACGTTTGAAGCGTAGTTTTATGAAGCGCGTGATGGTTTTACATACTACATTGGCTTGAGAAAATCTTCAGAATATATTTTTTCAGTAATCTTTAAAGGATTATCCTTCACTATAAAAAAAATAATCGTGCTCGAATATTTGGCAAGCGATGATCGGAGGTTTATTTCTCAACTTTGTGATAATCCCATTTTCCTATTTCACGCTAAATTCCTCAGATTGATTAATTGATTATTAAATAAAGCTATAGAGTTTGTTTGTTTCTTTGCTTGAACGCACTTATCACAGGAACTACTGAACCGATTAAAAAAATTCTTTCAGTGTTAGATAGCCCATTTATCGAGGAAGGCTATATATTATCATGCTATATGTTTTCACCCTAATTTTACGCTGATGAAGTCGCAGGCACAGCTAGTACATGATAAGCCGGAAAAATTAAATTACTTTGTGAATAATAAGGCATCTCACTAACGTCAAAATAACGTGCCAACACGCTTTGTAGATTTACTGGCAAATTGTCCTGATTCTAAATTAGAGCTTTCTCATTTGTTGTGCCTAACAGACGTTACTTTGCCAAAATTTAGATAAGCAAGAAAACTTAAGTTAAAAGAGTTTATTTTAAACGTTTACTGCTGATTTCATTGAGCACCAATGACCACTTTCCATCCCTCCGATCATTTGTCATTTTCCCTTATTGAATAAAAATTTTACGTGATCCGATTAAACAATGGCGATTAACTTAAATCATATTTATCATTCATCATATCAAAGCACCTGCTTCTCTACTTCCTAGCGTCCTCTACTTGTCCTGTATATAGTATAGGCTTGATTTTCAACGACAAAAAAATTCTTGCGACTATTAAAATTACTTTTTAATATCCATTCAAAGGGAAATTAAATTTTTAAAGACTCAACAAAAAACCAAGTTTCCCTTTTAGTATCTGGAACACTTTTTTCAACTTTAGGTAAAGCAATTCTATAGGCTTTTAGGTAAGTTTGTTGAAAATGTCTTTGACAATATTCCAGGTAAAAGGGTCTTAGTTAAGATAAAAGAAAAAAATGGGGCAGCCATTGTTAGACGAAATAGGTTACACCTTACGTGTCTATGATAAAAAATTCCTTAACTAAACTAGCTTTACATGGATTTAGAATACACTGGACTAGATGTAACATATAAAGTCGCACAAAATTTCAGCTTGACATTTTTTAATATAACCAGGGGCAAACTGGGAGACATTTAAACCACCTGGAGGCTCGCAGATGAGTTGCCGGCCTTTAAGGAAAGGTTTGCATTACCGGGAAGTCTCAGAAACTGTGTGAGAGAGGTACTAGTACCCAGACGTGCCAAACCAATTCGGCCTCAGACCGAAAATAAATACAAACGTGGCCCTACCTCTAATTAGATAGACAGGAGTAAGAGAAATAAATGGAATAAAAGGATATAAAAGTAGATGGAGAGGAGAGAAAGGCTGTGGATGCTACTATCATGAACGATGCAAGGGGAGTGACAATAGCAGTTAAGATTGTCCGGAGTCACGTACGCGTGCTAGATCTGACCAGTTTCCGGGCAGATAAAAAGGAAGATCCACCCCCCCTGGATGCTAACATACCTCTTAACGTAGCAGATAAATTGAAACCCAATTCCAGTGATAAACGTGATCGAGAAATATAAAATGGTGAACATAGAGTACTGAAAACCAGTAGGTTTCTGCAATACTGTTATCTTTGCGGTGTAGTTGATCAACGTAAATGCGATAAAAGATGATCCACTGAAATGTAGAGACAGGTTGAACCTTTAAAGCTGCCTGAACCAGATAAAAAATCCTGTTTCTGCTGCACCGTTTAAGTGATCTAACTCCAGCTATTTTGATCTCGGTGTTACCAGGTCATTTAAAAACACGTGATGAATAAAGATCCTCTGATTTTAGACGTTAATATTATGTATTACGCTCTAATAAAATTACATGGCTAAATCTACTTTCATCATATTTATAGCGGGGAAAAACTCATCTCGGTGCCATCGCGTCGGCAACAAAAAAAGTGACGAAGTAGACTTTATTAGCGGGCTTTTACCGTGGGTAATAAAAAAATGTGATCGGGGGACGGTGTGACGTCACAAGCCAGTGAGCCGTGAGAGCTGCGGCCAGCGACCAACGCTCCGCAAATACGGGACCGGCTCCGCTCGGAAATTCAATCAGGCTCGCACGGGAGATTCGATCAAGATTGCCCGTAATTAAAATACCATCCTCCAACCCCCGGCCTTTTTGCCTAACAACTCGCTAAGTCGACACAAGTATAATAGCCTAGTCAAATTAGCCTAAAAATACAGGTATCTTTACATTAATTCGCATACAGCTCAAAATTGGTAAGATTGTTGAATACGTCACTACAAATGAAACTTAAAAAACCTCATCCATCCGAGACCTGGAAAAGTTATTTACGGTCAAAGATATATATATAATAATCTATTTTTTGACGATTTTCAGCCAAACCGTAAATTTAATCATAATGTCGTTCAGGTAAGAATTGTAGATCGCATAATTATCTACAAAAAATGTAATTATATTTTTTCCCTAGCAGTCACAGTGTCTGAGATATAACGATTTAAAAAGTTGATCAAGACAATGTTAAAGCATGCATCGGCTATTATGGCACACTAGTTGTTTTTCGCAACTTCGTTCACGTAAAATTAAACTTGCGAGAACCATTAGAATTGCGATTCTTCAGAAACATCTTACCTCGCACAAAACTCCTTTGTGGAATTAGTTACCAGCTTCGATATTTCTGAACCGATGCGACTTAGAGACTTTCAAGAAAATTTTTCCTCAAAGGCCGGCAGAAAATTTGTGAGCCCTCTGGTGTTGCAGTCGTCCATGAGCGTCGGTGGTCATGAAGTCTGTCAGTTTATACAGGACTATATGACACACGGACGTCTGTTCCTAAGGTAGACAACTTAATGCCTGGTTTATAGGTAAGAGACGCTTGTTGTACACAAATATTTTATTGTAGAAATATATTATAGATACATATAGATCATACACCCAGACTCGAGGCGGGAACCCACGATCCCCGGAGCGGAATGCAGGGTCACTGCCCACTGCGCCAACGGGCCAGTCAGTTAGCCCCTTGTAATAAAAAAAGACTTCTTTAATCTGGCTCATCGAAAAATCTTTCTACGTTTTATATACCGCAACTTAGTCCGCATAAAATTAGATTAAATTTTAGCGTGATTATATGTAGCCTATAGCCTTCCTCGATAAATGAGTTATCTAACACTGAAAGAATTGTTCAAATCGGACCAGTAGTAGCTGAGATTAGCGCTTTCAAACAAACAAACTCTTCAGCTTTACATATCAGGATAGAGGATATAAATAGATTTAAACTAATACTAATTTCTTGCCGTTTTAATAATGTAACAAACCGGGCGAGTATAACTCAGACTTGTGCACCAAAGGTGCAGTACCATTGCGTTATTTGTACTTCATGATAAAGGTTCTTCCCAAATTTCATGATTTTGGGTGAACGGGAAGATCCTTTTTTCCCTTTTTGAATGTACAAGTATGGGAAATACGACATATATGGTCATTTCTTCTGATTGTGCATAGTTATGCCGGAAGCAGACATAGCTTTATTTGAATGATCATTTCAATGAACATGTAGTGTGGCCGGGGACTTTGTGTAGCTGTACAAAGTTTTGTACTACTTTGTAGTCTTCAAGGACAAAAAAGTACAAAGACTGAGCTATGTCTGGCTCCGGCATTAGAGGGTTGATTTTTACACAGCTTCATAGGACCACAGACTGTCCAGGTATAATTTAAACGTATTTATTTTATACTAGCTGTATCCCACAACTTCTGTTACATTTTGAGGGATTTCATTTTTTGCACTGAGGTTGTACAGGGATTTTGCTGGTATACCCCTTGCTCCTATTTTTGCCGCGTATAAGCTGTATCTAAGATGGAGACCGGCTTGATTCTCGATTTCATATTCGAACCTTCTTTAACGAAATCGATGTGCTTTTTATTTACAGTCAGCCCCTTTTGAGCCCTTGCGACAGAGAGGCTTTCTGCCTAGTGTATGAGTTCCATCATGACGACGTAAGTAATGACCCCTATCAAAAGAAAAGTGCTTTTAAAAGAGCTTAATATAATAAAGAAGTTTTGACTATATAATCTTTGCCGGCTTTTCATGGATTTAAGGAAAGTAACGCACGCCTTCATCGAGATTCGGAAGTGACGGTGGAGCAATAGTTAGAAAACTTTTGTATGGGAATAAAAAAACGGCTGTTTTTAGGGTTTTGCCGGCAATTATTCGAATTTTTCTCTCCGTAAAAACCTTCCTTGGACTTCAACGAACATTAAAAAAAAAAGGAAACGGGCATATTCTAGTATATATATATATATATGCCAGATATATAATACTAAACTTATTGTATACCCAAGCTATTGTACATTGATAAGTTCTATAAAAGTGACTTGACATATTTAAAATGAAGTTTAAATTATTCAGTGTATGAAAAGGCTGCGCAAATTCCCGCGACTTCATCCTCGTAAAATTAGATAAATAAATTAATTCATTTTTATTGTGATGATATATAGCCCATAGCCGAGATACGTGATCTTTCGCTTATATATGTATGTATATAAAAAAACGTCGGGTTTGTTCGAACACATGTAACTCCAGAGCGGCTAGGCTGATTTTTTTTCATTTTTGTTTTTCGGAACAGCAGAATATAAATTAAAAACATTGGAATATCGTCATGAAAATAATAAAATAAAGTAAAACATTTTTCAATAAAAAATGTTCCTGAATTTCGTAACTGTCAAACAGTCACCAGTCAGTTCGTCCCGTTAATACGGAAAGGGAAAAGGTGGAACGGGAACGAGAAATGGATCGGGAACGGATTTTGTTCTTGTATTTTATTTGTCCTATTTAGGTCAGAGCGATAGACGAAAAATGGCGAAAGTGCTACCGAAGCAAGATCGGCTATCGTTCCAACTATTTGGACCTAACATATATCTACACGAAAATAGAGATTTAGTTGTTAATCCGAACGATGTTGGATTTTTTTTTTGAAAACGTTCATCTTCTTCTCTATCTGATTATTAACTAGAGCATGTAGTAATTATTACCAAGCATTATATGACTCAGGTAGTAATGCTTGAGTTGGTTTATGACATTTAAAACTCCTGCTTTGTTGACCATTTGCAAAAACCCTTTTATTAGCAGTTCCTTTTTACCTGTTTCTTAGAGCTTTCTTTATCTCATCTATACTCTATACTAATATATAAATCTGAGGAGTTTGGTTGTTTGCTTGAACGCGATTGTCCCATGGGGATCAGCATAAAGGTCGCCATTAAAAATCCATTTAAGTAATGCGTAAACCATGTTTATGTTGTCAAGTTTGTGCAGTTCATGGGGGTTAGATTTTGGGGTTGTTTAATTTAATATAATTGATGGCCTAGTAAATCGGATACAGCGGTTTGCAAATTTAACATTTAAACAAACTCCAACAGGGTAAAAAAAAATAACTATTATTATATTCATTATAATTAAATTGGCTGGCCCGTTGGCGCAGTGGGCAGTGACCCTGCCTTCTGCTCCAGTGGTCGTGGGTTCGATTTCCACCTCGAGTCTGGGTGTATTATCCATATGTATGTATTTATATATTTCTAAAAAAATATTTAATACATAAATAATCTTAGAAAACTCATTATTATCGTTGTCCAGTTGTGAACTCTTCCATACCTGAATATCCACGAAATGGAACGCCCTATACCAATCACTGGTCACCATTAAACCTCAGTATCAGTTGTTGCTTCGTGTACCTTGAATATTCCGCCATTGGAATTTCGCAACCACTAGTGGAAATACAATAAAGCGAGAAACAAAATTGTAAAAAGATTTAAGAAGAAATATATCCATTGAGCTATGGCTATATTAACAAAATTATATTGAAATTAATGGAACCTCATATTAATAAGAGATTATTTTCATTTTATTGTTAGTGGATGCAAGCAAGCGCATTCCTTTTTATAATATTTACTGTTATTTATTAGAACAATAAAGAAATGGATACGTGCACATGTGTATTATTAAATAACATTTTAATAGGGTCCCGAAATTTCTGATATTCTTACTGCATTAAATAAAAGATGCATTGTCTTAAGGCAATACAGAAATCTAAAAAGTATTACATGAATGTGAAAATAATCACTAAAACTTGGCTCTGAACAAAGTTAATGGTAGTTTTTGTAACGAATATTTTAACATAAGTACTTTAAAATAATGCAATTGTAGAAAGTTAAGATACTCCGGAAACATAGGAACAAGTGTTAAAAAACCCGAACGCAGGGTTCACGTACGAAAATGTCACGCAACATTTGACAGACAGGCAGCGACAGATAGCCCATTTATCGAGGAAGGCTATAGGTTATATACCATCACGATAAGACGAATAAGAGCGGAGCACCAATGAAGAATGTTTTCAAATCGATGGTGTTTTTCCCTTCTGAGAGCTTCCGCTGCGTGCGTGCGGTTAGAGTTTCGCAAAAATTATGTATGACGGAATTGTTCCCCTTTAAAAGTTCTAAATAAAAGTCCGCGACAGCCTATCTTTTAAGGTTGTCTCCCTATAACTCTTTTTATGCTAATCAAAATTGTTCTAAAATTTTGCATTATTTGCGAAGGTATTTTTATAAACGTGATATTGATCCTTATTCAAAACCAATTTTTTAAACCCTTAAGTGATAAAAGTGGTCAGTCTTATATACTTGAAATTTTCCATGTTGATAGAAAATGCTAAAAACTCATTAGGAAAATTATTCTGAACGAAATCTGACAACAACTTTTGAAGTTATTTAACAAATACGTTTATAACGTATCAGATACGGAACCCTTCTGTATAAGAATTTATTTTAAATATATTTGTTGTCAAAACTAGTATTTCTCGTTTGGTACAGATACAACTCTTAATACAAAGTCGTAATTTAATTTCTGTCATTGTTTATTTGCCAGCATTGCCTTTTTTATATTACACAAGAGGCATACAGACAGGCCTTCCATTACTTGACGAGACAGCATTATCTCCACTTCACACGCCGATCTTACGAGAGAGAAGCGTCCACACGTTCGACTCGACGGTGCCGCGCCTCCCAAATTCGGTTACAGACCAAAAAGACCACAAACTTGGCGCCTTCAATAAACCTTTAATAAAATAAAATTATTAAATTATTTAGTACATTTCTCAAAGTAATCCTCGCAAAGTATCAAGCATATTTCTTATTTGCATATTATTTTATACGTTCAATTTGGAATTCTATGAAATTTGAAGGAACTCAAGTAATTTCTAGACATTATTACTCAATTTGACAGCTCTTTGTCTATGCTGAGATAAATATTTAATTTATTATCATCATTGCCGATAACTGCTTCTCACACCGAAGCCATACATAGCTCAAAGTGTTTGTACATTTTCGACGTTGAAGGCCACAAAGTACCAAAAAACTTTGTATAGTTACGGCAAAGTCCCCGGCCACATTACATAATCATTGAAATGATCATTCCAATGAAGGTATATCTGGCTCTGGCGTCATAGAAGATAATAACATTGTCTTTTGCGGTACCAATGCGCGTAATACCTGCTAGTAAATAATACAAATATTTGCCTTAATGTTTATCTGTGCTCGCATCTCCATGCATGACATATCAGACTTTACTTAGCTTAAAACAGTTTAAAATTCCGATAACACTTGACGTATTTGTACAAAATTACATACACCCATTATGTATTTAAATTCATATAATCTGAGTTGAAGTCGTCATCCGTAATATTTGTATGACATATACCTAAACAGATGAAAAAAACGTCCAGATCTTTCTTTTTTTACAAAACATGAAAATATGGATGTCCCTATGGTCTTGTTCACCAGCGACAATTAAATTACGATTATACCGAAGACAGACATAGCTCAAAAGTGTTTGTACATTTTTCTCCTTGAAGTCTAGAAAGTTCTACAAAACTTTGTGCACTTACACAAAGTCCCCGGTCACACTACATGATCATTGAAATGTTCATTCAAATAAAGCTACATCTGGCTCCGGCATAAGAATAATCCATAAATCTTTGTCATGTTATCTGCTAGAGGTTTCTATGGAAATCTTTAGAAATTAAATTGCCTCGTACCTCTATTCGACATATGGTGTTTTTTCTTTATAGACAAAATTTTTAAAATTGCCTTATGGTTGCACATAAACCAATACCTAGATATAACCTGCCTATTAGGTACTTTATAAAACGGTGAAAACTCCATCATTATCAGCAGTACATAACGGTGGCCTCATAATTATAGTTTCGAAATAGACAGACGATTGTATATGATAGGTGTTCTTAGGTTCTAAGAAAACGGCGCACGGCGTCGCGGCGCCAACATTCTGTGCTGAAGGAAAATAAACAACCGATGTTTAGGATATAGAAACCCATTATCATACATGATGTATAGAAGTGGCTGAGTGGTATTCAGTTTATGACAGTGGCGCCCTTTTATTCCCGTGGATATTATAAACGGCGACTAATGGACTGCCGACTGAGTTGGCTGATCTTAGAAGAGCCCAAATAACCTCAATCGAGTATAAGAGTTTTAAAAAGACTAGAGATCGCCGGCTGGTCTAAATTCAACCACAAATCTTTAGGTTTGCGTACCATATTTAAAACTATATATAAAATTTTAATACTTTTAACAACGTCATTGTTCTGTTTGACAATTAATGTACACATGGTCGTCATGACTACGGTTTGACACCATCTTATAGTGAAATGTAAACTAGTGTGTGTAAATCGTTTGGCATTGGTGTGCGTGTGGTGTTGTCTTAATGATTTAATATATTAATATTGCATATTTTATAAAAATATAAGCATTCCCACACTTTCCTTTATATTACTAATAATTGTGCTAAATTTCATACTACGTTGGCCCAATTTTCATAAAATGGCACCGAAAGCTTTTGCCTCATATATTATATATCGATATCACGTATTATATATAGATACCAGCAATACCCTGCGGCTTCTTTTGGGTGGGTCCCCCTTATCACCTAAGCGTATGAAAAGTAGATATTAACCGATTCTCAGACCTACTGAATCAGCATATAAAATTTCATAAAAATCGGCTAAGCCGTTTCGAAGGAGTATGATAACTAACATAGTGACACGAAAATCTTAATATATATAAACTACGCGTCGCGTTGTTTGTCCGCGATAGACTCCTAAACTACTAAACCGATTTTAATTAAATTCGCACACCGTACGCAACTTAATCCAACTTGAAAGATAGGATAGCTTACATCTCAAAAAGTAACCCAATATTCGGGCAGGACAACGTCAGTCGTGTCCGCTACTTTTATATATAAGATGTGCAGCAACTATATATTTTATTTGGAACATCGGCAAACTATATTAAACCTGACTATCAACATACAAAAAGCAGCTATCAATTGTGTCTGCGGTTATTTTCAATGGATCCGGCATTCGGAAACGCGTATTAACTGATATACGTAATTCGGGCTTACCTTGATCTCAGATCACTCGGAAAACAGATTTCAACGTTAGATTTACACGAAATTCGCGGAATTCTAATACGTTGACCCATATGTTTACATTATATACGATCCAGCACATTTAAAAACTTGTAAATTTTATATATAAATTGACGCGCTACAGACTTTATGGCCGCGTGGTCTAGATACATTGTCATTAATATTTTTCAATACGCTCTACGTCTTCGTCAGATAGTACTATATAAAAAGAATTTATAAGTTTAATATGCGGACGATATTTGGGGCATGTAAACAACTATAAAGAGATTGAATTACATTTACAGTCAATTAATGTGGGAAATTTATAAAATACAGTAATCCCCCTATAACACGGTAGATATGGAAACGCGTTGTATGAGTATTATGGTAAACACGCTTGTACTACCTCGTATAACGCGTTATGTTCAAAGTAAAAGGTTCAAGTACTTTTTCTCGTTAAAGGGGGTTTAAATCGAATATTAAGAAAAAACTATGTTATAAACGTAATAGACGTGTTTTATTGAATTCAAACTAAGAACATTTTAAATAAAAAACTTATGGACTCATGTGAGAAAGAGGTACTGGTACCCGGACGCGCCGGCCCAATTCGGCTACAAGCATGGCGCTACCTCTAATCTAATATATTGAAGCCCCATTTACTATCGCAGATAGAATTTATGGATCTACTTTTTTTAAAGCAACAGGATTCCACGGACTACATGTAATTATTGGAACAATTTTTATATTAACATGTCTTATTCGTCATTATAACAATCATTTCTCTAATACGAGATGTTTAAGCCTATCTCTTTGAAGCGATCGGCGGGTTATGTAACCTGGATGCCTTCATTATTTCCATATAAAATAACAATCTGCTTAGTATAATACAAGCCTGTCACAACTCTTACCTGTCGAGATTATGTTCCTATTTTTTATTGCTTATTTTTCATGTATTTGTTCTTCTGATGAATAAACGTTAAGTATTACTATTATTAAAAACTTCATTCTTTGCACACAATTCGATGGCTCCAACGTAAAATATCTTGGTAATCTCACTTTTTTACTGTATTTATTTAAGGGTAAAATACAAAAAATACTTTCTATTCAAAATTATTTTCGGATATAATACCTAATACTAGTTACGACTACGACTAATGAGGAGGTCGTGGTCTAATCAGTGTTCGGCATTTCAGTCGATCGCTAGGTTAAGTTGCTCCTACTGCGACCGGTTGATAGATGGGTGACCTATTCTAGCACTGGTTTATATTCGATATCCGACCCGTCACTTCCTTATTTAATTTGATTTCTAGAGATGGCCAGCCTGGGCCGTTGTTGTACGTATTCTGAAATTAAGAAACATAATCTATATTTTTTTAAAGTGAAGTAACGCCCAATCGTTTCAATTATAACCAAATATTTATTACTAGCTGTACCCCGCGACTTCGTCCGCGTGAATGTGACTATCAAAATTCAACAAAATTTTTGTGATTTTGTTTCATTTCACATTCACATTCAGGTTTTTATTTTTTGTGTGGAACCCTGATTATTTTTCAAAAAGGTGCCTATGTTCCTGGAAACGTCAACTGTCTGCCAGTGAAAGTTCCGTCGAAGTCGGCCCAGTCGTTTCGGAGATTATCCGCGTGTTTGTGTTGTTGATCGTCCCCCCTATTGGGGACGTTAAGATTTTAACTGTATTTATTTTGTGTTTTTGTGTTTTGTCGTGACCGTCCCCCCTATTGGGGACGTTAAGATTTTATTCTCTGTGTGTTTGTGCCGTGATCGTCCCCCCTATTGGGGACGTTAAGATTTTAATCTAATTTATTTTCTAAGTCTTTTGACCGTCACCCCTATTGGTGACGTTATTTATTTTATTTTATCTAGTTATTAAGTTACGCTCTTGACCATGTCCCCGCCAGTGGGTAAAAACGTCAAGACCATTAATGTCGCACACACAGAGGAGAAACCGCGCGCGACCCCGTCAAACGCACAGCCCAGTGCTTTGTTTAAATGTGTATGCTTAAATACGAGGCTGGCATATACATAATTGTATAAAAGCCTCTAAATAAATAAAGAAACAAAAAAGAATACTGCACAATCTTAATCGTTATGCATTTACAAGCGAGATCCTAATTAATTCAATACAATAAACTAGCATGTCTTGGAGGAGGCTTCTATCCTTAAGGGGTCCATACAAACTGATTAGAGACTTTTCTAATGTATACTCTTACAAATCTTTTTTTTAAGTACTGTTAAATCAACATATAACTCGTACCTTGAATTTGTATTTTTTTTAATATAACAAGGGGCAAACGGGCAGGCGGTACTCTTAAGTGACTCAGCAAGAGAAAATTTATTTACCGGTAGGCACTTGGGTGCCTGCTGCCTGCTTGTCTGCCCTTTTGCAACATAAAAAAATATATCTATTAAATATATAAACCACAGTAAGCATTTTTATCTTTTACAAATTACTAATAAAATATTGAACTATTTACAAAGCTATTGTAAAGAATACCGTATTAATCCTTATCCAATTAAATATGCTAGATACTTTATACGTTTTATGCAGATCAAAATTGGCCGTATCATTATACATATCATTAAAATGGATATCCTAGAAGATATGAGAGATTTAAAATACGGGCCAGAGCGTTCAGCGGTGGATAGGAGAAGCATCCAATATAGATGGCGCTATGTTTTGGCTAATCTTCTAATTTTTTATGTGGACCGGATAATTGTGACATAACATGATAACTGTATGCAATTTCCTCTTATTCTGGAAAGGTTTGCAACACATATTGTACCGTTTTAGGGTTGCCATCAGTGCCGGGATTAAAATGTATGCAACATAGTATAACGATATAATATTAATGATATACATGAATATCTATATATTGTATTACACTGGTTCAAAAAAAAATGGTCTCTTAAGTTGTTTTTATAGAAGAAGTCTTTTAGGAGTTATTCAAGGTTAAAGTGGGACATATAATAAAAACATTGTTTTTTTTGAAATTTGTCATTAATTATTGAAATAGTTCTATCCGAAATTCTAGTCTAGAAAATTATCATAAAAAAGATTTGTTAGTTACAATTTTAGAAGTTTTAATATTATACCCTTGTTAGCATCTGTAATGTACAATTTCGCTCAAATCTGCAAAAAAAAAAACAACAAGAATAAAATGTGTAATGTTGTAACCAGAACAACGCACGTTTCGCTTAGCACGAGCATTTCTCGGCAATAGGATTACTAATAATTATTCAGAAACTAGTTCATATTATGCCTTGCAGTCGACTAAACCTTAAATAATATTTTAAAAAAAACTTTCACATGGTTAATTTTGCTTTTTCATATATCCATAGCCATACTTGGCATGATCATCAGTCTGCCTTTCAACTGACTTCACATTCCTTCACATTAAATACCAAAGTTATACTAGAATATAACTTAAACCATAAACAAAATTTTATTGGAACGATATTTTATTCGATGTGTACATGTGTGTATATAATCATTTGTTCTTGGTGTGTGTGTAATTTTATTTTAGACATTATATGTACTCACATTTCATAACCTACTACAAGAATATTAGCGTTTGCACTCCCTCCTCTATATGAACTATAATTGAGTTTTGACTGGACTATAATTGAGATTATCTTGCTAGCGGTTTAAACAGTGCGGTTATATAACTTTTAAAACAGTATATAAATTAAATTTATTCATTTCAGTGAATGTGTACAAAACAAATAAACTTTACTAGATACTTTGAAGCAAATACCAGAAGGCTTAGCGGGAACAATCGATTCGTCATCGCGTGCCGTAAATACTAAAAGAACAGACACTCAAATTAAGGACTTTCTTTTTTGAACTCGGTTAAAAACTGTTGTTTGGGGTTCCGTAGTACTACAAGGAACCCTTATAATTTCGCTCTGTCCATTCGTCCGTTCGTCCGTCTGCCCGTAAGGTGGTACCCCCCTAGCATTTCCAAACTATTAGACGTAGAGACTTCAAATTTTCCATATTGATAGAACATGCTATAAACTCATTAGGAAAGTTATTCTGAACGAAATCGGACCACACATTGTGAAGTTATTTAACAAATACGTTTATAGCGTATCAGATAAGGAACTTTTCTATATAAGCGTGTCTTGACACGCGTACAAGAGTTAATTCATGCAAGCGAAGTTTCTACTTACGCTCACTATATATAGACCTGCCGACGAACAACTGTCGGTTAGGCGCGGCCGCCCCGGGCGACTCCAACAAGCTCGGACTCGAAGATCTTCCTTTGCGGTGGGTGAGCATATCGACCTTCGCTCCCACCTTTCATTCCTCGCCGAAAATCTCTCACCTTGGTGTGCCTTTCCCACACCTATAACACAGGCATTAAGTTGTCTACCTTAGGAACAGACGTCCATGTGTCATATTGTCCTGTATTTATTTAATTATTTAGTTATATTACCTCTTTAAAAACAGGCATTATTTCTCATAGAGTTGTATATACTCTAACAGCCCCTGAAGCTGAACAACTAAACTTACGGTATTTTGTAAAAGCAGAAAGTTTGTCAGCGCATGCTTTTAATACAGGTAAGAACTATGGCCCATTATGAAGTTTCAGTGATCGTGGCCTTGAAACGGCACTAGAGGTGAGAGAAAAGTAAATTTACATTTTTACACCTTTCGTCTGCCAAAGCCGTGATCACTTACAATTCATAATGAACCATTGTTGTTACCTGTATAGAGAACATGATGAAAAATGTGAATTTATATTTTTCACACTTCTAATGCCGTACACCTCTCAAAGCCACGATGACTCAAACTTCATAATAGGTCATTGTTCTTACCTGTATAAAGAACATAATGAAAAATGTAAATTTACATTTTTCACAGCTTTAGTGCCCTATACCTGTTAAAGCCACGATCACTCAAACTTCATAATGGGCCATTGTTCTTACCTGTATAGAAAGCATGCGCAGGCAGACTTTTAGCTTTCACGAAATACCGTAATCTGGCAGTTCAAGAGCTCTTATTATCTAGATTACTTCTTACACAGATTCATGAATAAAATGTGGAAAATCAGTACAATTCTGTTACCCAAATGTTGCACTACCGTAACCAATTATAAAATCATTTAGCCAAGGTATGTTATCTGAAATCTTCAATCAATGCTCTCCTTGAATTTTATGGGATTTCGTGGTTTTATATTAAAATTCTATACTTTTTAGGGTTCGGTAGTTCTACAAAGAACCCATATAGTTTCGCTCTGTCCGTCTGTCCGCCCGTAATGTGGTAAACAAGCAGTATATGTTATTCTTAAGCTTAATGCTAATAAAAGTAATACATCGACCAGTAAAGTTTCCGCGGATAAATACAACACGGCAGAAAGAGTAGAATTAGTTTCAAAAATTGAATTAAAACAATACATAAGAATTATACTTACAGGAGCTACTTATCCGAATAAGATCCTTAATTACGTTAATAGGTGATTCAATTCATTTAACAGAGCTATTCTATTAGATGTAATCCAATGTGCAGATCTATCGGCCATATATCGCCATTAGCGACAGACTGGCGTTAAGTGTCGGGTGCTGGGGGAAAGAATAAATAGTTAAAAGGCCAGACCCCGGCATCGGCAGTACGTCTTCACTAGTGTCAAGCAAAAGTGTTTAACATAAGCGATACCACCTTTAAGTGACTGATTGGGGTGGCGTTTACTTGCGACGGTTTATATTCGCTCATTCTTCTTATGCCGGAGCCAGACTTAGCTTCATTTGAATGATCATGTAGTGTGGCCGGGGACTTTGTGTAACGTCAAGGACAATAATGTACCAACACTTTGAGCTATGCCTATATAAAGATATTTATTGTTAGATCCAATTAATATTAACTTTATATATACTTCAAATCTATTAAATAAATACAAATAAATAATAAATTTCTAAATATATTAATATAAGCTGTCAAATTATGTGCCTTAGCCTTTCCATGCTCTTTTAATAAAGAATAAAAAACTTAACAGTTTATTTTTTTAAATATGCAAATACTAAGCCCCAATTTGCAGTTTGATCACGTTTGCATTAATTTTCTGGATCGCAGGCAATAAGCTTAATTCGATTACGTACACTAGCGGGACGTTCGACATACATTGAGAGGTATGTTTACGTGTTTGCTCGCTATTTAGTCGGAATTGTCTAATGCAATCACAGCTAATGAATTCGCCCCTACGGCTGTAGGTCGTGGGCTAAAGAGGTGCGGGAAGTCATATGCACACATCTGTATTTATTTAGCTTTTTAGTTCAATTATTGAATTAATTTATATGGACTAGTGACGGTGCAAGCTAAAGCTTAAATAATTATTCAATTCTAACGGATCCAGCAGACGTTGTCTTGTTCAAATTTGGATCATCCGCTATTAGCCAATTGACCAATCTCCTTTATGTCTTTTCCACAAAACGTAACATTGGCCGACTTTATGAAGTAATAATTTTTCATACCATTTCAGTTAAAACTTAAGCTAACCAATAGTGCAATTTTTAGTATTTTCGAATAATCTTTTAACTTTTCCTTTCTTTGTTTTTTTTTAACTTTCCTGAAATAAGGAGAATTAAACAGAACAAACTGCATTCAAAATGGTGCAGCAGTTTCTGACTTTTTATATGTACATAAATAGATAGATAGATAAATATATTATTTTATTTCTCAATATTTTAGTTATATTTTAATTTAATTCAAATAATAATTTATAAAAAAAACCATCTGAAAGTTTTAAAAACATCATTTTTTGTATTTGACAAGTAGTTTTACTATTTAGTAATAAGCTTGTGCTTAATGTATATATTATATCCCTTGCACTGTAATAATGAAAATAATACCGTATCCCATGACTTTGTCTATTTTATTTGGACTTTGACGCATTGGACGTCAGTTAAAATCGCACCGTCACAAAATAAATCGATTCCGTAGAATTGCATCACTGGGTGAATCGCTTATACGGACCACACTTAGATAATTTCGTTAACGGGAATTCTGATTTAGTGGTGTTCATGTGTGTTGGTTAATTTCTATATACTACAGATTGAATGCTGGTTGAAATTCGCCCAGAAACATTTATTTGCGTATCACATGCTTATTACAAGGAAATAACATATATTGATAATTAATATAGCGTATGTCGTTATAACCACGCATTGAAACAATCTTATAGTAAAATGTTATACATATTGTGTACGTCGTTTGGCATTGGTGTGCGTAAAGTTTCATCTTAAATATTCAATATATTTATCATGCAGATTTTATAAATATATTAGCATTCGCGCACCCTTCTCCGTATGAACTTTGATTCAACTAATCACTTTACGAATAACCTCTGTAGAGTTTATCTCCTGATGATGCTTTGGTGTCGAAGCCTTTTTTTATTTTACTAGCCTAAAATGTTCATTACAAAGTTTCTTATATACTTCGTTTCTTTTTATCTTAGATTATAGTTATTTATGACTGGCCCGTTGGCGCAGTGGACCCTGCCTTCTGCTCCATAAATCGATTAATAATGGTAAAGCGACTCGATTATGACTCTACAAAGGTTATTCGTAAAGTGTAAATTATTTAAAAAAGTAAATGAATTATTGATATTATTGAAACAATAAAGGGAAAAAGGAAAAAAGTTTTCAATTCTACTGGTTTTTTTTAAATGTATATACAGGCAGCGATTACGCGGAGGTTTATGATCGGATTTCAATGATTCTTCTTTAGTTTGATGCCGACTGGTTGTCATTTGGTCGCGTATAAAGTACGCATTATAAATACTAACGTATCAATAATGCTTATTTTATAGAAATACTAGTGGACCCGACAGACGTTGTCCTGCCTGAACTTTGGGTTACTTACTATTGAGTCTTTATTCTATAATTTATAATTCACTCTTTGGTCATATGATTATTCTTATGCAACTACTCAGTAAAGACTTAAGGCCATGAACGGTCCTCGCCTTGGTTTCAATCGATTCCTAAATCCGGTCTATTAGATTTACGTCCAAGATTCATTTTCATTTAAACAGAACTAGGGCTCTTTTTTCGCCCTTACAGTATTAGTTGGCAAAGATATAAATTTTAATCAACGAGTGACAAAAGAAGTTACAGAATATTTGCTAAGACCTCAGGCATTCATTCATCTCTCTAAATAAGATTAGTCGGTAAAGTAAACTCGTTAGTGCGAGGCTTTGTCTGCCGCCAAGTGATATTAGTCGGGAGTTGAACATTTGTTATTGTTATTTTAGAAACGTTTTCGCATATTTTACATAGTAAAAGATAAACATGTAACGAAATGTACCACGCCATAGCATTACGTTATGTTTCGTGTTAGCAGTTTGTTACTCGAGTGTGTTTCCGCCTTATGAAATATGCGACGATCTTAGGTGTATTTAACTTTTATTTTGGCGTTTTATTTCATAGAATAAAATCAACATACGTAAACATGATGTTACAAAGAGGAAACTTTTGTAAAATAAATCAGTAAATTTATTATGTCATAGTATTAAACAGTTTCGCTTTATTTGTGCAATAAAAACATAGGCACACAACAAAGTTTATAATATATCATCTTGTTTTATGTTTTATTTTAAAAATATTAGGACAAGTTTAAGGTATGTCACATATCTTCCATACCAATGCTGTTAAGCATTTTCAGACCTTTTTTGACGTCACGATAGAAGAAGAAGGTAGAAATTTCAGTCTGCTCTTCTTTCTATTGAACTATCGACTTATTTGGAATTTACTTAATAGTTACTTTGTTGTATTAAAGAAATGAAATAAAAAAGAACAGTCCTGTGATGTTCGTAATTATGGTTATTTTATGAGGTTTACTTAATAGAAACTTTGCTGTATTAAAAATTCATTTAAAGAACCGTCCCCAGATGAACGTAATCATGGTCACTGTACTCGCAGCTTTGTTCAAACTATAAGGGGACAGATAAATAAAGGAAAACTTGACATTTTTAATTACAAACCGAAATGAAAATTTATTAAATTATTAAATACTCGTAAAACAGTGTTTGTTTTGAAATCACTCCGAAACTATGAACTATATAAGCTCCTAAATGATAAGGGTTGCCCAACAAAACAGCGTTATCTATAGGTCGCTTTGATAAGTGACCCATAGATGGCGGTGTGGTCATCGTCCGACGGCTTCTTTGCCTGCGCATTTAAAGTGTGAAATAACTTCAAAGATATTAATTTTAATAATATGCTCTAAAGGACAATATTGAACTACATAAAATGTCCAATGTATTTAACGTATTTAAATGGATAAGGATTAATACGGTATTTTTTTATCTTCCTCGGCACGGCAATATCAAGACATGAGGCCCTACAAGGATGGCGCTACCTCTCATTAATAAAGATAGATTTAATAATGATTATTTTTATAGAGATATCTTTTTCAGCACGAGCTGCTACAATGGCCCTTCGATCTCTTCACGAATTACTATCCAGTCCAGCATGATAAGAATGAATTTACCGTTTATGCATATAGATTTTTAATATTCTTAAATAAACGCTTCCTTTCAGTGTCAATGACCACACTTGGAGATCGAATTCTCAGCGTGTCGCTACCAAAGATCGGCGAAAAGTCCCTGTTCACTAAAGACCTAGAAGACGCTTTGAGAAGCAACAGTGTAGATTTCGTAGTGCATAAATAACTAGAGATAGAATATTAACATTACATAGAAGAGTGCTTATATCTGAAGGTAAGTTATGCCTTACCTATTTCATAAATTTACGGTGGGATCGCTACGTCCTGCAAGCCTCATATTTTTACATGAAGCCAGCGATTGAAATGTAAATTGCATTCGATTTTGCTGCGACTCATAACGTTCATTTACTGTAAAAGAGCGGTAGATCGTCTTTTATGTTAATCTGTATATATGGAAATAGGCAAAAGAATGGAGAGCTCGTCAATAAGAGTAAAAGAACACTGAATGCCTTTTCCTCATATTAACGAGCTTTGATGTCATCGACACAAGATTTTCTGAGTAAGACTTTCGAAAAAAATTGTTAAATATTAAAATAGAATTAGAATAGTAAATGCGATCTCGAAAAATCGAAGGCTATCCTTAAGGTACCTTTTTGTCGACTGTCGATAATTTTATTAGTTATATTTTAAAAACTATTTCACGCAACTTCGTTCGCGTAAAATTTGAAAACTTGCGTATAACCTTAGGCTTAGAATCTTGCCCGAAGAATCCGATCTTGGCAGATGTCACTTTACTATAGAAATTTCATCTTTGTACTTCCCGTGGTTTTCCAGATTTCGTGATAGAGCTTTCGCTTTTCCAGTAAGGCTAGCAAAAGCAGACGAATGCAAACCATGGAGACACCGTACACGAGTCGAGTCCATCTTGTTACAGAGAATCCATGGGAGACCAACATCCCTAAAGACCCTAAGAATGCCTTCTTTCACAGGCTTTTTAGGGTCCCTTAATCTTACATATAACCCAAAGCAAGGTGGTATTCCCCAAACTATTAAATGTAGAGACTTGAAATCGTCCATGTTCATAGCACTTGCTAAAAACTCATCGTGTATCAGATACGGAACCCTTCTATATAAGAGTGAGTGACACGCTCGTAACCACTTTTATTTAGTTCCTTCTTCGAAGAAGCCAATGTAATTAAAACCCAATATTCCGGATTCTCAAAAGTAGATATCAAATGGAAGTATTTACTGTGAATACGAAAAGTGAAATAACGTCACACTAAATATAATATGGCTGGAAAAGTCTACTATCAAGTATTACCTAATTTTTAATGCCATTAAAGTCTTTATTGTAGAATAGGTGTACTGGAGTGGATGCGAAAATCTTTTAGATGTAACCAAAGAATTTTTGCAGTCGCACTAGACATAGGTACTAAGAGGGACAGCAGTCATATTAGGTTTATCTAATGTAAGTCACGGAATACATACAGTATATATATATTTTTTTTAACGCGTTGAAATACTAATACTAAATTTAAGCTTTATTTATTCCGAATATTAAATTTACATTTGAAATGCGTTTTAGTCAATTTTGTGTTTCATTTTGGTGTTAGTATGCTTAATATATTTTTGATTCTAATTTTCTTTATTTACTTCTGAAGTGGCTTCATTGTACCTAACAAAACAGTATTTTATAATTGTAGCAATGACTGCTACAAATTGTTTAATTCGAGCATCGCACGGGTTCGGGCTGCGTTCATTATATCTTATAACTATTAATTGCATAAACTGTTATAAAGGGTCAAGTTGATAGATACACCTTACCTCGGGAATATATTTATCACAGAATTGTTCATAGACACGGCAGCTGTTCCTGCTTTGACAAATTTACTCAAACAGAGTAAATATGTGCACTATTAAAATAATTTCTTTATATTTTGCAGTAAACTAATATTCCAAATTCTCCCTAACACAAAACCGTTCAGCTTAGATATGCATATACGTTCCATCTTCTGCACGACGGTTTGCGTCCCTTCCGTGAGCCGAGCGCTACTGCGGGAGCTGCGCCAGGCTCAGGTCGAGGAGGCGCTCGAGCGCGCGCGCCGTGCGCGGGGTGCGGTACACGTGCGCGTCGGGCACGTGCACGAACAGCGTGCGCGCGCTGTCGACGCTGAGCGACGTGTAGTAGATGTACTCGCACACGTATCTGCAATGTTGATAACGGTGGCGTCACGAAGTCCCGGGGTCCAGGCGAGACTTATTGCGGTTTTAAAAGCTACTAGAGCGTACGTATCGCTGGAAGGACCAAACCGAAGATGATCTGCGCCAGCTTCGGGCCACGCGGTGGCAGGAGACGGTGCAAGATCGCAAGAAATAGCGTCACTTAGTCTCCGAGGCCAGGATACAGTTCGGGACGCTGCGCCATCGCAGCAGTACTAGAGCGTATAGCGCCGGTACCCGAAACCTGTTACCGTTCTACGGAAATTCAACATTCCTAAAGAACGTGCTCCTATAGGGTCTCTATTAGAAAATATGTCTAAAGCCACTTAGTAGGGTTGAATTTTGCTGATCAATAAATGAAATTCTAAGAAATCGACAATCAAAACATATAAGTTAAATAGAAGTGTCTGTCCGTAACGTCGAAATTAATGTATTTTTTTTAGTTCATACAACTATATATACATATACAATACTCATAATACCTGTACCATACAGCCCAGAGTGTTTGTACACTTTTATCCTTAAAGTCTACAAAGTTCTACAAAACTTTTTGCAGTTACACAAAGTCCCCGGCCACACTACAGGATCATTGAAATGATCATTCAAATGGAGCTACATCAGGCTCCGGCAAGAGAAAAACGCAAGTTAAAACATTATAGTCTGCCTATCCGTTTATTTGTTCGCATAATCTCTGAAAGGTCTGGACCGATTACCCACTAAAAATACCAAAAATAAACACCCTTCGCGTCGCAGGTTTTAGCTACCCCTGTTTTCCCTTTCAAAACAAAAACCGTAGTGTCGGTCGGCAAACAAAACAAGTAGACGTCAGTTCTATCTGAGTGTAGTTGGTGGGACCGAGATAACTCAGAATTGAGACTCGTCCTGTTATCAACGTGATAAGACGAGAAATGCATTTGCACGACTTTAAGAATTGACACAAGATAAAAGATACCGATCGGGACCTCGCTGGAAACTAAAATTACAATAAAGTATTAACGCCAACAATTATTGCAAAGAGGTGACGAAAACACACGATTATAAAATATTTTGGCTTTCAGAGTCGGGAGTTCTTTTTCCTATTGAGAGCTTCCGCTGCGTGCGCTGCGCTTCGTAAACGGCTAAAGTTTCGCAAAAATCATGTATGACAGAAATATTCCCATTTAAACGTCCTAAATAAAAGTCCGCGACAGGATATGTCTATATCCCTAAGTGATACGATTGGCCCACGCGGACGAAATCGCGGGGTTCAGCTAGTAAAAATAAGTTTAATAAATGTTTAAATAGCGACAAAGCATTTTGTTTTAAAACGGTATAAATAAATGATCATTTTTCATACTGACCTGCCCGCGTCCCGGGAAACGACGGCAGCCGTACCTTCGGGGGGGTCATTGTCATTGAAGTCATCGCATATTTTCTGCACGTTCAGTTTGGTTTGCAACCTGACGGCGCCCTCCGCGGTGCAAACGTGGTTAGCGGGGCACTTCTCTAGGTAGTCCAGCCGCTGGTAGCCCTTTCTGTGCGCCTGCAGCTCCAGCGTCATCCTGTCCGCCACGCTGGAGACACCGACGTGCATCATCAGCTAAAATATTACTTTAACATAACGTGATCCTGTTATCAGTCTGCCAAGGAGTGGTTCGGTCAAGAGTGTCGCCAGCCAATAACCCGGGGGTGGGGGGCTTCTTAATACAGCTTAGACTACAGCGCAAACAAAACGCTGGGAATAGAATAGAACAATTACATTCATTCAAGTTTCGACAAATGAGTCAACTAACAAGATTCGGTACTTTGATTTCTTTGGATGTGGCTACATTTTTTAATTTCAAGGGGGGAAGGTGCGTACGTACGTACCATATACTATATAGTCTTTTTGAAATGCATAAAATTTCTCAGTTGATTACGGTCTTAAAATGTGGTTGTTTTATTTAAGAACAATATAACCTTAAATTATTTTGGACTGCATATAAGTAACATACTTTTTCTTTTCGTGGAAAATGTGTAAATTTGAGCCAAATAAGCGTCATTTGCGGGAACTTTTAATTTACTTCTTTCATTTAAAAATATCGGCAGTGAGGCGCATCGCTTGCTCGTAGAAGCATACGATGAGGCTGCTTTGAGTGAGAGAACGTGTCGTCAGTGGTTTCAAAGGTTTAAAAAAGGTGATTTTGATGTGGAAGACAAAGATATTAGTGGAAGACCGCAGATTTACGAGGATGCAGAATTGGATGAAAATTGACTCGGCAAGCAGTCTCGCGTCGTTTAAAATTGTTAGGAATGATTCATAAACAAGGAATTTGGGTTCCAAATGAATTAAAGCTGAGAGATATTGAACGCCGATTGTGCATGAGAAAAATACTGCTAGCCTGATGTAAAAAAAGTTTTTTTTACATCGAATCGTAAGTGGTGATGAGAAATGGATAAGTTATGATAATCCAAAAAAAGAAAATCATGAGGTCTACCTGGGCACGCTTCAACCGCAACTGCAAAACCGAATATTCGCGAACAAAAACTCATGCTGTGTATTCGGTGGTATCAGCTGGGTGTGGTATATTTGAGTTACATAATCTTAGCGAAACAATTACTGGAACTTTCTACCGATCTCAGTTGATGAGATTGAGCCGAACTCTAAAGGAAAAACGCTCTCAAAACTACTCCAGACACGACAAGACTATTCTTCTGCACGATAATGCTCGTCCGCAAGTAGCGGTTCTGGTGAAAAATTATTTCAAAACGATTGGGAAGTGTTACCCCACCCGCCTTATTCACATAATTACCAAATTTATAAATATACAATTACGCGCATCTAATAAAAACGGAGATAAGTTGTTTTGATGCGCAACGAATTATAGTATGACATAAGACATAAAAAAATATGGGGAAATGTGTTTCCTCGATCCAAAAATCTATATATATCAAAAAGAATTCCAATTTCCATCGGTCACGGCATGACGCGTGAACGGTTGGACCGATTTCGCTAATTCTTTTTTGTTGCGTTTGTAATTGTCAGGAAAACGTTTTTATGAAAGAAAAGAAATCGAAAATGGCCTGGAAAATTAGAAAATTTAAGAATACTTAACCACCATGGCAATAGACAGGTCAAATAGCCCGAAAGACGGACAACCGATGGGGAACAAAGATTTTGGAATGACGTCCTCGTACTGGTGGACGACGAAAGAACCACTTTGCCGTAAAGTGAATAGGATAAGATCTTCAATTCACGTCCGTTCTGCATTTTCTGGTTTTGGAACGGCTATCTGGAATACTTTGGTCAACAAACGAGCTGGCTTTATAGAGATTTACTTATAGCCGCTTCACGAGCGTGCATTGAATTTCTAACAAACTTCATATGTGCTTTCCCGAAAAAAATGTAGTTTCGACTAGCATTGAATTAGAGAACTAGAGAAAACTGTCCCAGAATATAACTAAATATCATATAATATTTTAGATAAATTTGATTTTTTTCACCATGATAGACAACTCAACAGAAAGTGTGAAAATCTTATTTATGTACAAAGAAATGGACATAATTTTCCTATGTATGTATAATTGCATTTAAAATAAATTTACAACTTTTCCACTTTAAGTGTATTTTACTTTATCTTATTACACTTATTGTATACATTTCACACTTTTTATCTTCACTAACTTATATACCCCCCTCAACTTCAATTACCCTCGCCAGAACACACTTCGTAACGCTCTCGAAATTCAACAGCTTATTCCCCAATTCAATCAAGCGTAAAGAAGTCATACTTCAAAAATTACTGTTTCCTTCCTTAAACGGAACGTGGTATTATTTATACATTGTCATATACAAGTTATTTATTTTTATTTGTTAGAATTGTTACTACCTATAACAAACACTTTGCGCGTTATGTTGTTGTGGTATTTTCTCCCCACAGCCATATGAATTATTTAAAAAAAAAGTTGTGTCGTTACAAACAGACTGTTCAATTTTATTTGTATGCGTAGAATGCAGGCAGGTTTCCTCGTTAAGCTACTTTGAAAGAGTGGTACTTTAAAAATTTTTTAGATCCTAAATAGATCTCTTTTTGCCAACGACAGAAGGTAGCAATTTAAAAAGAATATCTATTTTCTGCAAAATTCTCTTTGCTGTTTTGAAATAAAGCTGTAAAATGCGATCGCTTTTCTAACGAAACACTGTTATATATTAATAGTTGTGCCTGCTATTTCGTCCACGTAAGATTATTAAAAATGAAATGAAATTTTGGTGTGATGATATATATGATTTGCGGGGTGAAGGCTCCGAACACAGGAATCAGTTTTGGGTATTTAATTACTCGTGGAACTGACCTCTGTAACAAATGAGTGGGTGAATATTTCAAAAGCGCAAACATCCGGCTCGAAGGACCAAAAAAAGGTTTGCATTTATTCAAGTGGAGTATAGTTTTCTATGTATAGTAAAGGATAAATTAAAAACGATTATTATTATTCAAGATATTTTACTGCACTGAAAACAAATTATAATAATCAAATTACTTAGTTTCATTTTTAAAATACACATCAATCATCCCCTTCCCTCCGGACCCCCGTGCCATTCAGTCGTGTTTCTCTGTCGAATTTAAAAATAATAAATAGATAAATTGTTTGCTTTCATACCTGGAAGCAGCACTAAGCTGAGCTTGCGTCCTTTTGCTTTAGTTGTTACTTTATTGTTAACTTTTCATTTCTTTCCATATTTGCTCTGGTTATTGTAACAATTATGGTAGCAATAAATGATATTTTATTTATTTATCCAACAAAATAAACTAAAAACTATATTAATGCTCACTTATAAACATCAACCACGCTTCAACACGCAAGGAAATTCCCGCCTTGCAGTGGTGATAATGTCCTAGATTTTGGCATCTTTATATAACATGGGTCAAACGGGCAGCCGATACGTTTCTCAAGGTCGGACTAATGTCTGCGAGTTTCTTGACAGCGCAATCGTCTATCAAAAATCATTTTATATAAAATTTCCATTCACGTCAACCCCCTTCGGGGTAGATGCGTATGTTAGAACGAACGCGCCCAAAAATGACCCCAAAGGAAATGTTGCACCACTCGAAAGAAACTCAAAAGAAAAATATTCAGATTTTTTCTATTGAGATTTGGCGGATGTTCACTTTTTTTCAGTTTCGTATACAAATTGGCAATGACTTTTTAGAGGAACCTGTTTAAAAAGTTCTAAGACAATGTTTTTTTTTTTAATTTTGCTTCACTGTTTATTTTTTTAATAAAAACAACGTGTAAGCTTGTGTCATATTTGTTTAATGTTGTTTATTCAACATTCCACCTACCGTAAAGTATCCAAAAGTTGTCATGCCGGAACCAGACTGTTTCATTTGAATGATCATATCACTGATCATGTAGTGTGGTCGGAGACTTTGTGTAGTTTCAGAAAGTTTTGTAGTACTTTGCAGTTGTCAAAGACAAAAATATACAAACATTTTGAACTATATCTGTGACAGCATTGCCGCCACTCCACGCCGATCTTGTATAAGAAAATTGTACTGGTATCCTAACGCGCCGGCCTAATTTGGCTTCAAACATGGCGCTACCTCTAATTAGAAAGACAGGAGTAAGGGAAAGGGATAGAGTAAAAGGTTATAAAGGTAGATGGGGAGGAGAGAAAGGATGCCGTAACTACATTCACGGCCGGTATAGAGGGAGTCATAATAGTATCTATATTAAATTCAAATTAAAACGCCGCCCATTAAACTGATTAGGCTATCGTCTATTTCCATTTTTATTAAACCATGCCTAATTATTTGTAATTTGGTATGTTTTGGTGTGGATTTTTTTTTCAAAACTTATGCTTATAAGTTTTAACAAAATACTCTCCATAGAATAAAAACATATTTCTCTATAAATTATAAATAACAAAATCACAATTATAGAGGAAGAGATTTTATAATAGGCACACATGATAATTGCAGTTAAACACATGGCTACTCTATATTAAAAAAAAAAGACCGGCGGCAAATCATTAATTTAAACCCCATTGATATCTTAGCATATTTAAACGCATTGACAAACATGTATGGATGAAAATAACAGAAATTTATGGTATAGTGCGTTCAGTGTAAAAATGCACGCCCCTCTAAAGTATTCTCCATTACATACTAAAGAGTGTATAGAAGCAAGCTCGTCAAAATAATTGGTTTTATTGTCATCGTTTCCAAATCGCTACACATATGCAGGCAAGCGTTGAAATTAACATTAACTTTCATACTTTAAAATAAGGGAATATAGTGGAGAGGCGTGCAGTTTTAGACTGAACACACGATACTGTTAACGTCAATCTTTTTTATTGCAATGACCCCAGCACACCTTATTTTGTCCGTACGATGACATTGTAAATAAGTGGTGGAACCTTTTGTGATCCAAAACTGCCTGGATTGTTTAGAACCACTCTTTGTTCCACCCTCGAACTGGAGTCATTAGGTTAGATAGTGCTCTTGTACCTAACATCGGGACAGGAGTCACTATAGGATAGTTAGTTAATAGTTTTTTTCTTATTATATTATATATATGGATTCTAATCTCCAACTTCGAGACGAATCATTCTTGTAACTTTTTATTTTATACTTTAGTTTTCTTTCTGCACCCTACGCTGCGGCCCAACATATTGTTTAGCACGATGTTACGTCATACAAGACGCCATGATAGTCGCAGCTTTATGCCGCAAAAATTTATGGGCATTTATAAAAACGCAAAATTAACTATGTGAAGGTTTGTTTTTCGCTAAAATATTAATATTTGTGGTTCAGGCAGTACACAAAACTATTACCGATCTGAGGGTGCACTTCACAAAATAGTACGCATCAATCCACACCGCGTACGAACATTTTCCACTGTATGGTACATTAATTAACGGAAACACAATCAGTTTATGCGATTACTGCGAAATAAACTGAACTATTAGAACGTAGGATACGAGCGGCGTTTTAACTCAGTGTAAAGTGACAGGTTAGCGGTTAATGTTAACGTCACGGCTCGCCTTATCGCCGGATTTGAATTGTATAGTCATATCGATTTCGATTAAATCTTTCGGGAATTCTGAAGCGACGCTTGATAAATTCACCGAACTCTCGAAATGAGATCAAAATTAATTATCAATTCGAATCTGTGAATTAATTCGACTTCAATGGAAGAGCGAAACTTGGAAGGAAGTAGGTGTTTGGAGTTCATTATTTTCCTTGTTAGCGAATCCGTCTCGCGAACGGGGAAGTTATAAGGAAAAGATTGGACGACGTCTGAGCTCCTTGAATACTTTTAACATTTAGGTCTGTTGTCTCGACTAGCAGACTAAGAATTAAGATTCACTCTAAGCATGAAGACAAATTCATCGTCATTACAATAGACTACATTGACTTTATTAATAAATGCAGCAGGTCGAAAACAGATAACATTAAATCAATTGTACTAGTGGGTCAATGTGATTGAGTCACAAGTATAAATCCCACCATACTTATAAACCTCGACTCGAATCGACAAGACGTTGAAAAAGTATGACGTGAATATTGCACTACCGTCATTAAATTAGTCGCGGATAAAGTAAAATAACGTAAGAACATTTGTTATATATGTATCACGCAACACAAACGACCGAACGATGTGAATATCGCATCGCTACGGTTACATACTACTCGATTCGTCGAGATTGATGGCCACTATCATACGAAATAACGCTTTTTTGCACGCACGCCGCCTTTTTTTTTTTTTGGGCGCACATAAAACAAATGGCACCAACAATTTTACGGTCCTCGTGACTATATTACAATGACACCTTTTTATAATAGCGGAAAAATTTATGAACAAACACAAATCAGCGACCTGATAATACTACTGTTTTTTTTTTCTATCGTTAATTCACAAGGGGATACACTAAATGGATTAATTTGAATGATTAAAGTAATAGACAGTATAAATTACACTGTGGAATCCCAAGAGACAAGCCGTTATTGCCAGCAAAGCACGGCTCTACATTCTATTTCTCTAAACAGGATAAAATTTAATTCCATTGATGGAATCCAAAATTGTAACTGTACGTATATGTAATTTATCCTTCTTTTTCATGATTTTTTGTACTTTGTGGTGGTTTGTACTAATTGTGGATTTGTCACTCATAACATAGTATATCATACATAAGTTTTGAAAATATCATGAGGTGGTTATTGACTTATTTTTTATGATGACCAAAATTTCATAACATCTGATTCTTACTATATATTAATGTTGACCGTAAAACATAACGTATAGGTGCGTTACCATTCTTCAAAAAAAAAAAGATTTTTTTATGTGATAAATATTCTTCATAGCATATTAATAGCTTAGAACAACGGAATAAAAACCAGTTAAAATTAATAAATAAATTTTCGTCCGGCTCATACTTAATCGCGCTAATCTACCGTAAGCATGTTTTGCTATATTTGAAGAACTTGCGGTAATAATAATATATTATACCTATAGCGTTTTTGATTGTGGCCATATGCCATATAATAAGGGTGATTAAAAAAAAATTGCATGAAAGAGAAAGTGGAGATAAAAGAAGTGAAAGCGAGTTGACTAAGGTTAAGCTGAAAAAAAGAGCTAAAGGTTACATTGTAATTATGGAACTATTAGTTGTATTTTCCGCTCGCTAAATTACCGATAGAGATAGAGTTAGAAAGAGACATAAATGGAATTAAATTGAAATGGTAGTGAGTAACCAAGAAGGATAAACAATAATATTACTTACACGCAAAATTATTGTCTTATTGCACAAGTACGTCTTCATTCTAGCGTTTGAGTGATGAAAAACAAATGGCGAATTAGAAAGAGAAAGACATAAATGGAGTTAAAAGGATGGGCTGTAATACTAATTTAAGGCGCAATGATGGCGCTCGGATTTTCCGGTCGCTCGATGATTAATAGCGGTATGTTCAGGCGCGTATATTTTTTGCCTTGTTCGGCGTGCCCGCGGTAAATAGAATGTGGTGTTTTTCGCGAGGGTCATGAGGAGCCATTTACGCGGGTGTTTTCGCGCGTGATTGATCGAGTTTGGCCGCCGCGTTAATACACTTTGCGGGAGTTTGCGAAAAAGTGTGAACGCGTCCTTGCGTTATTGAGGTGTGCCTTATTTGATAACGCGTAGACCGAATCGACAACGCTCGGATGGAAAATTTATTTTTGGCGTTTTTGTTGCTTCTTACGCTTCTTACATAAAAATTCGCAGATTGTGGTTTGCATAGATTACTGGAAAACTGCATGGTGAAATGAATCATATTCAAAATTAGACGTTTTTCTATTCCTCAAAAAAAAAAATTATTTCTTCGAGTATGTTACAAAACTCAAAACAAACATAGCCTAGGTATACAAAAGAGACAATACAACTAAAAATAGCAATTCCTTATGAATATAAATACAGTATGTACATCCGTATGAAAAAAACGGTTAGTTACTCAACAAAACCGGTGAAGGTCAGCGTTTTAATTGTAAACAAAGAAAATCGTAAAATATTTTAAAAGCATCTCTCATACGGGAATCTGTTGCTGGTAAAATGTTTAAAAGTGGAGTCAACGTCAAGATTTCCTACTAAAGTAGAGTTTTTAAGAATCTCTTTTGACCCTTATATTTATATTACTCTTTAGGATTCTGTAGTACTACAAGGAATCCTTATAATTTCGCTCTATCCGTCCGCCATTGTTGTCCTTGAAGTCTACAAAGTACTACAAAACTTTTGTGAAGATACACAAAGTCCCAGGCCACACTCGGGCATTATTGAAATGAGCGTTGCCAATCTCCATTATAACGATCCAAGTCATTCCTCCATCTCATTCTTGGTCTGCCGCGATGTCGTTTCCGATTTGGGGTCCATAAAGGGGAGACTTTGGCCCAAATATCATCCGGCATTTGTAGTGAAATTATAAGGAACCTAAATAGCTTAACTGTGGAAATGGTTGACTATAATCCACAAGGCTTAATTTTCGATTCATTCCTTATATTACCTACAATTTTTGTTATAAATATGATGTAACGGCTGCTACATAGCAATGATGTCAAGTGGAAAACGTTACACCAAAGCAAACTAGATGGCGCTGTACGAATGACGACCGCAGTAACTCACGCAAGCGAAGTTTCTACTTACAATTGGGTCATAGCGTCCGGGTACCAGGACTTATTTCTCACATAAGATCGAAGTGAAGTGGCGGCAATTCTGTCACGTGAAGTGATAATATTGTTGTCGCGTTTCCTTCGGCTTGTGAGAGTTTCCGACAACCCAAAAGGCTCTTTAGACGCCGGCACAGCATCTGCGAGCCTCCTGGTGGTGCATATTCACTTAGATTAACCGCCTGCACTTTTGCCTCTTGTATACAATAAAAGAAATGCGATTGACTCTGCTACTCTCAGCCTATTCGCACCCACGATCCCTCATCTCTCTCTCCCTTGTCGCAATGTGGAAATAATGTAGTATATCGGATCAAGATCTGGTTTACTGGCACGTGATGGTCATAACTATCGAATAGCTAGCTATATTATGATATATTCACGACTGGTATGCGGCGGCCCTATTCTCAGGGTAGGCCTCCCCTAACCTTCTTCATTTGTCTATTTCTAGCCATAGTCATCCAATGCGGTCCTTCCTATCCTTTTCGTGATTTATGCTGTCCCTCAACACACTACTAGCCTAACGTGAAAGCCGCGGGACTTCGTCGCAATTTTACGTCGCGAGAACAGCTAGTTATAAATATAAAGGGTTGTTAATGTCTATTTTTTCCAACAAAATCCAAAATGAGGAGGTCCATAATCGAACAAAAGTTGCCGATGGGCAGTCCACGTAGCTGACAGCCGTCATTTAATCTTTTTTGTCGGTAGTCACTCAGGTGAACCGCCTGCTCGTTTGCCCCTTGTTATATATTAAAAAAAATTAAAGATGGCCGACTGGTTGAAATTCTCCAACAAACCTTTTTGCGTAAAACGAAATGATATATTGTTCTATTCACATGAATGCCAAAAATGATATTTGGCAATTAATACATTCGGTTGTCACGATTACGCTTTGATATCATCCAATACATGTGTGAGTAAACGGTGTAAATCGTTTAACATTGGTGTGCGTGTGGTTTTATTTTAATTATTTAACATATGAATATTGCATATTATAAAAAAATATTAGCGTTCGCACACTCTCCTCTGAATGAACTACAATTGTGCCAAATTTCATACTGCGGTCGTTAATTGCTCATCGTGTGTTTATGCACATATATAGTATATTCAAACTTATTTACATAAAATCTACTTATACTATCGGATACAATCAAATGAATTAGAAATGAAGTAGAATTATCCACTTAGACTATCACTATATCGTGCGTAAGTCGCTAGTAATACCTGCTTTTTAATTGAATTCAGTCAGTCTGAATAAAGATAAGCCCCAAGCAGATGTAAAACTCTTTTACTGATGCCTTACAATTTTTTATAAAAGCGTTCTAACAAAATAACTAGAACGAAGTCCAAGCGATTAAAATCCATTTAGGGCTGTGCACCTTGTGAAGTGTCATCTTGTGACGTCAAAGGAGTCTCGATTTATTAAAAAATATACTGTTTTCTCCCCAAACTGGATGGTTGTGGTCACCTTCAGATTTCTCCATTTATATTTTTGTCCAATTAATTAATATTTACTTCTCGTCCATGACAAGAACCATTCAATAATTCGTAAATTTCCTACACTCGTCAACCATTGTTTGAGGGAAAACTTAAGAATGAAACCGAATGGATGGCCAAAACCCTTTTGGATTTTCGTAGTGTTTAGATTTTTTGAAATGCAGTATTACTTCACCTACTCCAGAAGGCTTCGTTCTTTTATAGTGATGGTGTACGAAATAATTATATTAACCAAGTATTAGAGAGACATAATTCACTTTGCAGACACTAAAATTTATTCAAGGGCTGATGATATTGTAGATGTAAAAGTATCCACAAAATGTGGAGACGTTTTGACAGATTTAAGCAAGTGTGTACGTAGGTGATGTACATATAAAAATTAAACCCAATTTCTCCTCGTCACGGCATCACCTGTGAACCTCTGCACCGATTTCGCTTATTCTTTGGTTGTTGTTTGTTATTGTCTTTTGAACGAAAAAAATTAGAAAATTGAGCGGTATATTAGAAAATTTGAGATTACTTACCTGCTCTATTAAAGTATTTCTAATAATAAGGAGGTCGGGGACGGGAACAGGGATAATAATGAATAATTACTGTAAATAGTAAGTAACCCAACTTTCGGACAGGACATTGTCTACTTTTTAGTTAATGTATGTATGGTCGTTTGTGTTGAATAATTAATAACATTCCAATTGGGTTTTCAAGTAAATGAACTAGTGTCAAAAAACAATGGACCGATCGCTTAATAAAAAAAAAAACCAAACTCCATGTGCAATACGAAAAAAAAAAACAATTTTCAATAGAATTTTCAACTTTTTACCGTAATTATGTATTGTGAAAGATTTCAAAGTATCGTTATTACGAAATTCACGTATAAAAATGAATGCCTTGTTACATAAGCTCTAAGGCCGATAGCTTACGCTTAAAATAGCCTAAGAAGCCCTAATAATGTTAGCTTTGTGTAGACAAACAACATGAGTAAAGCCTTCGATCGCACAGACCAGAGTGCGAAGAACCCCCGTAAACTTAACTCTAAGCTGAATATATTCTCACCATTATCACCATGCAAAAATGACTTTCACAAGAGTTTGCAAAAAACCTCAGAGAATAAATAATTTCTTATTTGATTAGAAAAGAGAATTTTTATTCCTAAAGAGGTCCACACACACGGTGCCGTTATAAAGGTAACATATCCCGTTTAAGTGTCCTAGACAACACAAATAGTGTCGAATTTCTCAGTGCACTTGTGTCGTAGCATTTTGCTGTAACAATTACCGTACCATTGTCTCTTAGTGAAAAGGGCGGAGTGTGAACAACGGTGAAAGTCAACGTTTTGCTCTACAATCGCTAACAAAAAACAAAGCTTACATAGCGTGCGAGAATATCCTTTGTGTTTATTATAATTAGTTTATTCAGGTTTATTAGGCTGTTAAAAATCATGTGAGTATAAATACCATTAATAGAAATATTGTGTTGTGTTTGCAAGACGGGCACGAGGAAAAACCGTACTTCTCTATATACACTCCAGCCCACTGCTGGTCGAAGAGTTGCAGTAATACGCAGTTTTTCATACTTTTAGATTAGTCGCAAATAGATTTTGTCTAGTTCCAGTTTAATTTTGCATTATTTACTGAACTGAAATTCATAAGGTTGGACAAAACTAAACGGGTAAATAGAACATATTGTCTCGATGAAACACGGGAATTCCGGAGAGAGTTCTTGACAAGCCAAGGTCTTTTAGTAGGTTGTACAGGGATTCTGCTGGTATACCCCTTGCTCCTACCTCTACCGCGTATAAGCTATATTTAATGTTTATAATTTGCGAATTTTAATGTTTATATTATAATTTTTTTTTAATTATTTTTAATGTTTATAATTTGCGAATGTATTATATAGAGCATTATAGTAAGCATTTCAGCCTGTGATGGCTCTGACTTAAAAGAAAATTTATTTATTAAAACATGAAGCAGAAACTTTCGGTACTATTTTAGGAAAATTGCTCGAACGGAGGAGTCTGAAATTTGGCACAATTATAGTTTATATTGAGGATGGTGGGCTAATTAAAATATGTAAAACTCTCCTGTCACAGTGTTTGTTGCCAAACTCCTACGGAATGTCGTGACCGATTCTAGGATACTGCTATTGACCTCTGGCAAATCTCAAGAATGATACACAGTGGTCAATCTTCCTGATCATTTTAGTAGTTTCTGCGAGTTTATTCCGGATAAACATCACGACACGTGATTTTAATGTATGAGATGGGAGAATAAGTCATTGCCCCACTTTTACGTAGTTAATTAGTGTCGTCTTATCAATTTATTTTCATTTATGTAAACACTTTTGACCTACTTTCTTCTGAGATACGTCTTGTTGATGATGATAATATTTGTTTTGTCTTACGGTTTCTTATGTTGAAGGC
The DNA here is from genome assembly GCA_024363005.1 of Charaxes varanes. Taxonomy (NCBI): domain Eukaryota; kingdom Metazoa; phylum Arthropoda; class Insecta; order Lepidoptera; family Nymphalidae; genus Charaxes; species Charaxes varanes. Next base: position 5,290,563 of record JANCMC010033613.1, read on the forward strand.
AGAATGTGCCGAAGAAAATTTAATAATATAAGTTGACCGTTCGCTACTAATGCTTGCAGTATCATTTGCTGGGCTAATCTACAGATTGCTCGAGGATTACATCAAAATTGGTCCAGCCGTTTTGGACTCCATAAGACACAGATCGATTTGTATGCACATTACGATTTTATTGAAATTGCTCGAGGATTACATCAAAATTGGTCCAGCCGTTTTGGACTCCATAAGACACAGATCGATTTTTATGTACATTACGATGTTGTTGAAATACATTATATTACCAATTTAAGTATTGTTTTAAATATTTCTTAAAGTCTGAGGAAGGTATACCGAGATTGCTCAAAGCCTGTAATTTAAGGCGGACGAAGTCGCGGGCTTCAGCTAGTATCACAATAATATGTAGTTATTGGTATGCACTTTATAATTTATAGTTTCCAGATTCTAACCTTCTGATATTTATAACTTAGGATGTAAGGTTAAAACTAAGCGATAATTTAAGAATATTGATTTTTTTTTATATATAACAAGGGGCAAACGAGCAGGCGGTTCACCTAAGTGACTATACTGACGCCCATGGACAACTGCAACACCAGAGGGCTCGCAGATGGGAGTTCCTCTGTAAGCTGCATTGCCTGCGGTTGGCCTTCCAGCACGTGTTTTTGGACAGCGCCGTTCGCTCGTGGTTCGTAGACGCCGGCCGACAGGTGCTAACTGATCTGCTACTATTTGCTGATAAGGTGCGTGTACTTTATTAATTTAAGGTTAAGTTGTGAAACATTTAAGTAAAAATTTATGAAAATATTTAAGAAAACAATTGTGTGTGTCAGCTCCGACGCATGGCTGGAGTTTACTCCTTGCTTCTTCGCCCACCTTCGCCCATCTTAGCCCACCCACGCCCACCTTCCCACAAACTGTCGCTCCTTCACGCACTCTCGCCCACTTTCGCCCATTCTGGCCCACCTCCCCCCTCCTTTCCCTTTCCTTTATGCGTTCGGTATAAGAGAAGTGGCGAGCGTAACACTAGATCACGTAACATCTGACTCATTCGATTTCGCTACCCATAATATACCACGGACTTTATATTGTTTCTTAAGGAGTAAACTCCAAAATGTTAATTTATCATATTGCATAAATCTGTTTATTCCTTTACCAACAGATTTTAAGTCAGAAATTGATTTTTGCTATAAAGTTTTTCTATTGCATTAATTTCCATCCATTTGAAGCGGCATTTTTAAGAAGATCTAAACGATTTGGGCATTGCTATGTAGTATGCAGATTCTTTTCGATAATATTTATGGTACCAAAATGATGGCGTCACAACTCACGGCGTTCGCATTTTAATACTAAAGTTTAATAAATACCTATATGTATTTCTCAATACGTGATTAGGCTGGTTGACTTTTTTAAACTAGTTAATATTATGCCTCGCAGTCAACTAAACCTAAGATATAAATATATTAGCGAAAAACAAACCTTTACCTGGTTAATTTTGCGTTCTTATAAGTCCACTTAAACTTTAGTACTAAAACGCGACTATCATGGCGTCTCGTATGACGTAACGAAGTGCCAAACAAACAGATGTACTTGAGTGTGATTGCAGCGTACGTTAGCAACGACAATTTGTTTGACACGCAGTGACGTCACGCGCTTAGATTGATTGCTGTTTGTACTTGTGATTTATGTCTTCAATTTCATTGATTTATATTTTCAAAATATTATACAATCTTAACATATTTTACTTATTCCATTTGATTTAAGTAATATTTAAACCCTGTGAACTATCCGGAACAAAAAAATATTAGTATTTCTTTTAGTGGAAACGACTCTAGTCTCGCAATTCCTCTGTTAAATCTTAAAATAAAGCTAATCCGTAGATGGAAAGGTAAGGAATTAAATTATACTTACAGGAACCAAAGGAGTTTTTGGTCGCGTACGAAGAAATGGTTTCGTGGACCAACGATCTATCTAACTGGACTGCGATAGAAAGTGAGCTCACGAGTAAAGGGGTTAAGGTACTTTTTTAAACTAAATAAAAATATTTTTTATTTTATAATTTCCGAGGTCGTAGTTTAATCAGTGGCCGGCATTTCAGTCCATCACTAGTGCTCTAGTGATGCACTCAAAGAAGCTCTTACCGCGGCCGGGTGATAGATGAAGATATCCAATCTCCTCTGTGGTTCGGAAGGCACTTATAACATTGGGTCCCGAATAATGGCACTGAGTGATATTAGTCGGGGTTTGGTGGGGTTGGCGTCAGATGGCATTTCGTCATCTTAACTCGCCCCACAGCCACATCCCCAGCAATCTAAGCGGATCCTGGCACGCCGGGTAACGCTAGGAAGAAAAATTTCTGCCATATATACAGAAATATCGTGCTCTGACGGCTTACCGGAACCATTATGATACTCAGAAGCTAACAGCGAAAGTAAGCTTATAACCATTCTTCAGAAGATCTAGAATGGAATCGTGCAGGGCAAAATTTCTGGCATTGTTTCCAATAAAAAATTACAATACAAATCAGTCCTTTAATATAAATAATAAATATATACAGGACTATATGACACACGTACGTCTGTTCCTAAGGTAGACAACTTTATGTCTGTGTTATTGGTAACAGCCGCCTGTTATACACAAATATTTTTTTTTAGAAATATATAAATACATACATATAGAATTTGTGAATTTGCATATAATGCTATATTGATTTATGGCTTTGGATATAATTTATTGTATACATATTAAGGTGCACCGCCTTTATGGCCTTGATTCAGTAGCTTATTATTTACGCGTCTGCCAATAAAAATATTTGTAGTTTACTGTATTTCCATTTTTTTTTTTTGGGCAAATCTTATTTTAATCTTGGTAATACTATTTTAATCTACATGTATAAAAGTGCCGATGAAGAGGCTCTAGTCCAGTAGTGGACTGAACCGGGCTGAGGATGGATATAAAAGTGAGAGGATAAGAAATCTCTAAAACTGCGGGATGTACAAAAATGAAATTTAGCAAGGAGATAGTTTATGATAGTTGATTCGCTTCAAGAAACCAATTCGTCTTCTCTCTTGGACAGAAATACTGACGTGTTGTTTCTAATTCTTTGAGAACAGTTTGATAAGTATGAGACTCAAGTGAAACAGCCGGTAGCTTCTTATTTGATGCGGATTAAGTTTGTTACATTTTTCATTATTATAAATGAAAGGTAATCATCATAATAGCCGTCTCTCGCGGCGATAATGTATTAAACAGTAAATGGTTCCATCACACGGAAATAAATCACTATCAAGAACCAAGCTGACATAGAAAAATTCGAAACTGCCGGTAGCTTCTTATTTGATGCGGATTAAGTTTGTTACATTTTTCATTATTATAAATGAAAGGTAATCATCATAATTTTGTGTTAAAAATATAACGAGAATCTTTCATCGTTGTTTCTCATTTCCTTCTTTGAATCTGTTATTTATAAAAACACTGTTCTTTAGAAACGGAAATATTATCAGTAGTTCTTACATTTATTTTGACGACGTCTGTATCAACTTTCTCGTATACGGGATTTAAATTATAGTTAGCGTTAACAAAATGTTTGAGATATTTATGTGCATGTGATGATGTAATAGTAATAGTAATAGTAATTTTTATTATATAAATCATGTTACATAGTTTAATATAACCCTGTCCCCTAAACTAGGTAAGCCCGTATCTTAGGAGCCAGTGCCTTCCCAAACAATGGTACAACTATTTAGAATATGTTGAGCTGCCTTCATTAAAATAAATCGACCCGTAATGGCGTCGTCACTACAGGCGGATGTCTTAATTTACTTATATATTCGGGAAATTCTGTTGAACACACTTTTTACTCTCCCCTTCTCTTACATATACATATACATTCAAAATCATATTAGACTTTATAGATTTAATTGTACTAGAGATCGCCGGCGGGTCGAACTTCGCCCGCAAATCATTTTACGTGCATTTATTGTTCTATTCGCAGAAAAATAAAATCTAACAATTAATTTAATATACGGTTGCCACGATTGCGCTTTGACATCATCCAATGCAGGTGTGAGTAAACGGTGTAAATCACTTGGCAGTGGTGTGTGTGTAGTTTTATTAAAATATATGGAGCGACGTTTTTGGTTATAAAAAATTTTTACCTTCAAAATTATATACTACAAGCTGTTTCTGACGATTTCGAGTGCGTAAAATAAACCAAGCGGATGTCTACTACCTATAAACTACGTACTTGTCAAATTACATCTTTGTACGTCCCGTGGCTTTCGAGATTTCACGGTAGGTGATCTTTCGCTTTATGCATATATTTTTATCTTATAGGGTTCCATTGCTAGTCAACGTCCTGCTTATTCTCGGTCCACTTTCCTTACCCCAGGGTCAATCTCCAATCTCTTCCTCAATTTCCCCGCAAAGGCATTATAAATTAAGAATTAATAAAAATAATTCTTAAAGAGGAGAATCGCTGCCGTATACTGTGAACATTAATCACAACTCGAATTGTTCTCGAGATGAATATTCTGATTTTATTACTTTCCTTTGTCTTTTAACTTGCGTCGCGACACTTAAAAGGAGAAGATATTGAGTTCTCCCGTCGGGAAAACTGGCATAGTCTTTTTCGCTGTTGCATAACTAAATAAACGTTAAAAAAGTACGATTAATAAATTTTAAAGTAATCTTTTTTAGAACTATCCCAAATAATTTATTGAAATATATATTCATTGCAGTGTTAAATTGAATTTACAACAAATTTTTCGATATGACCCGAATAAGAAGGCCTAAGTCGACTTATTAATTTTACGCGGACGAACTCGCGGGAAATCTGTAGCTTATTTGACTTGTTAGCGACTTCAACACATCAGTAGGTGTCTACTAAATCGTATGGAAGTACCAATTATTTTTTGCTTTTTAGTTCCTTGTTTTTTTAAGGGAAACCCCCTTTTTATTTAAAAATAATTTACCAATATATCACATACACGGCTTTGAAGTCTCTGTAAATCTTTCAAGTCCTTTCAGGTCCATATAGTTTTTTGTATTATGACATTAACCTAAATAATTGTTTATAACTTTCTTGTCTATAAATAATTCTGTGTGTCTATCTATCTATCTTTTTGAGTTTGTCCTTGCCGCGGATTTGATTTTGACTAGGATATCACTGGAAAGTAAAGGATTACATTTTTGTGTGCAGTGGACGACATCGGTAGGACTGAAGGAAGGGGAAATGAGAGTTGGGATCCAAGGAACGTTGAAAACCATGAATTTGACATAGTCGTGACTCCACGGTAGGTGGAATATTTCAATATTTCTTTATTCATTTAGGAACTTTTCTGTACACTTTAATAACTAGACGCAAAAAAAGGTGTCATAAGTTTGACGTGTCTGTCTCTCTCTCTCTCTCCCTCTCAGTGCGTGTGTGTATTGGTGTGGGTGTGCGCGCGCGCGTGTGTGGTCTGAGGCATCACAATATTTCAATATTTCTTTATTCATTTAGGAACTTTTCTGTACACTTTAATAACTAGACGCAAAAAAAGGTGTCATAGTGGATTTGACCCGTTATCAGATAGATAAAAAAAGAAGATCCACCACTCCCTGGACTCTTTTTTATGGTAGTCAAATGCTAATCACAGTCAAGAATTAGTTGGCAAACATTTCTTGATTTTGATTAGCTGGGCTGGACCGATTTCGCTATATCTTTTCATGTTGTGTTTGTTATTGTTAGGAGAAAGTTCTTATGAAGAGAACAAATTAAGGAGATTGTTGCTTAGCCACCATATTTAATAAATGGGAATAATATTATAGGATAATGTTAGGAATGTAGTAAATAGCAAGTACATGCCCCCGAGCTCGAAAAGAGGACCCCAATCTATAATCCAATGCAAACTCAAAAAAAAATTAAAGTGAGAACGTTATATTTAACGTTATTTTGTAGCTGGTTATTTATTTTTTTAATTGAAATAGGATCGAATCTGCAAGAAATATTGTCCCCGTTCCCATTTCCTTTCCCGTTCCCGTTCCATAATAGTTCACTATTTTGACGTTAATAGCTTAAACATGAAAGATAGATATATGCTGTCGTGGGCTTTTTTGTGGAACTATTTAAGATAGACATTTCCTTCATATAATATATGAAGGAAATGTCTATCTTATTATATAATAATACACGTGTAATTCTAACAGTTTTTGCAGCGCACCCTAGAATAGCGCGCAGATGGCAGAATTTTCTCAAAATATAACGATAAGGCATCTTCTTGCCTTGCTTAGTAGGTTGTATAGGGATTTTGCTGGTATACCCCTTGCTCCTACCTCTACCGCGTACAAGCTGGTTTTATAACCGATGTATGTATGTAAACGCATTAATTCCGAACGACTGGCCCAAACTGGATAATTCTTTTTGAAGGTTTGTAAACCTAAAAATGTCTGTGACAGTTTATTAGGTACGGGTAATTTTTGAAAATATACCGAACGGGAAAGGGAAAGGGAATATAGGATAATAGAATGTAGTGAATAGTAAGTGATCCAACGTTCGGACAGGACAACTTTTTCGGGGTTCGCTAGTTTATATTAAATGTTTCAAATTCTTCCTAAATAATTCTAAAGAAAAAACACAATGCCATAAGGATTATGCTATAACTTGTTGAATTAGCGCCACTCCTTTATTCCCAAGGATGTTATAAAAGTCTAATAAGCAGCTATCACTGCATGGGTTGCGTATCCGTGCAGTATTAATATGTAATTGCGAGCCCGCCTTCCAAATTTAGCAATTGCTTGTATTATCTTTCGTACGAACTAATTAATAAGTGGCCAAGAGCGTGTCAAGACACACTTATATAGAAAGGTTCAACACAACACAAATCTATACGTGATAAAGTTATTTGTTAAATAGCTTCAAAAGTTGTAGTCCGATTTCGTTCAATACCATTTCTAATGAGTTTTTAGCGTGTCCTATCAATCATGCCGTATTGCGGACGGACAGACAGATGGACGGAGCAAAACTATAAGGGTTCCTTGTAGGACTACGGAACCCTAAAAATGGTAAAAAAGAGCAAGAGAAATTAACAAAAAGGAAATTTATGTGGGAGATGTAAATCCATATAAATATTTTAGACTATAACGAAGATAATTAAAAAATTACGATGATAGAATTATGGTTTTAAAAATATTATATAAAGTTCTATATTATTTCTGACTTTAATTTGCTTTCATATTTACATCCACGAACATGTGCTAGGTAAGGAACTGTTATTTACCAATTTTAATCACCGGTTCCATGGTGTAACGGTTAGCACTCTGGACTCTGAATCCAGCGATCCGAGTTCAAATCTCGGTGGAACCTAATCTAATAATCTTTGATTATTTTCTTACTAATAAATATTTGACTAACTATTACCTGCAGGTTTGGCCGCAAATTTGGGTTAAATTAAAAATTCCATTTTTTTTCTTATAAAAGCGAAGGGTCACTAAACACGAAATTTCGAAAACCGATTGACGTACAAAGATTAAATTTGGCAAATAGACAGTTTACTGGCAGAAGAAGTAAGTAAGTTCCGTGTAAGTCGTGTAAGATGGAAGCCTGAACTTTCATTTGACGTTTCGTTTCGAACGTAAAAATAAGTCAAACTATCAAGAATATTTGTGCTAGGTTCTCTGTACAGGAATATCTGTGTAGATAGACCGGAGTGAGCGTACGGAAGATTTTTGAACCTGAGCAGGCGACCGGCGCAAAATTGGGTATCAATTTTCAAATAAATTCTCTACGGTACACCGGCACGTCCCCATACAGGTTACCGGTGCGGCGTGCCGACGGACTACGCAGGCAGATCTGCACAATAATTCGCCCGATATAGGTATCGGCACAAATCTTGAGCTAAAATGAGAGCTGTCCGCACAGATACAGTAGTATAGGAAAACTCTGATGTTCCGCGTTGCCGCCAAATTGAAAATTCTTGATTAATATATATTGAAACTTATACTTATATCTTATCTGTACATGGTATAAAACGAGATCTTTAGTTAGGTATACTTAAATGAAACTATTTGACAATACTCTTAACCATTTAATAAAATAATATCTCTAGTTGCTAAAACTGTTTTACTGTTGTTAATATATAAAAAGTACCCGCGACGCTACTGCGAGGGACCCGCTCCTCAACTGACACCTAAAAACGTTTACTGTGTACACTGTCACTTTAGGTCAAGATTTTCGACGATACCTATACACTGTAACGTGTATACCAGCCGTAATGTAATAGAGGTTAATATTTAATTTTTAATTAATAAATCTTCAGTAACAGCCGATATCATCGTATTAAATTATGATACAGCCGAGCGGAGATCCACTCGACCTGTCTGCATAAATGTTTTATAAGTAGGCGCTAAGGGCGGATACTCATTAGCAACTGTTACTGCAAGCGTGGATAGTCTAATTGTAGGCGCAAATTATTTATAGGATCAGGTCTTTAACTCTAATAAAGAATACTTCTTTAATCTATCCTTGCTTATATTATAAATGTGAAAGTAACTTTGTCTGTTACGTATTCACGCCTAAACCACTGTACTTATTTTGATGAATTTCGGTATACAGGTAGATTTGACCTTGAAAGAAGGACATGGGATACTTTTTGTCGAAATTGTAATTTAAAAGGGGTGAATTAGGGTGTGAAATTGCAGGAAAATCGGAGAAAACCAAGAGGATGAAGTAGCGGGTTAATGCTAGTATATATATATGAAAGCGAAAATTAACCTATTACGAAATCTCAAAAAGTGTCGGATGTACAAATATGAAATTTGGTTAGGAGCCGCGGGACGTATAAAGGTGAAATTTGGCAAAGAGGTACTTATATACCTAGGTACCTATATTTCTAGGAATCAGATTTTTCGATAGAGTCAAATTAAGGAGGTCTAAGCCCTCATTCGCACGAGAGTTATAATGTGTTAAAACTCGGCGTTGGCACTTTTTAGCAACGTTGATACGAAAATATAGCTTATATGTCATATATTTAGCGTTGACAATTGCTTGATAAAAAAGCGCTACCATGTTCACAGAAACTTGGGAATTCATATGTTCTATTTGAACGCTTTTTTAACGCGCTGTTAAAAAACTCTCGTGCGAATGAGGGCTGAAGGCTGAAGTTTAAGTTTAGGCAGACGAAGTCAGTCGGGATACAGCTAGAAGTAAAAAGAAGATAAAATAGAAGATGTACACATGCTTGCATACTTACAGCAAGCAAGATGCACACGCAATTGAACGCACAATCGCACGCAAATGAACACTTTTGCACGTAATATATGGAGGAAGAAGTCGATTCTACTGGAAAGCCTAATAGAAATGTAAAGTACGATATTGTGAATTGGTGAAATTACCCGCATTGCTAGCGTGTGCCTGGTACGGGTTACCGCTGACAAATCAATTTCGTTTAAATCAGTTGCATATAATTTAATCTTAATTACGTAGTGTGCCAATACACACAGGAGGAGGTCGTGGCCTAATCAGTGGTCGGAATGTGAGTTGATCGCTAAGTTGAGTTGCTCTGGCTGCGACCGGGTGATAGATGGGCCTTATTTGAACTTTCTGTCCATCTATGTTTATGCCTCGTGTCAGTTCTACACTAAGGATTATTATTTATTTAAACATTGTGAGGTTTTCTTTTAATATTTTAAGAAGAAGGTATTACGCGTAGTCGCGACTGTATTATGGAGCTGCCCGTTTGGGGACCTCCTACAAAAAGTTACAGGCAAATGCTAGTCGTGACTTTCATAAACTTTCTTAAATTTCAATTAAAAGTCCAAGCCAAGCCAAGTTTAAATGTGATAAAATAGTTTCGCTACCACAGAAAAACTTAGCTGCTGCTAACATTTAGTAATCTCTAAAGTTTATCATATTACGTTTTTTTAACAATATAGACCGGCACTTGACGATAATCATATCTAATGGAAAATTTCAATGCTGTCTGAGGTAGCAGTTCGCGAGTGTGCAAATTTTTAGCAGCACGTCGACAAAATCGCCTGGGGCATTAAAATAACCCGACGAGTTCGCGTCACCGGCACCGTGTTGACGTCCTGATGAGGCGAAATAAATTGTGTTGGGGCGAAAAGATGCCCCGCGGGGCTTCGTGCCTTTTGCGAAATGATGCTAATCATCGGCCACCCTTATATATTTTTTCCGCTCCATCCTCTTGATTCCCCCCTTGCCACGTAACGCGTTCGCACAATCAGTGCCTTTGCGCCGACGATGCGATAAATGTATCTTGTTTTCAAATAATAAATAAATTAATGTGCTGATTCTTTTTTTTTTGGTAGACCATACTTCAGAGTTGGTCTCATATAAATTTTATCAAAATCGGTCCAGCGATGTCTACCGACGCCCATGGACATGTACACCCCCAGGATGCTAACAGATGCGTTGCCGGCCTTTGATGACGAGATAAGGCCACCGGAAAGTCTCACAAACCGAACGATACACGACAATATCATCACACGTTTGAGAAAGAGGTATCATATAAAAAAAAATCACTATTTCATAAAGATTGACAAACATTTCAAATTATCGTTAGGGTTGAATTTTTACTAGACTTAAGTGGCGATGGTAGATGGTACTCGTACGTGTGGTGATAGCATTTGGAGTAAAGCCTTAATGGAATGACAACCACGAAGAGGCGAACAACCTCAAAAGTAGGCCACATTGGGCAATGACATCAGATTTTTTTTTAACTTTATTTCTGTGAGTGGGTGAAAAACTATCAAGCTGATAGTATTGATGTCGGTCTGTGTAAACGTAGTTAAGCTGACATGATACAAACTACGGATAAAACTCGCTCTTCCTACCCAAATTGTCGCCCACGTCACTGTCAAACACGCACTAATGACTCTCCAGATTATAACTAACTATGTAACTAATCTTAAGTCAATTTATATCTATATTCTTCCTAGCGTTATCTCGGATTAGTACCAGGGTCCGCTTAGATTGCAGAGGATGTGGCTGTGGGGCGAGTTAAGATGACGGATTGACTGACCTCATCCTCGGAACCCCCACGATCTCGACAACCTTACGACTAATCTCACTCAGTGACAGACAGCTATTGTATTATGGAATCAATAAATTAATAAGCTAGATTGCATAAATTCCTTGCTTAAATCCGCGAAAAAAGATGTAACATTTATGCAATGTTGTTAACCATTCGGATTAAACTACACCATAAGCGTACGCGTACAATGTGTTTATGAATGTTAGAAACATTGACAAAACTTTTGGTTCTTTATCATTTCCACAAATTAAACAGTACCTATTCTTCGGAGTAAAAACAATATTTGAGTTTAACTTTTTTTTTTTTTTTTTTTTTTTTTTTTTTTTTTTTTTTAACCAAAAAAAAAAAATTTTTTTAAAAAAAAAAATTTCCCCCAACTTTTAAAAAAATTTTTTGGCAAAACACTACATATGGATAATACACCCAGACTCGAGGGGGGAATCGAACCCACGACCCCCGGAGCAGAAGGCAGGGTCACTGCCCACTGCGCCAACGGGCCAGCCAACTTAGGTGATGAGCCGCTTGTTCGTTTGCCCTTTGTAACAAAAAAAATTACGCGTTAAGTCGTGGTATACAGCTAGTGGTAATAGCTAAGAGAGAAAGTGGCATTTCTCAAGATTACGAGTGTATTGTTTCTTATATATATAGTTAGCTTGAAGAAGCTACTCAATCATCTTCGTCCTAGCATTATCCCGGTTAAATATCAGGGTCCGCTTAGATTGTAAAGGATGTGGCTGTGGGGCGAGTTAAGATAACCGATTGCCACAAAAAAATTACCCCACAGAGTTTATTGCGGGCTCCTCTCAGCGCAGGGCTCGTCAAAGCCTTGTAAACTTAGGTATTAATTCGTAATATTAATCGCCAAATGTTATTTGTAATGATTAAAATATATTAGAATAATAATTTTACACATGACGTTCATAAGTACTGTAAAGTCCATATGAATAAAACATTTTTGACTTTGATTTTAAATCCGCAAATGGGCGGATTCGCGTATTCGTGTATTCTAATCTGTCTATTTCTTCTGCTTCGGGGGTCGTGGGTTCGATTCCCACCTCTAGTCTGGGTGTATTATCCATATGTAATTATATATTTCTAAAAAAATATATTTGTGTATAACAGGTCAGGTCACCTCTTTCGACGTCAACGCGCCCGAGTTCGTGCCCGGCTGCTCCCAGAGCGACAGCGGCCGGGGCTCCTGGGGCTCCACGCCCCGCTCCGAGAGCGACGAGGAAGCGGATGCAGTGGAACACTTGTGCGTGCGATGTGATAAAATGTTTCGAATGACAAAGGACGGTGAATATGTGGTTGAAGAGTCCTGCGTGTATCACTGGGGACGCATCAGCGGCGACTCGCGGCACACGTGCTGCGGCGCGCCCTACGGCTCAAAGGGATGCAGCACGGCCCGGTTTCACGTCTGGCGAGGTACGAAACCCGGCATGAACGGCCCGCTGGAGGGCTACGTACGCGCACGCTCGCCCCCTTCACGCCGATCTCATGTGAGAAAAAGGTACTGGTACCCGGACGCGCCGGCCCAATTCGGCTACAAACGTGGCGCTACCTCTAATTAATATTAAACTCTCGTTTATTGGATGGCATGTCTGATATTAGATGATTTTTATTTATAGTAACACAAATCTTTATGTCTTAGCAATGAGTACACGTGCACGTGCAAGAATGGAGGAACATAGAGAATCTAAAAGTTAATTTAATATAATATAAATATTATAAATAAATATATACAGGATTATATGACACACGGACGTCTGTTCCTAAGGTAGAAAACTTAATAATGCCTGTGTTATGGGTAACAGACGCCTGTTATACACAATTTTTTTTAGAAATAGAATTCTTTTCGACAAATTATATTACAACATTACTGATTTATTTAAATCACAATTTGTTATAAATGTATCTGGCATTTCTTTTCTTTACTAATTGGATTGACTGTATCACAATATTTGCATACTACAGGGCTATTATTTATTTAATACACTTATTCTAAATACATTTTTAAATATTAGTATAAAAATAAAATATTTAAAAATATGTAAAAAATAGATATCCACCGGCAGCGGAGCAAGACCTCAAGCCACCCATCGTCAGGGGTCCAGAGAGAGGAACCTCCTCACTATACGTGCCGTCTCAAGCAATACCGCCTTCTGCATCCGACTTTTGATCCAACCATCAAGCGAGAGCCTTATCAATAGTAATGTTAAAAGTAATAAATTAAAGCATTATTAGTAAGTATTCTTCGACCGAATAAAAATCATAAGGATCGTTTGCGTATTTGACTCAAGTGCCGCGGATGTATGTATCTCTTACATGTTGTCCTAATAGAATGCGAATGTGCGATGCGAGCGAACATCGAACGTGCGATTCTTAGATATTGATCTCAGCATTTCAGCAGCGTCTTAATTGAAGACGATGCGCGAACTTCAATTAGGCTACTACGTCTTCGACACGCCATAGCATCGTCGCCGGCTACGGATTCTTATTTGCCTGTTTCTATATTAGTTTATAATGTATGTAGATATTACTCAATATTTATGTCTAGTAATAAGGGCAGAAAGAAGGAGTTAACATATAATTAAAAGAAAGGTAATTTACATTGTAATACTAACTTATTAAGATTTCATACGCATTGTGAAAAGTACTGGTGATAAACAGAGAAGGGAAACTGTTGCTAAATGTTGTTAAACGAATTGCTAAAGAATATTGTAAATACAAATGTGGGTTTCTTCGTTACGTTTTTAGACAATAACCTCACCATTATTATGAAATTTAGAACATTGGAATTAGATGTAGCGCCTAGCTAGCAGTCTTTTTGGTTAGCAGGCGAATTTGGCCGGCGCTTACCAGTAATTCTTTCCCACATAAGAACGGCGTAAAGTGGCGGCAATGCTGTCACGCCAAGTGCCTATGAACATCTACACGACCAGGATAGCAGATGCGTTGCCGTCCTTTAATGGCGATTTTAGGTCACTTAACCTGACAGCATTGCCGCCACTTCACACCGATTTTATGTGAGAAAGTGGTACTGGTAGCCTGAACCGCCGGCCCAAGTCAGCTGTTGACTTCAAGCGTGCCGCTACCTTCAATTTTCATTCATGTAGATAGAGTAGAATTAAGGAAGGAATTGTGAAAAATAATAATAAGGTCGTAGCCTAATCAGTGGTCGACATTTGAGTCTATCGCATGATTAAGTAGCTCTTGCTGCGACCGGGTGATAGATGGGTGACCCATTCTAGCACTGGTTTATATTTGATATCCGACCCGCTTGAATAGTTCCATTTGTACACTGTCACAGGCGAAGCGGAGATGAAAAGCGGATATTTGTTCAGGGCGTATTCCACTGCCCTGTCTGTCACTTTGAGTACCTTGATAAGTTCAATTACTTATTAATGTTCTACTTCTTCTTATCGTTTAAATAGCTAACTTCATTAAATTAGTTGTTATACGGTAGCGGCCCAGAAAGTGGCCAGAGCAATTGCTCTATCTGATGAAGCCATTGTTAAATCATCGTGCGTGTGATAGGGCACACAAGGCACGATATGAGATGGGACATCGTTTGCTCTGCATCACATAGACAACACATCTGGGTATCGTCAGTTAACCCTCACCTAAACATGTTATACGTCCGTGTGTCATATAGTCCAGCATGTATTTATTGTATATGGACCTAAAAGTAAGTAACCCATAGTAACTTAACTTAGCGATCGATCCAAATGCCGACCACTGATTAGGCCACGACCTCCTCAAATACAAATACGGTATTACCACATATACGACCGCGATCGAAGCGTAGAGGGCTCAGGGCGCGCGTCTGTCATTACAAATGACGGTAGATATCGGATTAATGCCATCCGACGTATATTGTTATGTTAATTATTTTTGATGGTTTATTGTGTTTGTTATGCCGCAGCCATAGCTCAAAGTGTTTGAACATTTTTGTCCTTGACGACTAAAAAGTACTACAAAACTTTGCGTAACTATTTCATCCAATCCAATCTATGATACACCATGACTATGTCATGCCCTGCTTGCCCCAATACCTGCACGCAGGAGGATTTAATGACCACCTAACTTGCCTCATTTTGTGCTTCGAAAATTTGAGGCCCAACCACACGGCCAAATATGCTTAACTGTAGTTTGTTATTGAAACGCCGTGAGGGATAGAGAATTTTGTTCAATAATTAATGATACTGGCGTAGTAAAAAGTGATATTTACACGAAATAAAGTCGCCATAACCTATCAATTGGACCAAGTAAAAGACGTAGGAAGATGTTTACCAGGAGAACACGACCCATCAACTGTCATACAGAGAGAAAATATGTTTCCTTCTGCTTCCTAGCGGTCCAATTATGCAACTCCCGACGCCCGTGGATATCTACCCCACCAGGAGGTTCACAGAAGGATGGGTTTGAGCTACCGAATCCTCTCGCAAACCGAACGAAACGCGACAACAATACCATCACATGACGGGATAGCATTGCCGCCTCTTTACACCGATGAGAAAGAGATAAAAATATTTGAAATACCAACTGTCAACATTTTTAGTCAGCAATATCGATGCCCAAAAACTCTGGACCGTGGGATTTGCCAAATTGATATAAGAAGGATCATCAGTGTTTGAAGAAAGAGCTCTCCAGCATAGACTTCTGTACGAAAAATAATGTTTAGGTACACATAAATTAATGTTATTATGGAACGGTACCTTGCGGAATTCAGTCCATACCTTATACCGTTGAGCTATTGAGGCTCGCCTCAATAGCTCAACGGTATCAGCGTATCTGTTATGAACTGAACTTTAAAACTTGTTGTCCGATTTTGATCAAAATACTTTTCCTAAAATGTGTTAAAATCATGTCCTTTCAATATGGAAAGTTTTAAATCTCTATATCTAATAGTTTGGAAATCCAAGGGCAGAGAGGCCATCTTGCAGGCGAATAGGCGGACGGACAGAGTGCAACTATAAGGGTTCCTTGAAGGACTACGGAACGCTAAAAATATGAAGGGCCCCCACGATCTCTACAACCTTACGATGAATATCACAAAGTGACATTAATCGGTAATTTTCGTAGAAAATAAATATCTAGATGTGTCATTGGCCTTTTTGTTGTTGTTTTTAGTATGATAATAGGCAAATGGTCTGGCTGTGAGCATGCGCAGGTCTGCCTTGGTGGCCACGATGAGCACGTCCACAACCCTAATAGACTGGTGTCTATACACTTTCACGACCTATTTAAATCGAAACCTTTAAAACCGTTCTTCCATATTATCACAATGCTTCAAAATCATATATTTTATAGGCTTAATATCCTTTGTAGGAATGCACTGTAACGAACATATGCAAGTCTGCATGTCGACTCGCATTTGGCTGAAAGTCGGCTAAAAATTAATGGCTATGTTCACCAGCTGTTCAAAAGGAGTGCCTGGCTCCCGAACTAGAATTAACTGTATATCAATTAACTATTATATTGATACTAAGGATCGCTGGCTAGTCAAAATTCGCCCTCAAACCATTTTGCATCCAACGACATATATTGTTCTATTCACAGATAAAAAAAAAATGACAATTAATACAGCTATGTCAAAGCATTACCGTATTACCGTATATAACGGTAAACATACCGTTGTCACGATAACGCTTTGACATAACACAATACATGTGTGTGTTTTAGAGCCTCAATAGCTCAACGGTATAAGGTATGGACTGAAATCCCCACCACCGTTGGGGTGTTGTCGCACCCACTCCTAATACAAGCTTTTAATTTATGCTTAGTAGGTAATCAGTGAAATGATCATTCAAATGAAGCTGTATCTGGCTCCAACATAAGGAATAATCGCCACGTCTAATTGAATCATATGAAAATTTAAAGGCTATTCATACTTTGCACACAGAAGTAATACTAAGACTAGGTAGCTACCTTACTATCCAAGGAAGTAAAGGCACTATTCTTTTGAAGACCTTTCCCAATATATTTTTTTTAATAAGAGGTAGCCACGCTTGCGTTCCTTTTGGTCTAAAGCCGAATTGGGCCCGCGCATCCGGTTACCAGTTCCTCTTTCTCACATAAGATCGGCGTGAACTAGCGGCAATGCTGTCACGTCAAGTTACGCTATTGTTGTCGCGTTTCGATCAGTTGGGACTTCATTAATGTCACTGAGTGATATTAATCATGAGATTGTAGATATCGTGGGTGTTCCGAATATGACGTTAGACGGCATTCGGTCATGTTAACTCGCCCCACAATTAAATCCTCTGTAATCGAAGCGAACCCTGGTAGTAGAGCGGGATAACGCTAGGAAGTTTTGCAAAAAACATGATTAACCAATATTTAATATAAATATAAATAATATATTCATTCTGATAACTCTGGAGGTTAACCACTGGCATGTTTGGCAGTGGATTGAAAGAAGAATTTGGTTACGCCTCGTATCCTCACCTCTAAGTAATCTTCAATTCTTAAGCTCGTAGTGGATGCAACTATAGCCATTGAGTTTAGGAGTAGCTTCGTGCTCTTCTAATTAGACACTAACACTCACCTTCACTGCCAATGTTCCCTTTCTTGCTTAGCCAAATCTGGTATAATCGTACTAGTGTGGCTACGTATCGATACCTCCCACGGAAGTTGTTGTAACCCCAAATTCCCAGCTTTACTGTAGAGCGTTACAAACAACTAAATTGTAATATAATTATAACAATAAAGTGATCGTCATTATTTTATATATAATTGTACACACAAATGTGTTATATAACGAGGTTTTCATTTCAATGTACATGTTTGTAATGCTGTACTGTAAAGTTGGGAATTTGAGATTACAACAATTTACGTGAGAGGTATCGATATGTCCTTTCTAATAAGCCAAATTAGAAATATTTATACATAAAGAAGTCCCTAGTACGCGATTTATCTAGTACGACTCACCTCAAGTCCAATGTTCGTCGGGCACGGACACTTCACTGCGCGAACACAAAACGGCACTCTAGCTCATGGGAGCAGACATCCGTGCTGGTCGGACGCCGGCGAGCTGTAATTAAGAATCGACAGTACCGACTCCATAGGCTATATTGATACAAGAAATACTATACGTTAGCGTGAGCTAATAGACAACTAACGCCATCTGTTGATAATACATGGAACAAATGATCTACTAATATTTATGAACTAATTGAAAGATTTCTTCTGTAGTATTACACACACACACACACACACACACAATAGACATTCTTGTTTTTATTTTTAGTTCACGCAGAATGAATGTATTGGTGCGGAAAGCAGTCCAAGGTATTTGTAGCATACGCCTTCAGCACCACATCACAAAGGCGTCAATACATTCACGATCAGCTCTTTTTAGAGTCCAAGTTTCTGCTGCATAGGTGAATATGGAAAACACGAGTGTATAGACAAGTTTACCTTTTGTCTTCCGTGAGATATTTCTATCTTTGCATATTCTATATAATTGAGCCATAGCGCTCTTGGCCATCCCTATGCGTCATCTGATTTCACATGACCCGTTATTGCTGATGTTGGAACCTAGGTAGATGAAGTCTGTGACCACTTCAAGTCCAAGGGCGCCATAATTTATAAGGTTTTTTGTTTTTTTTTTTTCGTTTTTATGTGTATCTTTTTATGTTTATATTTATGTACAGTGTTATCCCTAATAAAACTGTTTCTTCTTCTTCTTCTAAAGAGGGTAGGGGGTGACATATAGAAATATCACAAGGGGAAAAGGGGGGGGGCGAATTTTAATAAGCGGCGAAAACTACCTGCAACCTTACTGTCTACACATTTATATAATGGTCCTTAACTTCAGAATAACATGAAATTATACATTATACCTGTATATATAGACAATATTAAACTTGACGATTACCAATCCAGAGAGCAGGCTGGTTTTCGATCTGGGTTTGGGACCAATGACCACCTACAAACACTGAAGGGGAGGGCGGTGTTATGGTGTAGGGGATTAATTTACTGAATCCAACGAAAATGCCCGAGTGGAGTATCGGGGGGTTTGTTAAATTTCGAATTTATTTTTTTTTTTTTTAATTTGCTTAGAGGCTTTTATGAATTTAATGTTATTTAACATATATGTACACATTATTCTGATAATCCTTACGAAGCATAAAACAACAAGGTGTTACGATTTTTCTGATGAGAAGTATATTTTTCGTACAACAGGGTGCAAAAGTGCATGTAGTCCATCGGAGTGACTACGAAAGTTTATGGTTACACCGATTTTTATAATTCTTTTCCGATTTCACGTTCGTATCATTGGGAACATATCGCAGGCTAGATTATATTAATTTCATACAAATTCGCAGTTCGCTCCTTGTATCTGTATTTATAAAAATGAACCGCAAAATGGGTTGGTATGCGCATAACTTAACAACTCCTGGACCAATTTAACTAATTCTTTTTTTAAATGTTCGTTGAACTCTAAGGATGGTTTTTACAGCGAGAAAAAATCGAATAATTGCCGGGAAAACCCTAAATACAGCCATTTTCTTTTCCCATACAAACGTTTTATATCTAAAATGTAGACTGAATTTGAACTTACGGGGATGGGAACGGGAACGGGCTCGGGAACGGGAACGGGGATGACATAGGATAATAGAAGTAAATAGTAATTAGCCCAACGTTCGGGCAGAACAGAGGAATTCTTGAAAAGGATGGAGAAAAAAGGGGCCAGTATCTTTCCTTATAATATCAGCTATATTTTTTTGTATAATTTGAAATATTAATATATTAAATTATTAAAATAAGACCACATGTACACCATTTTTTTTAATGAGCCTGTAATGTACTGCTGGGGGAAGGCCTCCTCTTCTTAGATCTCCTCTATCCAGAGCTAAACCAATATACTCCTTTACCCGCAAAGGCACCCAAATCGTCGCGCCACCTCTTCTTCAGCCTTCCTGGTCAATAATAGTACACCAATGCCAATGCAATATTGGATGTCAAAGCGCAATCGTGTCAAATTTTATTTTTCTTTGAATCTAATAATATACGTGATGATAATAATAATATTTATAAATTTAACTTTAAATATTGAAAATTTTAATAATATTAGGCGCCATCTAGTTTTTGCTTTGGTGTAACCTTTTTCACTTGACATCATTGCCATCTTGCTACGTAGCAGCCGCTACATGGTGCGTTTATTTGCAAATTGCTCTGGTAATAAAAAAAAACAAGAGTTAGCCAATTCATATAAAATCATATTTCGGTAATGTATGAAGCCACTATTTAATTCATCATTGTCATTATCATCATTTTCAGCTCTTGATAATCCATGGTTGGGCTGGGCATATGCCTCCGTTTGCTTCTACCACTCTCCCCTATCACTTGCCAATCTCATCCAACCATCTCCTATTAGAATTGCAAACGGCCTTTCCAAACATGGAAAGATTTTAGAACAATATTTCGTTCTAGCTGCCGAGGGATCAGGTCTCCTGCATTCCATTTGTTCCCGTGCCTGTTGTTTAAGTTTACGTACCAGAGATGATATTGTTTGACGGTCTCCATAGCTAATGGCTTCGGCCAATGGAGACCAGCCAGCTAGGTTTTTAATTTTCACGGGCGCGCCATGAGCCAGCAATAACTGCACGCATTCCTTTCGACCTAGCATTACCGCTAAGTGCAAAGCTGTATTTCCATGTTTGTCTCTTCGCGTGACGTCGTTAAACCTTAGCAATGAAGAAAGTTTTCTGACGTCGCCACCAAAAACGCACTCGTGCAAGGGATATGTTTCATCTTCTTCATTATAAATCAAATTATAACTCATCACTATCAATAGTAGTTAGTATTTCAGAAAATATAATACAAAGAATATTCGCCTAATCAATGAATATGATAAGATTGGAAGGGAGAAGCTATCACTTTTACATTTTCCGTCGATTTAATAGATTCATATTTTGATTATAATTTTTAAAACATACAACTTTTTTCGTAATTGAATTAGAACATAATGTTAGGCAATATTTTAGTAATTTATTTAGCCGTGAAATAATTAATAGGTAACCAACGATCAAACGATTGCAACATTCGGTAACTTATGACAATGACGTTTGTGATACAAAGATCCAAGATTTGTTGTCTCTCTTTGGAAGTTTATGAAATATTCATAAAATAATGCAACAATTGAATTTAAAATTGATAAAAGTATCGTGTTTTTGTAATTCACTTTTTGTCTTATGCATTAAGTTTTCTTTTGACTTTTAATTAGAATATCACAACAATGGATGTTTAAAATACTTGGTCTAAAGTACTCTAGCGCTACATTATAGCTTCAACTACTTGTACACTTTTTTTAAAAGACTTTGAACACATATGTATGCAGTCATCCACACTTACAGTGTTGCCAACTTATATTTTATGACAGATTCAGCATGTACATGAAGTTTTAGTATAAATAAAATATTTTTTGGCATAAAAGTGCGAGAATCGTGTTAGGCGACATTAATTTTACCTTATTTTGACAAAATTCTAACTAAAATTTAGCATATTTTCTCGTTAGATACACTGCATACTTGCTTAGCAAATATTATTACTTTCCATATATATTATGTGTATATAATTTCTTTTTTCTTATTTGCAACGTCGTTCGCGTAGACTTTTATATAAATATTCTAATAAATCTTAATTTTACCTTCTCAGGGATAAAATTTCCAGAATAGACGGAACATATAAATAATTGTACTTATTAATGTAGTCTATACATATAAATTTCATTGAAATAGGTATATAGTAGATTGTAGGTTGGTAATTCATTTTTTTGCTCTAATAGCGTATGATTCTAATTACGATACCTACAACTTCCGGGCGATCTCTGAATCTTATTATTTATTTCTATATTTTGTAGAATTAATATTTCGACAGAAATTACTAAGCGTAATTTCGTGGTATGATGACCAATGATGTGATTAAGGGGTAACAAAGAACGAATGAATGCACTGATAAGATTGATGATAATTTTAATGAACATGTTAGTGATATTTTATTGTGGTCTTGAAATATATGTTTTTTAGTTAATTTCTCATAATTTAGAAGTTTTTAATAAGTAGACTTTGTAACTCGACATAATGTTATTTCCCTGCAACACTAGGTGCTATAAAGTAATGAGCAAAAAACGATAACACATTTATTTGAAATGTTTATTTGATGCTCAAAAAAATGTTCCTACCAAAATATAATAGAATTTTTATTTGATTTTTATGGCGGAACATTTCTTACACATGTCAACTTTGAACGCTTTGAGGTGTCCCAAAAACCGACACCCCATCGTAACTTGCAAACTTTGTAAATACTTTTAGCATATACTCTAAGTCCCCGGCTACACTCAGTGATAAAAGAAGTGTTCAAATATGACAAGTGTCAACTTATGGCATATGATTTTTAAAAACTTTGAGCAACTACACAAAAGTCCCGACTATTATACGTAAAAAATAATTGTTCATTTGAATGAAGCTCTAGTGGGACGCTGGCTTTAAGAATTTAACACCATCTTTACACATGTTCCAAACATTTTCCTGCTATTTCGCTTGGCATTCAGCGAACACGACACACGACCTTCCTAATTTTTCGAGTTCTTTTGATACAATCCATTTTTTGTTCAATTATTACTATTTGTATTTTTGGGTTTTTAAAAATTGAATATATTCTTACTTAGTTTAAATTATCTACTTCTTGTATTGTTGATCCTGTTGTTATATTTGGTGCATCCTACAAGAGTAACTCGCGGTTTTTGGTTGAATTGCCTCTTTGGCTATTTGATTATCCATGGAGTGGTGACTATTGTATAATTTTATTTAATCACGTTCTATCTCTGTCTATGGTCTACATTTACATATCAGATACCTAGATGGCAGTGTACGCTACGTTTTTATTTTGAGAAATATATGCAAAAACACGTACATTACGCGCAGAAACACGGTGGCGGTTGATTTATATTTTTTTGTAATGAAAGAACTGTTCAAGTTTAATTTTTCTAGAGGTTCAAATGTTATTCAATTAATTTCACATTAATTTGTATCAGTTTTCAAAGTTGCGAACACTTGTATCAAAATCTACTCTTTGCTGTTCGTTTCCTTGTGTAATGGTAAATAAATAAGCAATAAGCCGGATTGATACAATTAGATTATCAATTTAATCGATTGTGGTTAGTTTGAATTAATAGTGACTTTTCTGATCCAGTGACATAGTTTTAGTGTTTTTTTTGGGTTTTTACGGAATTAGTAAAAATTTTCAATAGAACTGATGTCAATTGTAAGTGAAATATGTTTTTTCTTCGCCCTGCCGTAACTACCTGAACAATTTGTTGTGTGAACAGACTGCGACTAGTACTTTGCACAAAATAATCATGTAAGTATAACTATAACTGTAGCTAATTTTAATGATAGCATTTAAATTTTCCTTCATTATCCTTTAAAAACTGCTAATAATTCATAGAAAAACTCTGAAAGTACTTTTACCAAACTAAAAATGTTATTTAGTTAATTTACAAAAAAACACGTTTCCTTTAAAATATCGTATATATTTTTTTATAAAAAAAATAAACTTACGTCTAAATATGTTTTCTTCGACTTATAATTAAGCAACACTAAGATTCAACAATTCTTCACGTACACACTACACCTAATCATTTGTCATATAAATAATTTTTCTTAAATTCCGTACATAAATACTGCTAATACTAATACTATTAAAATAATATATATAAAAAATAATAATAAACTAGACTGTAAATTTCTTAGAAATACATATATACATATAGATAATACACCCAGACTCGAGGCGGAATTCAAACCCACGACCCACAGCGGAAGGTATGGTCACTGCCAACTGCGCAAACGGGCCAGGAATCATAGTTAAGGTAACTTACGTAAAAAGGGGAGATAAACAAAATGTATCACTTTGCGACAAAAGGAAAGGGGGGAAGGCGCAAAAGCTGGGTGACATCTCATATATATATTTTTTGTCTTTCATTAATATAATAAATCAAATAATTACAAGAAAGTGTAGTTCTCTTTATTATGTGCTGTCACATCAAAGAGCGAGGGGTGTTAGAAAATGTGACAACCTGTGACAAGGACGGGGGGAGGTAAAATTATAGTTAATGAACTATTGTTAATAATAATAGCGTTGTTAACTGTAATCTTTGAGTGTAAAGATGGCACTTAAGGGGAGAATGGCTGGTCATCCTTAAAACAGGTAAGTCCTTAGCCTAGCTATGATGATCAGCCTATACGCGTTTTTCTTTTAATGTAAAACTGTCTAGATATTAAAAAGTAGCGGAAACTATTCTATATAAACGTGCCTTGAAAAAAGCTTGTCAAGGCACGTTTATATAGAAGGGTTCCCTATCTGAATTGCGATAAAGGTAAGTTATCTCCCGATTTAATTCAAAATAAGTTTCTTAGTAAGTTTTTCGCATGTCCTACCTCAAGTCCTATGTCAAGAAAGTGTACCAGCAAAATCCCTGTACAACCTACGAAAAGACGTTGGCTTGTCAAGAACTATCATAAGTTCATTATTTAGAAAGAACATCTAATGTCGCACTAGTAGGATCACACCGGATTTGGCTAGGCAGGACAGGGAAAACTGGCAGTGAAGGTGAGTGTTAGTAGCTGCTATAAAGAGCGCTCCTAAACCTACACTTGGGTCACAAGTCCTGGGCACTGCTATGGTTCCTTCCCCTGCAACGCGATGGACCCGGCACCCGCACGGTGAATCCATGGAATCCTATGAAATACGTCTCTCTCTCTTTTATTAGAAAAATACATAATTTAAATTAGTTCTGACTACCGTCATAATGCTTATTAACAGGAACAAACGCGTTATGGAATACACCGTTCATATTCGCAGCTATGCTCGAAAGGCGCGATAAATTTGCCACGACGTTGATTTATGTCTCAGTTTGTTTGTCTCGGTTCATCCTGCCACCGTTTGCGATATAGCTACAAAATGCATAATGCAGATCGCCTAACAAAATTTCCTTTTTGTTTATAAAGTTACTGTTGAAAATAAAACCACACACAGCTTTGTAGTTTAGCCACTTGGAAATAATTGTTTTTTGGTGTTGCAAGGAGTAAACCAGCAGGCCGTAAGTAACTACCAGCCCATGGACATCTGCACCACCAGTAGGCTCACAGATGCGTTGCCGGCCTTTAAAGAGGGTTTTAGTTTTCAAATAGCCGACATCCTCCGTTGTTTGTAAGGCACGTAAAACAGTGGGTCCCGATTAATGTCACTGACTCCTGAGATTGTGCAGATCCCGGAATGATGTCAGATGACAGTCAGTCATCTTAATTCGTCTCACAGCCTCATTCTCTGCAATTTAAGCAGACCCTGGAGCTAGACCACAATATCACCCGTAGAAAAAGATTGATTATAATTCTTCGCTTCATTCGAACATCTAATATAAACAGTAGTTCTTTTATTCTACAAGGTATCCTCGCACGTTTAAGAGATTTACTAAAAATCGATATACCATCGACTTTTATCGATTCTGTCACATCACTCAATCCCGTTCCCTTCCCTCGAAAACAAGTCAACACGGCGCTGTTTTTAAAAATATTGTTTTAGAGGATAAATAAGGATCCTCAAGATTGTAACTACAGGTTAAGAGTCAAGACCCTATTGAAGGCCTTGCAAAGAATAATATTATATCATTTAGTTGGTATCAAGCAGAACCTCAGAAGAGATCCTAATAGTGCGACTGTAAATATATATTATATACATTTTTATGTTATAAGGTACTCGCTTCTGCACTACAAGATGGCTCGCAGTTGCTGCTCTTTAAATAGGGGATTAGGTCGAAGGAAACCCTCACTAAACCAAACAAAACGCGACAACAATACCATCACTTGACGTGACTGCATTGCCGCCACTCCAAGCCCAGGACCTTCAAGAAAAGAACATACTCATTCCTCAAAGGCCGGCAACGCATTTGTGACTCTTCTGGCGTAGCAGTTGTCAATGGGCGTTGGTAGTCACTAGACTAAACCGCCTGCCCGTTTGCCCCTTGTTATATATATTTATTAATCTAGTAAAATTGTTATTTTCTAATTAAATTGGTTTAGAATTTGTTGCATTAAAGTTCTGAAATATCTAACTTCTATGCCATAAACCGAAAAATATCCTTTTAAAATGCTGATCATATATTAAATAATAACGCGTCATATGTTAAGCACAGAAACCCAATTTTTGATTTTCATTATGCTCTCAAACATCTGACTAATGTTGTAATTTCTTTTAAAGGTCCCATAATATAGGTGACAATCTCATACCATCTTCCCGATAAAAATTGTTACATTTTTTAATCTCAATTTCCTTCCGTACAAGTCTGGAGTAGTAACGATTTCCTGTTGAAAGTGCATTTGGATTGCGAAGCTCAATCCAGCGATAAGTACTGGAGGTAATTAGATGTTCTGCAACTTGAGATTTATTTATTTGAAAACTTTTGTAGCTGAGATGTGTTCTTTCACCCTTCTGCTATAGTACACTTTTTTACCCATCTTAAGAGCTACCGCAGCAGCAGCCAACTTATAGATCCCCGGTGTTTGGTATGGGAAAACATCACTTAATACTCTAGCGGGTTATTTTCAGCTTTTTTTTACACAGTAGTTATCGTTTACAAATTTATTGTATCAAATTCTGGCCTCTCCATTCATCCTATGGTGCGACCAGCCCCACGACAAGCAAAAAAAAAACGATACGAGCATATAATTTTTTCTTTACTTCTGCTTTATTTTTTTGATCATACATGTATGTTTCAAAGTATGGTACATTATTTTTTACTACCCACATTGAATGAATCATCTTTTGAAGCAATCTACAAATCGATCTAATTTTAGATTTTCTCTTACTGGGAGTGCAGATTTGTTAGGCTGTGTGCCATGGGTTGAAATAGGCATTAGTAGAACATTTCGTGACAACTAATATATTATATTCTGTTTGTTACCAGATTTTTTTTATAAAATACAGATCTGGTAACTACTTCAAATAGACAGTCATACGGACATGCCAAATCCTCTACAATCTAAGCGGGTCCTGGTACTTAACCGGGATAACGCTAGTAAGAAGAAGATATATATATATGACAAAGAGCAACTTAAGCCTCGATAGCTCAATGGTAGCAGCTCGAACTGAAATCAACAACTGACTGATCTGACGTCTTCCCCGGAACCCCCACAATCTCTACTACCTCATAGTAGAGATTGAGGAGGTTCCGCGCCGAGGCGTATTTATTTAACGTCAGACTGAAGAGTGTCTGACAGACAGAATCATTAGTAAGTTGAGATGTTGTCTTGCAGCATTCTTCTTAATAAATATTTTATCATTAGTTTATATATATATATATATATATATATATATATGCATTTATATTTATATTTATATGTTTTTATAATATTCCGGTGGTCTAAACTCGTCAATAAAGGCCGGCAACACATCTGCTTGTCTCCTGGTCGTGCAGCTGTCCATAGGCGTCAGTGGGTACTTAGCTGAATGCTCGTTTTCCCCTTGTAACATAAAAAAAATATTACAGAGCATATAATAGCTTGAAAACCAAACTAAGTTTGTAATTACGTCATATTAAGCGGTTGGTCATTATAAAAGGAGTCGTAATAAGCGTATACTACTGAATATACTTTGTTTTTAGATACACGACCCGATAAAATCACCAATGACTCCAATATACGATAACAACTTGAACAAGACTTGGAAATGGGATTATACTGAGTACCAAATTTAAATGAATCTACACGTGGTACAGAATCATCTAGAAGATGTAACTTGTCAGTCAGCCGAAGATTATTGAGGTGTATATGAATTCAAGAATCTCTTCAATTGTAATTTGTTAATGTATCTACTAACCTGAAGCTAAAGATGTATTATGTTATTGAAGTTAAATACCCTGAAATTTTCTAGCAATTCCTTGCCACGCAAAATATCTCTGTGGAATCAGTTGCTGTCTCCTGTGATTTCTAACCAATACGACTTAAAGACCTTTAAGAATGCGCATTCACATTCCTCAAAGGCCAACAATGCATCGGCGAACCTTCTTGAAGTACAGTTGTCTATGGGCATTGGTAGTGACATGAAGTCAGATGAACTGTTGCATAGTATGATATCCAAAAATGGTATGTATTCTCAAATAAGTTGAAGGTGATCTCAAAATTGGTTAGAAGTGATCTCATCTCCCCACATCCAACACTGATTTTGAGACGATAAGAGGACCTGAGACCTTTTCATCTTTGTGCCCCTATAAATGAAAAAAAAAGTGGAACTATAATCAGAGAGTTCATGAAACGATAACAGAGAAAAGATTAAAAAAAAATATATTTTAACAGTTGCCACGGGCCTCATGCCTCTGGTGTGTAAACTTAATAACAAAAACAAAAAAAAGGCCAAAAGCAATTCAAGGCACGCTTATATAAAAGGGTTTCGTATCTGATACGATATAAACGTATTCGTTAAATAACTTCAAAAGCTGTTGTCAGATTTCGTTCAGAATAATTTTCGTAATGAGTTTTTAGCATGTTCTATCAGCATGGAAAATTTCAAGTATCTACGTCTAATAGTCTGGAATCGAGAGGGCACAAGGGGGGCATCACCTTACGGGCAAATATATCGACGGACAGACAGAGCGAATTTATAAGGGTTCCGTGTAGTACTACCGAACCCTAAAAGAGGATCTGATAGAACCCGCTGGTAATTGAACAGTCTAAGCTGTTCTTTCATTAAAAAGTTTTGTAATAACCTTTCTATCTTCATCCCAGTCTATGTCAATTATCTATACTTACATTCTGCTATTGCATAATAAAGTGAACCACATATAATTTAAAAATAATATAATTTCTGACGGTCTGGATTATAAATTTGCTGATAGCGATAAATTTAATATTATTCTACCAAAGGATTTAATTTTGGCCGAAAAGTGGCAATAAATTTGGCCGGCACAGTAGGCTAATGGCTTTGCTGGCACTCTAGGCACTTGAAAATCACTTTCCATAAGACGTGGAATAGGATTTGTATATGATCTGATCTCCTCTCGTATTTTTATATTTTTATCATAACTAGATATAACCGGTTTGTAGATATTCCTTTAAAAATCTTTAGATATACTTGTTTAAAGTTATAAACAAAATTTTATTAATTCGTATAGGCATGCTGAGACAATCAATCAATATACATAGAGTCATCATGGCCACGATTTGACGCAATATTATAGTAAAATGTATACATGTGTGTGTAAATCGTTTGACATTGGTGTGCGTGAGGATTTATTTTATTATTTTAATGTATAGTCGACTAAGAAATTGGTTTGACACAAGGTCGAATGTCGTTTGCACGTCAAATAATTTCTAACAATAACCCTTGGCAAAATTTTCTTTAACTAGGAGCTGTCATTCAAAATGGTAAAGCACTTTCTTGGTCGAGTATATAATTAATTATGCACAATATCTTATAAAAATCAAAGCATTCGCACACCATCCTCTATTCTATTCTTCTTCTAAGTCCGGAAAACGCAGCCCACGAAAAAGAAGAAGAAGACCATCCTCTATTTGTAGATTTATACTTATACACTAATATGAGCTGTAAAGTATGTTTGCTTGCTTGAACGCGCTGATCTCAGGAACTACTGATCCGATTTGAAAAATTCTTTCAGTGTTAGCTAGCCCATTTATCGAGGAAGGCTATAGACTATAATATATGATCACGCTAAAATTTTTCATATAATTTTACGCGTAGGAAGTCGCGGGGAACAACTAGTCAACTATAATTCCGTTTAATGACACCGAAAGTATAGCCAAACTTAGTAATATATGGACTGTCTTTTATTTTTTTGACTAGTTATTACCCGCGACTCTCCTTCTTTAGATTCCAATGGCGTTGTTCATATTTTTGTGTTGAAATTTTAAATGTTATGAATCATATAAAGCATCTGGATTATTTATTCATTACATTCCAAGTAAAATGAGGTACCTATTGTGATGGAATTGTCGTTTGTATTTTTCGGCTGAAAAATGTTGATCAAAGTTGATTTATTAGCTAGAACGGTAGTCCCTAAGTCGTATTGGTTCATTCGTTCATCATATTAAAGGAATGCTTCATCTGGCAACTGGTAGAACACGACAAAATGTCCAAAATAAAAGTTTTTATTGAAATGGATGGTGTTCCATTAAATCATTCTGTGAAAGCAGTTGACAATAAAAATTTTTCTTCGTAACCCCTAGAGGAAGGTTGAAATAAATTGCAGGCAAATTCTTTAGAGTTGACGAAGGTATAATAAGATTTGGAAAAGGTTTAACAAGATTTAAGGACCGTTTTGTCAAGGAACTATGGAGAAAGGTTTAATGTTACTGTGAGGGTAGAAAAACGATTTGTTTATGGTCATTTTGAAAGAAATGTAAAGTTTCTATGAATGCAACTTAACTTCTGCTTTTAATAAAACTCAATGTTAAACATTTTTTTTAATGTGTAATAATTGTTAAAAATACGAAATATACAATATTTATTGTAAAAAATATTGTCAAACTACAATTAAAATTAAATTATTTATAGTTAAACTTGGGTAATTATGCAGTTTCGTAACTTTTCCCAAAAATTATAATAATTAGAGCCACAGTAGCTCAACGGTATAAGGTATGGACTGAAATCCGCAAGGTACCCGGTTGAAACCCCACCGCCGTTGGGGTATTGTCGCCCCTAAATAATTCTTTTACATAAATAATAAATAGTGGGATTTCCGAATGAGTTTACGTTATAGAACCGTGTACAGTACTACACTTAAATGCGGAGTTAATTTTACGCAGCCTAGTAGAGTGCATTACGATTTGTTCTTTATTTCTAAGATTTTTGCTAGTAAAATCAACCACTTTCTTAAATTTATGTAAGTTTTTATGCACATAAGTAAGATTTTCGAAAATATATTGAGAATTAAAATCCATATTTTTTTTAGTGACTCTCTTGAGCTCATGTTATATATTGTACGAACGGCCCTTTCCTGCAGAACAAATATAGTACCAGCAGCATTACCCCATAGTAAAATACCATATGACATAGGTTAGTCTAGGATAGAAAAATTCGTCTAAAAGGGGCAGATGACCCAGCAGCGAATCATTGCGGGTTAAATATTAAAAGGACTTCTAATCCTGGCTTATTGTATACAAATATTTTTAAATATAAATACAAACATATGGATAATACAACCAGATTCGAGGCGAGAATCGAACTCACGAACTCTGGAGCGGAAAGCAGGGTCACTGCCCACTGTGCCAACGGACCAGTCTAGTTTTTATCTATAAGATGTACCTTCTCCTTGTAACACGCTGCTTATTGGTGAAAACCGTATTGAAATCTATTGCAATGTTTAATAGTACATTACTGCAGCGGCCGGCAAGAGAGTTATTGAGGGACGAACTATGCTAAATTGGCAACACTGCGCCCAATCAGAGTACAGTCGCGCGTTGCGGTCGCTAGGAACGAACTTGCACCTTTGAGATTATACATAAAATATAGAGACGGATAAGAGCTCTGTAAGTTTTGGGAATGCTCAGGGATTGGAATTATGAGTCACTCGTTAAGAACATGCCACAGCTTACCTGGGTGAGGTATTCCCCTTTGTGCCGGGAGAGGGCGCGCACCAGCACTATCGCCACCACGATCAGCAGCAGGAATATGAACGCCAGAACGGCTGCAACGGAAAGGATAGGACCAAATAGTTTTAATGGATCAACTTTTATTTTTATTTCATTATTTTTTTTTATTTTATTTAATAATCAGGGGCACCCGTGGGCTTAGAGATGCGATGCCAGCCTTTGACAAATGAATATTCTCCTTTCTTGAAGGTCCCTATTTTCAGATCATTAGATTTCACAATGGAATTGTGCGAGGTAAGAAGCTTCTAGAGAATCGCATGGTTATGAACTTTACGACATCAAGGTGATGGGGATGAAATTTTAAGTTCTGGCGACATGTCCTGTGGTGAAATTCAGCTGCCAGTATAAGTTCGAACAATTCTCCGGAATACTCCCCGTGATACATGTAGTAATAGATGCTGAGTGAAGACACATCTCTCCGCATAGCCAAAGGATCGAGCCGATCGGTAAGAGCAGGATCGCCGAGGATTCGAGTTGCTCTGGACATCTGCACGACCAGAAGGCTAGCAGGTGCGTTGCCGGCCTTTAGTGACGAGTTTAGCCCACCGAGGAAGTCTCACAAACCGAACGAAACGTGACAACAATACCATCACTTGACGCAACAGCATTGCCGATCTCAAGTGAGAAAGAGGCTGGCCTGTTGGCGCAGTTGGCAGTGACCTTGCCTTCTGCTCCGAAGGTCGCGGGTTCGATTTCCACCTCGAGTCTGGGTATATTATCCATATGTATGTATTTAAATATTCGCCTTTTATGACGAGTTTAGGCCATCGAGAAGTCTCACAAACCGAAGGAAACGCAACAACAATACCATCACTTGACGAGAAAGCATTGCCGCCACTCGTAGCTACTGCCATATCAACAGTATCAATGATACGGGCCCCCAGCCTACAGGGGCCTCCAAACTATATAGCCCCAAAGTCAACAGGAATCTTTTTTCCCAAGTCAAGAGTTTGATAAGTTTTGATACAGGGCCGCTCTAAGGCAAGCTACATCACTCTTCTTCTTGTCGTGTCGATGGCGCATCAGACAGTTCCGTTCCAGAATTCCGCCACGCGAAGAGCATCCTCTGTGGCTCGCATCAAGTCCTCCCGCGTACAGGTGGCAGGGCAGGAAGGGCACGATAAAAGATGCTCCATTTTCTGGGGAGCTGCACCACACAAACACCCCAAATCAGAGTCATCCACCACAACTGCTACACGATATAGATTTGAAGGTAGTAGAGAAAGGGTTGCATACCTTGATACCCTGACGAGGACGTAGCAATGGTCACCGTTGATGAATGAGGAATTGATTCCGAGGTTTCGCGCCATTATGTCGGTTGGCCAGCCAGCGGTAAAAGCCCGCCATGGACGCTCTAACCTGAAGTCCAAATTAGAGCACTTGATTTTATCATCTTCATATAACACCGCATGAATTGTAACTAACTTCAGAATTAAAACGACGCTATGCAAAAAACTATACTTCCCTTTACAAGGGGCAAACGAGCCGGCGGTTCCCGTAACCTCTCAAAAGGGAAAAGACCCCCCGATTTTGAAACATTCTTCATTGGTGCTCCACAGAAGGTCAGCGATGTCGAATACGATACGCGTTGGCATTGGGGGAAGGAGAGCGAAGGGTACACTCTGGTCCTCTTGAGTGTCTGTGTGACGCAGAGGGACGTACTCCACCCTGGACACCGCGCCCACCATCTCGTCTTCTTCATAAAGGAACTCGATTGACGGTAGAACTAGTATGGGCGAGAGCGTTGGCAGAGTTGGCGGTGCCTGTTGCGGGCCGTGCAGCCACATGCTACGACCGTGATAAGCAGGCTTGGGCACTCAGATGCGATACACATTCAGAGACCGTAAGGTTACCCCTGCTGTATCGCGACGTGCACCACGCTCCGCGGACCCATCTTCGTTATGTCAGTTGGTCGGTTGGATATCAAATATAAACCAGTGCAAGAATGGGTCACCCGTCTATCACCCGGTCGCAGCCAGAGCAACTTAAATTAGCGATCGACTTAAATGCCGACCACTGATTAGGCCACGACCTCCTCAACATACATATATTGTTCTATTTGACAATTAACATAACATACGGTTGTCACGATTACGCTTCGACATTATCATATGTACATGTGTGTATAATTCGTTTGGTATTGGTGTGCGTGTGGTCCTATGTTAATAATTTAGTATATTAATATTGCATATAATATATTAGTATCCGCACACCATCTCTATATAAACTATAATTGTGCAAAATTTCACATTCCGTACTCCCAATTTATGTTAAACACTGGTTTTCAAATATCACACCTCCTTCCTGTTTCAGAAAGTATGTAAAACAGTGGGTCCCCATTAATGTTATTGAGTTTTTTTATGTAATTAATGATAGGACAAGCAAATCACACACCTGATGGAAAGCGAAACGTCTTCCCATTACAGGAGAAAGTGTAAACAGTAGGACTGTCTAGCACTGCCCTACGCATCACCCGAGACGACATTTATTTGGTCTAGTAGACCCAGCAATTAGACTACTATAGTGCCCTTTTTTCGAAACACTGAAGAGCCTTAAAGACTAGCAATGTTTTATTATGTGAAGTAAGCTTGTTAAAAAATCGCATTAAAATGTACACGATAACTCCTATGTTAAATTTTCGTATAAAAACCATTTAATAGCTTAGGACGTCACGAATTTCTTATACGCACGTTTTAAGTACTTTATCGGAATCGGAAGCAATACTTCATTTTAATATGTAATAACGTTATTTTTTTGATGCTGTTTCTTCGCTTAAAGAATATTGTCGTTGTTAATATTTTCTTACTGATATATCATACCCACATCAATAAAAAGACGCCAAGGGCGTGTGAATACACGCTTATATAGTAGGGTTCCGTATTTGATATGCGATTAACACATTTGTTAAATAACTACAAAAATTGTTGTCCAATTTCGTTCAAAATAATTTTCCTAATGAGTTATTAACACGTTCTATCATCATAGAAAATTCTCAAGTCTCTACATATAATAGCTTGAAAATTATAGGGGGGGATTATCTTGCGGGTGGACAGACGGACGATCAGTTAGATATTCGAAATTATATTGGTACCTCGAAACTATATGTTTAAGGACTACGGAAAGAAAATAAAGAATAAAAATTATAAGGACTACGGAGCCCTAAAAAAGGATTTTTAAATGACTTTCAAATGAACGAATGGTATGTTTATCCGCTTGTTACTCGTACTCTCGTAATTCAGTGTTTCCTGATTTGGGAAATACCTCCACCCCACTGAAAACCACAGCCAAACAATACTATTCGCGTAGTCTTCCTGCTGATGATAAAAATATTCGAAGCTCTTGAGTTAAGAGGAAGGAAGGGTAACCCTTCCATCCTGTCTGCAATGTACGAATTACGTTTTCCAATACGTGGATAGATTAGTTCTTCATAATTTAAGGCCAGTGGTTCTTACCACAAACTAACTTACTATCGCGCTTACATAAACCCCCTTACGACTTAACTACTCAACCATACAATACACGTTGTTTGGGGTGAATTCAGCAACAGACATGGGCTTAATACAACTTTGGATCTAGAAAAGGACCACTACTTTACGCGAATATACCCATATATATGAAATAGAGAAAAAAAAATTGTCTATGTATACTTTATACTGTTTAAAAATAAATGAAAAATAATAGCGGAAACATAACACTACCTTGAGGTATGCCCAGCCCAAATGCATCTCATCAATCCGTATGTTTAGCGGCCTAAAACTAAATCTAAAATATACACTGTGGTCAACACAATATGACATCAACACAATCTACCATGCAATGTACATTAACGCGATCGATAGTACACTAAAAAGTGTTACAATCGATTATAGAAGCGATGAATCACAAAATGGAACAAACCATATTTGTTTAAACATATGCAACGCGAACAAAATCGCTGGTGATTGCCTATAAAGTACACTTAAAAAGCATTCACAACACGTGCATAACCACAGCGAATATCTAATTGATCAATACAAAAATTTGCCATTAGCGATAATCGATTTGGCAAATTAGTATTAAGCTGGAGGGCCAAATCGATGCTGTCTGAAAAAGATAGGTCGATGAGTGATGAATTATTATTAAATCATTATACATACTTGCGAACTTTGTACAATTTTTTGGCACAGGCCCAGGTTACAGCAAATAAAAGAAGTATAAGAATTCAGTAGATATCTATGTATATGAAATTCGTAAAATGTACAATGTACAAAAAATAAAACCACGAGCTTAAACGGCGTAGTGATTAAAGTTTATAAATCACCAACAAAGCATCGTAAATTCAAAACACGTATGAACATCTCTGAACTTCCTCCAAAAGCCTGTTCTTATGAATAAATTTGTCCAACTATTGGTAATATTACAGCCATCGTATGTCCAGCTGTGTATGTGGAATAATTAAGGCTGATCACAATTCTTATCTCCTTTTGATTCTATTAAGTATTATAAATTCTCCCTTGTGCAAATATCTAGCCTCAACCGCTTTTTTGACAGTTCTTCGTGTTATATTTTTCAACTTGTCCTTTTTTCTCTCTTTAAATTTCACTGTACTACGATAATTTCTATTACTTCTTTATTAATATAATAATTTATATTTATATTATACGATATATAATATGTTTAAAGGGGTTTTGATCGTGTATCTTTTAATTTTGCAGTATGACTAAAACATCGTAGTTTTTCATACATACTAAATTGGTCTTTAGTATTATAAGTTACTTCAGTATGTTAAAGGCAAATACATAAATATTATATTTTGTTAAGGAATAGAAGATATAATTCAGTGTTTAAACTGAAATGTATAACAGTTATTTATCTTTGATACTGGATAAAATAGTTAGCAATATGGGACTCCTTACTTGCTTGGTTTATAGAGAGGTCATCAATACAATAGACATAACTATTGTATGAAATCATACACGCGCCAAAACGTTAACACGTAATACCAACCACACAATATGGCTACACAATGCGATTTTACGATCACCTTAATGTGATGAGCCAGAGGTTTAACCTTGTTCAATCATTTGATCACAAGACCATTAAATTTTTGTGAATTTATTAAATACACATAATATATTAATTAATAATAATGATATTGTAAATAGTTTCATTGTATTTTAGGTCTATTAAAGACGCTTGATGGTAAAGCTTTTGATGGATTATGTATTTAGCGACTGAAAAGCCGTCGCAGAAAGCAGTATAAGAAAAACAAGAGGTGCTAAGGTTATGCCAAACTTTAATTTTGATTCGTACTTACTTTTTGCATATAGCTTTTGTGGACCCTTTCTGCCTTTCAAACCGTTGACTCGGGCAAAATATAACGCTACCGGAATCGTTTGACTTTTGTTTCATAGTGGGAAGAGGTTCTTCCCTGACTAGACAGTTTGAACAAAATATATCGTTACGCCCTATCGCGAACTTACCACGAATACTTCTAACCAGCAGTCTTCATAGTTCAATTTGAGATTTTCCGCAACACACCTCCAGCGTAAAACAAACAATTAACCTTAATTTAAATAAACTTGTTTCTCATCATGACTAGGCACCAGTACTAATTCACTCCTGAATGTAACGCATCTAAAATAAATTCAAAAATACGCATTGTAAACTGCATGGCCCAGTAGGTATAACGTCTCAATCCGAGTTCCAAGACCC
Organism: Charaxes varanes; assembly: GCA_024363005.1. NCBI lineage: Eukaryota > Metazoa > Arthropoda > Insecta > Lepidoptera > Nymphalidae > Charaxes > Charaxes varanes. The sequence continues at coordinate 5,327,953 of JANCMC010033613.1, forward strand.
TTTAAGGTTAGTGTGGCATTTTATTTGCTTTATGAGTGTTATAGATCCGATGAATTATTGAAATCTATGTAATATTTATTTCCAATTCACCTATTCTTTCTTTCCACGGGATACAAAGATAAATTGTTTATTACATTTTATATTAGCGAGGAAAGGTGACAAACGTTTCTTAATTATTAAGTTATCAATCGACAATGTAGATATAATCTCTTCTAATATTATATAGGGGAAAATTTGTATTATTGTTACAATAGCTTTTCAATGAAATTTACAACAACCAACGGCTAGAAATACGCGGCCGATACAAGAAATATGTTCAATAAAGAATTAGCTACATTTAATTTGCTCAGCTGTTAAACAAAATACCGGATTAAGTTATTTTGGTGGACGTTAGGAAATGCGCATCGCCTTGAATGGCGTTAACGAAACGACAAATGTCTTATAAGTGTCAATATGTCAAGATTTTCTATCGACATGCGACATTCAAAATCCAAAGGCTCTAAATCGTTGGAATTTTATTTGTTTTTGTTTATAAATTGCTATATCATATCGATATGTTCCCTGTTATTGTATACGTATCAAATAGTCCCCCGAATAGTTGCGTTTGTAGTTGCATTTGTTAGAGGACGCGAATTGGTTATCAAGAGGGGATCAGTTTAAAGTTAAATTCAAGTTTGTGGGGTTGCAACCCCTCCCGAAGGACACATCTTAGAAAAAGGAGTTCAAATGCTTTTTATGATTTAACTGCTCTCACAAAAAAAATTGTAAAAA